>JARFIW010001339.1:985000-1305862 GCA_036346225.1 Platerodrilus igneus
TGATTGACCAATGTGGCACAGTTAGAGGCCGTTATCATATACAATTGCTGTATCCGTATGATTTATGAGTAGAAAAAGTAGGTAAGGTTCCGCACATGCAGTCGTACGTTTTGTAGGTAGCAATTTGTTAAGAAAGTTAATTAGAAAAATTATTATTTGAATTTTAAAGAAAAAAAATTTTACTTTCAAACTTATTTTAGAGGGATAACTTGTCATACATCAAAAATTTTGTTTTTACTTTAAAATTCAGTGGGGCTTTTATAACAAATGAAAAAAAGGGAGGGTTATAGAAGATAAAACAGATTAGACCAAAGATTGAAACAGCTCACTGTAGTTTGGGGATGCAGGGTAAGGTATGAATGAGACAGTAGTTAAAATTATATAAAAACAAAAAAGACGTATGTGTATATTGTAAAAAGGCATGGTGCATATATTTTGTAAATAAGGACTCTATATAAGGGGAAAAAAAATTAAAAGTGTAGGTTAGGAGTATATAGCATTTCATAGTAACTATTGTAAGAGGATATTTTAGTTAAAGAGGTATAACTCAGCAAACAATAATGTTTTATCGAATTTAAAAGCTTGCTGAATAGTATTGGACAAAAGGAAATATATTCAAAAAGTGTGACTATGTACAAGTAGTATAGTTTAGTACATTGAAAAGCTGAATATGCTGAATAGAGTTTATATAATATTGAAATAAGACAATCATTTTGAAAATTCATAAAAAACTAGTAGGCATATAGGTGATTGAGTTGGTATCCAAGGAGATTAAAGTTTGTTTATAATTATTATAATGACAGTTTTTGAAAAAGTGCTAGAAAATTATTATTAGCTATTTGAAATTATAATTGAGTTAACCAAAGCTGTAAAAGTTATATTAATATGTGCATAGAAAACTTTGAATTTGATATATGGAACTCATTGATGTAACTAAAAAAATATCTGCAAAGGAATTGAATGTTTAATTTAGAGTTTGAATAAATGTTATTGGCAGTCATAGAAAGTGGACGTTTTTCATTCCAGAGTTAGAGATTATTACTCTTAACAGGATTTCCATCAGAAAAGTGAAGGTAGAAGATAGACAGTATTCCATCCCAAGCTTAACACCAATAAAGCAACAAGACATAACAGGAGCCCCATCAAGGAACGTAATTTATTTTTATATATTTAATAGTTGTAGAAAGTGTGTGAAAATATCGCTTGAGTGAGTGAATCCAGAATAGCATGTATTGTAACTGTACAATTTTTGGTTGTTACATTTAAAAAAAATTTGACGTAAAGTGATCTTAAATATATTGGTTGACATTTTATTTGACAGGTTATTTTCTAAATGTGTTCCAAAAAAATCAAAATATTCATACACCTGGAATTGCAGGGTAAAGAATGAACAAGATTTCAAAAGTTGACCACATTCAAACAATACGCAAGTAGTGCTGAACTGGACGCCATCACCGAAGGAAAGAGTAAATATTTTAAAAGGATGTTGGTAAATATTAAATTCTAGTTCATATTCAACGATTCACAAGTGTATGATTTCGGTTTTTATAACACATTTGTTAATTGATAAATTAATTCATTCGTAAAAAGGTATATACAAAATTAAAAATTCAAAATCTACAGTTTGTAGATCTGAAGGAGTCTTGTGTTAACTGACTGAACTAGTTTGTGGAACGGGTGAACATTGATTAAAGGGCGCTGACGTGATATCAACAACCGCTGTACATTTCATTTACTGTGTGAGGGAGCGGTTTGTTGCAATATATATATATATATATATATATATATATATATATATATATATGTATATATATATATATGTATATATATATATATATAGTGTTATATATATATATATATAGTGTATATATTAATACTTGGCTTATAGCCGTGATTTTGAGTGTTGCTTCCTGTCTATATCTGACATAAGTCAAAAACTTGACAATTTCAGATATGATTGACAAAATGCTAAACGTAATTGAAAGTTAGGTGTATATATGGTACTGTACACGATTTAGATTTGTAAATTTCCCAATTATAGCCATCGGCCTCGGTAGCGTAATTGGATAACGCACAGTTCCGGCAAAACTGAGATGCAGGTTCAAATCCTGTCCAAGGCCTTATATTTTCCTTCTTTCAATTACTAGCTCGATTTGAAATGATCATTTGGGCTTTACTTAAAAAGTCTAAGTTATTATTTCATCTTATTAATTTCAATACGTAAGTATTTATCAACTTACCTTGTGTAAAAAAAAAAACTACTTATAATTTATATATTAATACCTGGCTTATAGCCGTGATTTTGAGTGTTGCTTCCTGTCTATATCTGACATAAGTCAAAAACTTGACAATTTCAGATATGATTGACAAAAATGCTAAACGTAATTGAAAGTTAGGTGTATATATGGTATTGTACACGATTTAGATTTGTAAATTTCCCAATTATAGCCATCGGCCTCGGTAGCGTAATTGGATAACGCACAGTTCCGGCAAAACTGAGATGCAGGTTCAAATCCTGTCCAAGGCCTTATATTTTCCTTCTTTCAATTACTAGCTTGATTTGTAATGATCATTTGGGCTTTACTTAAAAAGTCTAAGTTATTATTTCATCTTATTAATTACAATACGTAAGTATTTGTCAACTTACCTTGTGTAAAAAAAGAAACTACTTATAATATTATATATATATATATATATATATATATATATATATATATATATATACAGTTATTATTATCAAATAGCGTTTATAAAAATTGGATTTCCATTGTATTTAACGGTATTAAGTACTTCCGGATTCCACTTCAAATTTCTATTTCTAACCAATCTTAACTTAAAAATATTAGTTTGCAAAGTGCATTTAGTTTTAATAAATTATAATTAGCAGTTGTTCTTGTAACAAGATTATTTATATCGAGGATGTTTAATTTTCCTAGTATCCTTAAAAATAATTATGCTTCATGATTATTCAAAGTTCTATGTTACATATTGCATGTCGTAAATAAATTATAAGTTACTTGAACTTACACGTTCTGCGTCGCAAAATAAATTATTAAATTAACCTTTGCTCGAAACGTACATGTTGCTTGACGTAAAAATAAATCAACTCCTAAATTTAAGTCCTGCTCATATAATAAATAATCTTAATCCGTTTTGTTCGATTTACTTCTATTGTTTTCTCTAAGCATGACACATCCGGATGATGCAATACTCCATCTCGGTTTTGCTTCCTTATCTCTGATTAATTACAGCCGGTATAATTTATGGCTATAGTAAAGTGATTTTCATTCTTTGTTGATGTACGAAACTGACGGCTGCGCGCTCTCTCTCTCTTCTATCTCTCTCTCTTAGCTCTCTGTATCTCTCTCCCTCTCTGTCTCTCTTAGACCTATTAAAATCGTCCTTATCTATTTTTATGGCCTTCATAATAGTAGCGCTTCCTTGAATTAAACATTTCTACTAAAATGGCGTATTCTTTTATTAAATAACGTAAATGCTCGGACCTTCAGTACTTATGCGAAGTTAGCTTCTTTGAAAAAAGCTATCCCCTATTGAAAAATGGTATTTTTAACGAGAATGAATACTTTATGCATAAGATACTAACTTTTAATTATGTAATCAATAAATGCTCTTGTGTTTTCACTAATTTATTTCGTATTTCAAAAGTACATAAGACTCGTTTTGAAATAAAACTTTGTTTTAATTACATCGTAAAGTAGATAGTTTGAAAACGATTTTATTTAATGTCCTGAAACCTGATGAATGTAAATTAAGGTATTCTGTTTATTAATAATTGACATCAACGTTATCTAGTACTCCTAAAGTGAATGCTTTTCAATATGCGTCCGCGCAAAAACTTGTTTTACGTGTTTTTAAAAAATATCTACACACCAAAGTATGCTTTGCTTTATAAATGTATAAAATTGATATCTTTTAAATGCGTTCTAGAGTAAATGCAGTGAAAACTTTTTATGAAAAGGTATTTTTTAAGAGAATAGAATGATTACCTACACACAGCATAATGAAGGAATACTAAAGTATTTTTTAAGATTGTGCTTTGTCTTTTTTAAATGGTATGCGCCCTTAAAGAGTGCTTTTTATATGGAATCGCATTTTATGTGATAATAGAATACGTTTATGTTTATACAGAGTAAAAGAATTAAATACAGGGGAATTTTACTTTTATCTATTTATATATATATATATATATATATATATATATATATAATTACAAAATCGTGATTGAAACAGTATTATTTGCTGCAGAAACAATTTGATATTAGTATATAAATCAGGGAGATGTTGGTTTTCTTCTTGCAAATTCAAATTCAGTTCTTTCATGTTTTATCAAATCGACATAGAATGCGTACTTCCACGGTCATTTGCTATTTTATAACTCGGTAAGATGCAATACTCTTCATTCAAAAAGTTCAAAAAGCTTAGAAGAACTTTTCCGCAACTAAGCCAACGTACGGCAGTATCATATGGTAAATCATTTTCTCAGATCTCATCAAATATATATTGATGTAATACTGTAGCAATACCCCTATGCGCCCTTTTTATGAATTAAAAAGGTAAAAATTTTTAATTCTCAATTTTTAATTTTTAATATATAATTTTAATTGCGTCAGCTAGCTCAGTTTTTGAATTACGCACGGAGCTTGCGACGATACGACAAACAAAGCATTTAAACTTACCATCTACCTCTCCTAACTGTTTTAATCTTTAAACCAAAACACCATTAAGCACAAATTATTATAATGTTCTTAAAAATATTTACAACTTATAAAAAGGTTAAAATTCTTTAACTAGAATTTTCTTTTAATAACTGAATTAGAAATTCTAATAATTATCATTCCCAAAAATGATCAAAAAGCCAGCAAAAATCACTATTATTATTAATTATTAACTAAAGCCTGATGAACGTTCATTTAACTTCTTTTACTATTTACGTAATTTATAACGTATACTCAAAAATTAAATCTTGCCGACCCCTCACATAAATTATCATGAAAACAATTTTTAAAGTATTTAAATTAGTAATATTTAATTAAATGTTAAATATTAAGTTATTCAGTTTAGCAAAGTGCAATGAAATATCCACAAATAAAATAATAAACATTCAGATTGACTAACCTTCTGTTTTTCAGCTTGAATCAGTCTCTGGTCCAACCGTTGTGTGTATCTCTCATAGCATCGCTTTCAACACACTAGCGTACTCCATTAAACCATTAATCATTGAAGTAAATGCTTGTTGCATTTCCTCATTTATTCTAGTAATAATCATTATAATCACTTCAGCATTTATTTAAATTTGTTGCCGTAATCATTTAGACTTGTCTCCAGTGATTCTTTAGAGTCCTTTTTATTAAGGTAAATTATTTGACTTTAAATTAAAAACAACTTTTAGTTACTTATGCTTTTTTTTCTATTTAAGGATAAAACGACAAACCTATTAATTTTCCATATTTAGCGGTATTATTTTACACTTCACAATTACTCACTATACGTAGATATTTTCGTTTTCAGAGACGTGAACTATACTTTACTTCATGATGAACTGATTTGTTTACAAATTTGGTCATATTTAAATTCACCGTCTATTTATTGACAAGGGCAAAGTTCGTTGTTTGTATAAACTTTCATACCAGGTTTTCGGATTTCCCATGGTATTATTGTTGTATATTAACATCAACGCGTTCTTCTTGTCACGTACGATTTCAAGTTAATAGCATTGCTTCGCTTGGATTTTCATACTTCTAGATAAGTAAACTATTGTTTGTTTAAATAAATTTGGTGGACTTTGATTTTTAATTACCATGCCTCGTTTGTTTCCAATAAATCAGGTGTCGATTTTAATTCTCTAGTCACGTAGATGTAATACAATGTATGCCTTAAATTATTTGCGTTTGCTATCCTACGCATTATTAAACCTGCTTGCTTTAATTGGGATTCTTGATGTAATAATGTTGCGTTATCCACGCGTGTCGCGTTTCAGCTTGCAATTATGTTATTTAACGACTTGCGGATTTGTTTTATTCAAATAAATCGTCAAAATATTTTTTATTAACTGAATTAATTATGATTATTATTTATATACAGGGCGTTGTGATTTACTTTCCAGTCTAATCATCGTATTTCTTGTTTTCTTCAGAAAACTATGACGTTTTCTGAGCCCTTATGTATTTTATGTGGAATGCGCTATATTCTTGGTCCTAACTACTCCTAAATGACCCTATTAACACAGCATATATATATATATATATATATATATTATATATATATATATATATATATATATTGTTCACGCCTGCCATTCAATTCTATCTATTTCCGCACTTATGGGTCTGTAGACACAATCTAGAATCACTGCTTAACCTTCAAGTAGTATCTCTCGAGTATTCATTCAAGTATGTTACCATACGCGTCAGTCTGGTGAAGTGTTTAAAGTTTCCCGACAATTCCTAAATTTTTTCCTTCCTTAAACTCTCTACCTAAATTGCAGTGTGTACCAGTATTGGAACGTAGGTAAGTACGGCCTTCATTTGTCATTTCTATGGATTGTAACTTATGCATATCTACCGTTTTCGCGTAAATTTAATTACAATGGCCAGCCCCTTGCTCTAGCTATCGAAGTTCTACACACACACACACATATATACATACATATATATATATATATATATATATATATATAATGATCTTGATGAAAATGGTAATTGTACTTGGGATATAGTAGTCCAAAAATAAACTAAATAGTGTTTTGCATATATTCAATTAATTATCTGACGTTTCGGCAAGGGTTGTTGCCTTTTTCAAAGATACTACAAAATTATGCAGTATTGAATGGACAATAAAATTATAACATAGGTACTTACTTAATTACCAATGCATAATTATTAGAAAAGTTTCTTCACACATGTGGATTAGTGTTGGTTAATACATAAACAAAAATAATCTATAGGAACACTGTGGCACGATTTAAATAAAATTAAATAAAAACCCTTAACCACAAAAATATTTAAATTACTAGATACGTATTTCGACCACTATGTGGTCATCATCAATGAAAAAAAAAAATTAGCTGTATAATTTACTATATTGTTGCTTTAAACACTATCGAGGATATTCTCCTCACCCGCAGCAACAAACAAGTGAATTGTTTGTTGTTGAGAACACCAGCCTGCGGGTGAGGAGAATATCCTCGATAGTGTTTAAAGCAACAATATAGTAAATTATACAGCTATTTTTTTTTTTATTATTTTTTTTTCTACTGATGCTGACCACATAGTGGTCGAAATACGTATCTAGTAATTTAAATATTTTTTGTGGTTAAGGGTTTTTTATTTAATTTTATATAAACAAAAATGATAAAAAATAAATTTTAAATTAAATGTCTTATTGACATATTTGTTAAGTTTGACACATAGACTGAAAGGAATTCTTGATTTTAAATTTTATATGGGTGCATGTAAATCTTAACTGTAATTGAACTATTGCTTTTTTTGTGTAATTCTATATAAATTACAGTATATTGGATGTAGATTTTGAGAGTCTTGTCTAAAGTTCATCGAATTAATCTCATTTTGTATGTAATAAGCTTCCAAAAAAAGTCTCATTTTGTAATTGTTTTCAGAATCCAAAATTTCAATATCTTTATAATTTGGAACATGTTGGGTTAAATTAATATGTTGAGAGAGAGCACAATTCTTTTTTCCTAATTTTATATCTGACCTATGTTGTGTAAGTCTATTTTTTAACCACTGGGTGGTGTTACCTACATACGTCTGATTGCATGAACAAGTTATTTTATAAATAATATTGCTACTTAATAATTTGTTAAGTTTGTCTTTGAGTTTTGTAAAAAGGTTTCTTACAGATTTTTCATAACTAAATCCTATAGTTAGGTTATGTTGTTTTAAAATTCTAGCTAATAAAGGAGTTAATGTTTGTATAAAAGGTAATTTTTTGTATAAAATGGTATTGGGTCTAGTTTCAGTGCTGTTAAAATGGATGTTTGTGTATAGTAATTTCTTTACTAATTGTTTGGGATAACCATTATTACATAGCGTAAATTCTAAATTTTGGATTCTGAAAACAATTACAAAATGAGACTTTTTTTGGAAGCTTATTACATACAAAATGAGATTAATTCGATGAACTTTAGACAAGACACTCAAAATCTACATCCAATATACTCTAATTTATATAGAATTACACAAAAAAAGCAATAGTTCAATTACAGTTAAGATTTACATGCACCCATATAAAATTTAAAATCAAGAATTCCTTTCAGTCTATGTGTCAAACTTAACAAATATGTCAATAAGACATTTAATTTAAAATTTATTTTTTATCATTTTTGTTTATGTATTAACCAACACTAATCCACATGTGTGAAGAAACTTTTCTAATAATTATGCATTAGTAATTAAGTAAGTACCTATGTTATAATTTTAATGTCCATTCAATACTGTATAATTTTGTAGTATCTTTGAAAAAGGCAACAACCCTTGCCGAAACGTCAGATAATTAATTGAATATATGCAAAACACTATTTAGTTTATTTTTGGACTACTATATCCCAAGTACAATTACCATTTTCATCAAGATCATTATATATTAAACAGTCCATATTAAGAAGATATATATATATATATATATATATATATATATTGCTGTGATACCTCTATAATTACCTGTAAAGTTGATTTTCTTCTGTTAATCGCCTCGGCTGCTCCTCTAGATAGCTTCATCCTCATACATAAAAAAAGACAAACACATTCCTACCACAAACATCAACGTCAACTCTATTTACATCAATATTCACAATACATTAAAATTTCAAAATTAATATTCAGCATAAATTTTAATATCGGAAAATTTCAAAATTAAATTTATTATCATTTTAATGTGCATCCAGAATTAAAGTCCTTGTAGGATGCCTACTAATTACTATAACAATATATGCAGAGTACAAAGGAAGCATCTACCACCCCTTTACGTTAATTAACCAGGTTCGTCTAATTGAGCTCAAAGACATACCCATATTTTTATCATAATCCAGAACATCAATACTAAATACCCCTTTCTACTTAAACAAGCAAATTTCACCTTAAAATTAAAATATTATTGTTAGTACAATTTCACTACTGTCCATTTTAAATAAACAAATTAGAAAGTTATTCAACACACACCAACATCTCAAAGTTCAAACAAAATAGTATAATTTACCTGAAGGTTACTTGCACTCGTAGCTTCAATGTACATCGTCCCTTTTGTTAATCACACCATTCCAACTGGGTTATATTTACGGCTTCTGATTCTCAACGCTTTAAAATTTTCTCCATTACCATTTATTTAAAGTTGTTTCAGGGCTTTTCCGGAACTCCTCTGTGTATATCTGACCCTTGTTTCGTGGATCCAGACACGTTTATGCACCATTTAAGTATTAATACCCCGAAAATAACAAAGAAATTCATACTTCTTTCACCAAGATACGCCAAAACTGCCTACTTTTGTGTATTTATTTGTCATAGTAAATTTTACCAATTGGTACAGTGATACTAAACTTTATTACCTTGTATCTTCTTTTCTAAGTGCACTAACGTACATTCATTGTAGCACGTAAAGAACAAGCTGTTTTAAATCACATAATATTCGAGCAAACTGTTTAAATTATTTAATATTAAAACCGGAAAACTAAAAAGCACTGTATAACGCGTTCAATCAAGTCGAAGATCTAAGAGAGCTTGTTTATATTCACCTCGGTATATATAGCGGTTAGCCTGTCTGTCGGTCTGTTCCCCAAAACGGCCAGTTTCTAGAATTTCGCATGCTCTGTTCCCAGTCCGTAGCCCGCGCATCGGTTTTTACGAATTTTGCTCTCGCCCCAGTTAAATCTCAGAAAATTTCCACACGGCACGCAACGTCTGAGAATACCTAATTAAATTTTATACAGAAATCGTTGTTTCTACCTCTGATATTTGCATCCTACTTTCAACCAATCGTGACCCTCGTGACGTTGCTTAAATCACGCCTTTTACTATATGTGTCTCGGTCTTGTGCATATTATCTGTCTCTATCTAACCTGTTCTTATTGATGCAAATTGATATTCCTTATTATCGATTATTTCAGTCCATGTGGACTATCTGGGTTAAATAACCCCGTATCGCACCTTCTCGTGAATATTAAGCCACGGTTTCTCCAAGATTCTTTGAAACCATTTGTTATCTACAAAATTTTCGCCGTACATGACATTTAAACTACGCAGGTGTTCAAACATAGTATTAATTCTCAGAGCTTTATTTTCTGGTATTATAATCTTGGATTTTCACAGACTTTTATGCTTATTACTAATAATGGTTTAATTAACTCCAACTAAAATTGACTTCTATCCTTTCATTTTTAGCGAATACAAATTAAATGTTAATTATTATGTGTACACTTTGTTTAATACCGGTTACTTAAAATAGGGTTAATTAATATAAATTTTGCACGTAATTTCCATTTGTTTCTTTCCTCGGAATAAATACATTACACGTAGAGCTTGTTAATACTGTTTCTTTTGATATAAAGCGTCTTGTACATGATTTAAATCTCTTATTTTTACTGAAACGAATGAATTTTTATTCTCCACGGTGTTTTAATAAAGCTTATTATCTAATAAAATTCCTTATACACGGTGATTAAAATTATTTTATGTAATTCATTAATTTTCTACCCTGGTCTAAATATGAGTAATATATATATATATATATATATATATATATATATATATTACTCATATTTAGACCAGGGTAGAAAATTAAATAATCACATCAAATAATTTTAATTACCGTGTATAAGGAATTTTATTAAATAATACGCTTTATTAAAACCATGAAGCATAAATAAATTCGGTCGTCTCGGTAAAATAAGAAATTTAAATCATGTACAAGACGCTTTATATCAAAAGAAACAGTATTAAAAAGCTCTGCGTGTAATTTATTTATTCTAATAAAGAAACAAAGAGAAATTACATGCAAAATTTATCTTAATTAACTCTATTTCAAGTAACCGGTATTGAACAAAACGTACAGATAATATCTATAGAAACTTGTAAAACCCACTAAAATGCAAATCCTAGAAGTGTTAGTTAGAAGTAGGATGTTTGAACACACCTGCGTATTTTAAAAGGCAATTTCAGTTTAATTTGTTTAGATAAACATGTCGATTCTAAGGATATTGGAAACGGTCAGATGCTTTAGCACGAAATACAAAACAGGGTTTATTTAAAAGCTCATTCGGCGAAAATTTTGCAGATAATTAATGTTTACAAAGAATCTTGGAGAAACCGGGGCTTAATATTCACGAGAAGGTGCGATACGGGGTTATTTAATCCAGATAGTCCACATGGACTAAAATATAATCGATAATAAAGAATATCAATTTGCACCAATACGAACAGGTTAGAAAAGGAAGAGAAAATGCGTCAAGCAAAGACACATATAGTAAAGGCGTGATTTAAGCAACGTCACGAGGGTCACAATTGGTTGAAAATAGGATGCAAATATCAGAGGTAGAAACAACGATTTCTGTACAAAATTAATTAGTTTTTCTCGGACATGTTTGCGTGCCGTGTGAGAATTTCTGGGATTTTCAACTGGCGAGTACAAAATTCGTAAAACCGACGCACAGGCTACGGACTGGGAACCTAGCATGCGAAATTCTTTAGAATTACCGTTTTGGGGAACAGACCGACAGACAGGCTTTTGCTATATATACCGAGGTGAATATAAACAAGCTCTCTTACATCTGCGACTTGATTCAACGCGTTAAACAGTGTTTTTTTAGTGTGATAGAATAATTTAAAGTTTGCTCTTATATTTTGGTGATGTAAAACAGTTTATTCTGTACGTGCTAACATGAATGTACTTCAGTGCACTTAGATACAAGGTAATAAAATTTCGTATCACTGTACCAATTAGCAAAATTTACAACGACAAATGTATACACAAAAGTAGGCAGTTTTGGCGTATATTGGTGAAAGAAGTATGAATTTCTTTGTTATTTTTCGGGGTGTTAATAATTAAATGGTTCAAAAACGTGTCTGGATCCACAAAACCAGGGTCAGATATACACAGATGAGTTCCGGAAAAGCCCAGAAACAACTTTAAATAAATGGTGATGGAGAAAATTTTAAAAGCATTGAGAATTAGAAGCCGTAAATATAATCCTGTTGGAATGGTGTGATTAACTAAAGGGACGATGTACATTGAAGCTACGAGGACAGTAACCTTCAGGTAAATTATACTATTTTGTTTGACATTTTGGTGTGTGTTGAATAACTTTATAATTGATTTACTTTAAATGGACATTAGTGAAATTGTACTAACAATAAAATTTTAATTTTAAGGTGAAATTTGCTTGTTTAAGTAGAAAGGGTATTTAGTATTGATGTTCTGAATTATGATGAAAATTTGGGTATGTCTTTGAGCTCAATTAGACGAACCTGGTTAATTAACGTAAAGGGTGGTAGATGCTCCTTTATACTCAGACTCCGGTCTGCTTATATTGTTATATTAATTAGTAGGCATCCAACAAGGACTTTAATTCTGGATGCACATTAAAATGATAATAAAATTAATCTTGAAATTCTTTTTAAAACTGAATTTTATGCTGAAATTTAATTTGAAAATTTAATGTATTCTGAATATTGATGTAAATAGAGTTAACGTTGATGTTTGTGGTAGGAATGTGTTGTTTAATTTTATGAATGAGGAGGTTTATAAAATTAGGTGAGCAGCCGAGGCGAAAACAGGATCACAGCAGTTTATGACGCCCAATCGGTGGGACTAGAATTTTTTTGTTGAAAGGACCCAGTTCCCGCATTCACAGGAGTATATCACAGCAATATATATATATATATATATATCTGTATGTGCGCAAGCGTGTGCGTACGTGTGTGTGTATGTGTGTGTGTATAATAAAAAATTGTGTTCCTTATTATTGATTGATTTCCGTTTGAATGTCGATATAGTCATCAATATGGTTAGCGGTAGTTCGAGTTGTATGTGGTAGGGATATAGATACTGGTGGGGTAGAATTTTAGAAATCAATAGATGATTGATTTTCGGTTCTAGATAAAGTTTTCTAGTACTATTATTTGGGTTGTTTTCTAACAGTCTTAAAGTATCTAATTCTACTGCAGAAGTAGAAATTGTCGGTCTACCAGCAGCTCCATTAGTAATATTAAGTGAACCAGTTTTGAAAAACAGGCAACTAAAGTGTACTGTTAACACGGCCGTATATGTAAAATGCAAGTCAGATATTTTTGCCCCTGTGTGACTATGCGTGTTTTCTAACAAATAAGTAATCTGGTGGTACATACGAAATTTATCTAATTAGGTAAATAGAAGCTTTATGTAAAGTAACTTTATCAAAAACCCAAAGATGGTTGTTTTTTTAAACAAAAAGTTGTGCATATCTCGATAACTGCAAATTAAAGTTTTCTTTGTTTGACTCGGTTAGCTCTCAATGACATAAACATCATAGAAACTTTTTTGACTTACTATAATATAATAATCTAACCTCACAAGTGCTTAAAGTAAGAATGCACTGCACAATGAGATATTAAATTAAATGTAAATAGATGTGACCTCGTTTTACGTCTTTATTATCTAGGACATAATATGTTTTTGAAGATTAGATTTTTCTCGATAAAGAAATCCTATCCAATGGCAATTTTTAGTTTTTTATACAAATTAAAAACTTAGTGTAATACTATCCCAATAACTGCTAATTATGAACAAATTTAAGGGCTCAAAGCAATAGGATTTTAGTAATTTGAAACACTTGACCTCATGCTATAGAGATAATTTTATTATTTAAATTTACCGACCAGTCTACATTGATAAATGGCGTGATTGTAATATTCTTATTTAATGTGTACTGTGAACACTGATTAATCAAAGCTGTGCAGTTGTGAGTGCAACTTGTTTGTAGTAATATTTTATTTATTTACACCGTCCATACTAGGCGTTTAAATTGTGTAAGTAATGCTCATTTTCAGCTATTATTTTAGTTAACTGCACATAATTGTAGTGTATAAAATTAAATTGTACTTCAAAAGCTCCAGCTATCATATTAATAGCCAAACTACTTTCTCTAATTTTTGTCCTTGATTCCCCTAAGTACCACACACGGAAATGTTATTTAAAAGCAATTAATTAATGCATGTATATACAGGACGAGTTTTCAGTTCCACTCTGCATCTTAAAAACTGTTCAAGCTAGCGAGGCTCTCAAACGTGGAAAATAACGGGATTTTGTAAATTAATATTGCACGTGCTTCTTTTTTTTAAAAAAGTATCTCAATAATATGAAAACTAAATAGCAAGTTTCTTCGTTTCTTTTTACAAAATTTATTATTGATATTGCGGAAATAATCGGTATAGAATATTTGAAGATATTTTTATGCTGAATACAGCAACATTAGTTCAGAAAATTTTAGTGTTTTTAGTTTCCTAGAATTGTACGCAATAAGATAGTTGGATATCGACACTCTAAATAACACATGCGTTACTGATTTGCTGCCATGACATAGGATGGCGTTATTTCCACAAACAGCAGATATATTATAATTCCTGTTTGTTTTGTCACTGAAATATACAACGATAAAGACAAGACTAAACGGCTGTAATTTTGCAGAATGTTTTCTCACACTAGTAAGCAGTACCAAAAACAGAAAGAAAATAGCGCATCAGCAAATTTAAGCAAATTAACAAAATGTACCAGTGAAAGATTCTTATGCAATTCCAACAAATATGAGTTTTGATATTTGTTTTTAATTATATCACTACACTGTAAATCCATAATTTCTATTTGGAGTTCCGAGGTTATGAATTCAATGTCAGTATCGAAAGCATTTTGAAAAATCCTAATTTCTTTATTCCCCTACTATTTCTATAACTTCTTTATTATTAACTTTATCTGTCCTTGCTATCATCATCATACATCTGAAGCATAACATTCCAAAAGGCTTCTTCCTTTTCCGGTCTGCTTCTTCTACTGTCCCTATTTCATAGACGTACAGTGCTGTGCTCCACACATAAGCTCCCAACACTTTTGTCTGAGTTTCTATGTTCGTTGTCCCCGAACATAGTCGCTGCTCTTTCTTGATAGAAACAGTTCGGTTCCCCTTCTATTGTTTGGTAAATATATACCAAATATCACCGATTTTCAGGGGTATGCAGAGTTGGAAAGTATCCGAGTACTTTTGTATTTGGGTACTGTACTCGAGTACTTTTTGTGTACCCAGTACTCTGTATTCGAATTCTTTCAAAATTTTGTATCCGGTATCCGTATCCGAAACTAAAAATGAAAGTATCCAGTACTCGAGTACTTTTTCAGAAATTGGGATGCTTTAATAAAAATTATTTACTTGAATTCTTGAATAGTTAGCGCCGACGACACAACAGCATAGCAAACTAGTCCGCAAGATATAAACTTACAATATATTGTCAACAATTCTCATTTATGTTTCTTTCATTCGTTTATTAGTTGATGTAAAGACTACAGATACAGAGAACATCTAAACGCTAAGGATGCAATTGTGTCGTGTCTTGTTTTGTGTGGAATGTTGGATATGCAGTAAGCATTGGAAACCAAAAAGTAAGTTTCCTTTTTATTTTTACAAACCTAAATTACCTACACTATTTAAAAATTACTGTAAATAACGAAGTACAATTTCAAATAACAAAAACAAAAAATGTTAGTTATTTTATTGGTAGCAGTTACAAGTTAACAGTAATGTGTGTACAATATGCCTGGATTTACTATACTTTTATTGGGTTATTAATCCAGAAATATATATTTAGGTAAATAAATACCTAATGTGGGTATAAACCATAAATACTACAAATATATGAAACTAAAACCGATATAGGCACCAAATGTTATGCTTATGGCTAGTTTTGCTAATGTAAGTTTATAAAGCTAATGGTACACATATATTAAATGTGTATTACTGTGTTAGCATTCGGTTTTGCACCTACTTACTTGAAGTGTTATATGCACGTTTCTAGAGGGTTATGGGAACAATTATTTTCCCTATTGAATGCTTAAAGTATCCGTACTCAGTATCTGAAAAAAGTACTAGAATACTTATATTCGAGTACATTTTTAGGGTAAAGTACCCGGACTTTTTTAAGAAGTATTCGAATACATTTTGAGTATCCGGTACTCGGTGTCCGAGTACATTTTCATTGTATCCGTCCCAACTATGGTGGTATGTGAAGAGGTTTAAGCAGCCTGTGGCTACCAAGATCCCTCAACACTTGAATATTTGCAAAATAATAGTTTTTCAATAAATTCCTCCGCAAAATAAAGATTAGTTAAAAATATTGCAAAACGAATACCTGTATTTGTTTAAAGTACTCATCAGGTTTAAGTACAATCATGTTTCTTTGTCATAACGTTTTCCGTCTTGGAACTGATTGATTTCTATTCTGAACTAGCTTAGACATTTTCCTGATATTCTCACAGTCTACATTGTTACGTTCCAGTTTGCTTTTAAAATTTACTTGACTATGATAAGCCATTAATTATTAACTCGTCTATATTCCAAATAAAATCATTGCCTTAGTTTATATCCTGTTCTGGCGAGCCTAGTGTTTGAACATTAATCCTCAGTCACCTAATTGTAGTTAGGTGCATTTAAATCATTTATTCTAAGCGGTACATATTCATACTGGATTATACTATCAATTTGATACGAGTTTAGCGAGTATTTCCGTTGAACATTTGTTGCACAGATAGGCTATCAACACTCGTTGCATTGGATTTTATTTATGAATTATTCATTCTGTTTTCCAATACCAACGGTTTTCGTTGGAGTACTGATTCTGTCCTTTGCACAATTACCGTGGGGATTGTACAAGAAATTATACGAGCTGGTACATGCATCCTCGCATTAAATTACTTTCTCTTGTGTGTATCGGGTACGTATTCGGTAATAGTGGTTGGTTGATTTTGCGCCTACATTCTCGCTCCTCGACGCTACGTGAGATGACTCACTTCTTGTACACTGGATTTACAACTAAAACTGCTGACTAAAAAACAAGTTTGGTGTTGCCGACTTCTCCGGTTCCGCTTAGCTAAAATTTATGTTTGCTGTGTATTGCTACTGGTCATTTAATCCTCGTGAAGGAAACCGTGAGTTTTTAAAAATCTCACACTTTACTAATCCCGTGACTTCCTAAACTTTCTACGGCTGTCGCGTTGTATATTGTTACTAACCAACATTACTAATACTGATTAGTGTTAAGAACACCCCAGCGGTGTTGATACGTTTTATCATCTAGTCTTCAGTCTGATATAATTTAACTACGCATGTTTTAAATAACTAAAATGTATGTGGTCTGATACCGGCCCGAGATCGTGTGTTTCTTGTCACGTGACTTATACTACCTAGAAATGTAGGATATTTAATTATTAGTACTGATTTACAATCATTCATCTAGGTTCTTATTTACTATTAAGTGATATGTTTGTTGTATGTATTAAGTATACGGTTACGTAGTTGTGTTGCATACGAACACTATTTAGTTTAATCTTTGTCCCATTTGTAACCTTATTTTGAAATAATAATATAGAAAAGCAATTACTAATACCAGAAAGATGTTTTCTTTTTTATTTATATCGATATATATATATATATATATATATATATATATATATATATGTATTCTTATTTTTTTTGACTAACCAGAGTTCTGTCTATGTTTGTACTAATCAACTAATTTTTATTTCAGAAAGAGGACTCGGTGTTTTTTCCTTCTTGGGTTTTGTTTTCGATTACTTTCTCACGCCCAATCTCCGATTGACGTTAGCTCGGCATCGCTTCCTTTGGCTACGTAATTTCGTGCGAGTCTTTAGCTTAATTGGGTTTTCTGGTTCTTCCCGACCCGCACGGTTTACCATAACATAAATTTTTACGCCCTGGCGTGAGGCCCCGATTTTGTTTTAGTTAACGGTTGTTTCGATTTGGTTTCGCTTAATTTCTGCTCCGAGTTTGTTTTGTTTCTGGCCTGATTTTATTTTGTTTACTGCCCAAGTTACTACAATATCCGTTTTTCTCGGCCTGATACTACTTATGTTTTCTTCCCTTACGTTCCAACTGGTATTTATTCTTTTCTTTATTTATGCGTGGGTTCGATTTTCTTAAATTTTAGTTTTGTTTTCTTGCTTGATCGCTGAATATCCTTAGTTGACTCATTTCAGATTATCGGAATTGTGCTTTCGCCGATAATTCTAGTCTGTTGAAAACGCTAGTGCCCAATTCCTATTCCTACTTTCTATTTTGATGTGTAGCTCCTATTGGTGTTCCCGAAGGTTATCCGTCGGATATGGTTTAAATTGTACTGTATTCACAATAACCTTTTCTTGAGCTTTTATCGAGCTACGGTTAGCCTTTTTTTAGTTACTTTCTCCCAATTTCTTTTCTTTACTCGTATTCAAAATGACTGATATGAGGAATAAAACTATATAAGGGTATCTGCAATAGACAGCAGGAGTCATCAGAAAGCATTACTGACTATTTTCTGTGGATGGCGACCGTGTTTCAATGGTATGAATCTTTCAAGGAGAATGATTAATTGTTTATTGTGCTTCGTAACCTCGCTCCATTTTATCGAGCTCATTTGCCTACCGTCCGATCCTTACAAGAATTAAAGGACGAATGTCTGAAATTGAAACCGGCAAAGATTCTGGTCGTTCATGTCTAATCACCTAGTCAAAAACAACATACTGTTACTGCCAAACCGGATCTTGCTTATAAATCTGATACAGTAGAGAAGAATACTTTTACTTCACATGTCCGAGTTATTAAGGTTTTGTCTACGCGTACGGATAGATCAGATACTTCTTTCGTACTTTCTCTTCTTCGTGGTTCTACTCGTCAGGACATACGCTTTAATTGCGACAAACCTGGTCATGTTTCAACACGTTGTACTTGTCCTCAGGTACTCCATTGCTATGGAAGCGGACATAAGGGAGTTTCTCGCCGCCACTGTCCACACTGTTATCCTACTACTAATAGGTCTTCGAATCGTACTTCAAATTCTGCCCTCACCTATAGGAGCCTAATTTCTTTTACTTCTCACTCTACGTTCTCTTCTGTACCTCATCCAGGTCATCCTGGCTACGACTATCAAAACACATCCTTCTTTGGCAAATACAGCTTTGAACAAAATTTCGTCCGTCTCTAGTTCTACATCCCTTTCTACACTTCCTTCTGCTCGCCCTACTACGATCATGTTGTACCCTTTTCAGCCATATGAGCCTTTGAACTATAATATTGATTTTTACGGCTATTACGCTCCTACTTACCAAATTTCTACTAACAAGAATCAACTTCCTTCTGCCCTTCGCAATTCAAAAGGTGATCAAATACTCCGACGTTTTTACTTCTACTTCAAACTGTGCCTTCACCACCATTGCAACCTATACTTCGAATTAGTGACTTGCAGCTAGCTTCTTTAGAGTTTGTTCCCGCTTTCTTAAACGATTCTACCCAAGAAATTTCTGTCGTGTTTGCAAGCACAAATGTCGCTGATGTGACGATAATTTCTAATTCAGTCAGCGAAGGTCCTGTCGAAGTCCATGAACCTGTATCGTTAATGCGTTTTGCCGTTTTTGTCAAAATCTTACCTGTTCCTGCTTTCTTAAATGATTCAACTCAAGAAATTTCTGTTGTGTCTGCAAAAACAGCTGTAGCTGAAGTGACGATAACTTCTGATGCAGGTAGAGAAGGTCCTGGTGAAATTAGTGAACCCGTAGCGGTTATGTCTGTTGCTGCTGCCGTCAAAGTTTTACCTGACCCTGTTTCTTTATCTACTATGGTCAAAGAATCCGTTCCTATTGTGGTTGAAGTTTTGTGTGTTCCTAATCCGTTGTCTAACATCGATGAAGTCTTACTTAATTTTACTCCTTTATCGAACGTTGATGAGATGTTACCTGTTCTTACTCATTTTTTTCATGTTGACAAAATTCTTTTGGATGGTGCTTCGTTTCTAATGCTGACAAGATGCTACTGACTTTTGTTCTTTTAGCTAAGGTTGGTGAAACCCTAGCTGATGTCCTGCTATCTAATGTTAACGAAGGTCAACCTGGTTCTGCTTCCTTATCTAATGTGGATGAAGTTCTTCCTGATGTTATTTGTTCTTGTAAGGTGGATGAAATTCTACCTGATTCTGTTCCTTTATGTATTGTTGCTGAAGTGTTATCGGATTATGCTCCATTTCCTAAGGTTGATACTTCTACAGCTAATTCTGTTTTCTTCCCTAACTGTGATTTTGCTAGTCCTTTATCTAACGTCCATGAAATTTTATCTGTGTCTGTCTTTTTATATAACGTAACTGAAGTGTGCTCTGCTTGTGTTTATTTCGTAAGGTTGATTTTCGTACAACCAATACTTTTTCTTTTTCTACCGTTGATATTCTGACAACCCATTATATTTCCTTTTCAACCGTTGGCTTTCTTGTAACCCATTGTAAAAACAAACCCCTTTCTTATATGATGCGTTTTGAGTTTTCTAAACTACCCTCGCCACCACTTTCTCAACCTTGTACTGCAACTACTACACTTCCTGCTATTCCTGTTTTGCTAAAAACTGCCCAAAAGAGGCAGATAATATTCTATACTGATTTAGAATCTGAAGATGTATGTCAACAAAATTCTGATGTTCTTGATTTCGTTTCGTTTTCTTGTTGGTGGCGCAAACGTTTTAAGCGCAATACCCAATCCTCCTGTCCTAATTTTTTATGCTGATTTTGCTTTACTCTGGAATTCTGCTCCCAGTCACACGTCCGGTGATTCTGTCCCCCTTTCTTCTTTCTTCTCTGAACATCCTATTCCTATTTTCCTTTGGCTGGTCTTCGCTGCTGTAAGTCCCTGTACTGATTGTTTTTCGTCCATCCGCTCCTGTGGTATGCTTCGTAGGCTTTTCTCCTTTTCTTTGGAAACTGCGATTTTGTCGACTTTTCGTACTTTGTAGCAATCCTTTTCTTGATTTTCGTTTGAAATGACTTTTGTTACCACAGTTTGTAGTACACCGTTTTTTTACTAGCGCTCTATTGTCGGTCCCTTGCATACTTGAGGCTTGATGTTTGTGTCCTGTTGTGGCTGCTACGGCAAATTTTCCTTCTCATTTTTTTTTCTTTAGTTTCTTCGCGGTAAACTAATCCTTTCCTTGAGATTGATAACTTTACCGTTTCTTTTAAAACGACCCGTCCCTTGACGATTCCGCAGTGTTGATGCCGTCCATCTTAGTCCTCGTTGATTGCTTATTACCTATCTTCAACTTTTTTTCTTATTTTTTCCTCTGTAGTTGTAGCTCTTGGTTCACCGATGTGAGTGTCTTGTCTCGTTTTTTCTGGTAGTCCTAGGGTTACCAATATTGGTCCGTCGAGCCGGATTTTTGTTTTGTGTTTGTTTCTCTCTTCCTTTCTATCCGAAATTTTTTGTGGTCGGTCTTGTTGTTATTTTGGGTGCTTCGCTGCTTCTGTTTCCTACCCCGACCTTTCAATTTTACTAGGTCGAACTGGGCAGGCGTGCACATCGACTTATGTCCAGTATACATCCTACATATATCCGACATATATCTGGATATATGTCGAGGTGCACGCCTGCCTAGTCCGACCTAGGTCGGATTAAATTCAACCTAGGTCGGATTAGCGGTTGCTCATTTTGCAGGGTGTATTCGGGTATTTTCTACAATATACGCCCCCACTCTGTAGGGTACATACGGAGCAATTTTTCGTATTCAATTTAGTATTCGGCAGTAGCTAGAACTGTAAACATGAGCGTCTCCAAGGTGATTAACGTTCCCCAACTTCTTGGGAATAAAGTGAAACCAACAAATGAGCGATTTGGATTGTGGCTATTGGCAGAAAATATGTGCAACTATAATCTGGTGGCAGATATTGGTAATATTTGCTATGTCGAAGGCGAACAGATGCTGACTGGTGGACTACACACACCAATTACAGAACCATTTTGTGACAATATAATGTTGGTTAAAATTTGCGAGCTTTCTGACGCCGAGCAAACATCTGCAAACAAAAGGATGTTTATCCTAAAAAAAAAAATTTGTAGAGCATTTAACAGCTATCTACGAGGAAAGTTCGACCGATTTGTTTCCGCAAGGCATGGTGTTAAAGCTAAGCTTCCGTTTTCTTTGGAAAGCACTAACAAGATGGGCCAGAGAGTAAAAGAAATTATCGGAAAAGAAGGCCGCGAAAGCATTAATAAAGAATTCCAAAATCCTATATGTGTTCCGTACATAGTGGAACTAGCAGCTGTGAAGTTGGAAACTTTATTGGAAGAACTACCAGATATATTAGACGGACTCAAGAATGATTACTACTATCTTTTTGACATGGATGTAACCCAAGATTTGCTGGCATATTTAACAAGATGAAGATGTGTAATTATTTAACTACAAACCATAACTTTTGCTACAAAGGCGAATACGAGGAAAACTGCAATATTATAGTTGACAACGATAAAACTGTGGGAATTGATTGTTTAACATGGCTAACAACCAATGCAAGAATTAAGATAGACAACAATTTTGTGTATCAGATAACAAGTCCTGGTGTTAATAAACAACTTGGAAATCATATACTAGATTTTCTATGTTGTCCAAATGTACGTTTAAGGAAACATTCGCGTCTACGTTGGCCAAAGAACATGGTATTACGCGATTGGAAGCGACAATATACAACTGCACAATTGGAAACTATGTCAGTGCGGAACAGGTGTATAATCCCTTAAAAGACTGTTTAACCTTATTGGAAGATAGTAAGTTATACTTCCTAAAGGCGCCAATGTACTCGGTACCACTTGCCAAAATGTGGAGTAAGCTATCGGACAAGCTACAAAATAGCTGCTGTTTAGTGTATAATAACCTAATGCAGTACGTGTATTGGGGGAATGGCAATACAAAGAAATTGACTGGTTTGCAAATTAAGTTGTCCCAAAAACCAGAGAAAAGGGAAAAATTGATAAAGTATGTGGTTTCAGTTTTTAGTTTTAACTATTTACGTGTAAATTATTTGGAGATACTAGAGGAGGAAGACAGCCAAGATAAAATAAAAATCTTACACAAGTGCTACATTAAAGCAGGTAGAACATATTTTACACAATCTGCAACACCATATTCTACAATTCCAAAAGAAATAATCATTTGGAAATTGGGGTTGATAAATACGTCAAACATTCGTCCAGAGGTTGTACGACAACGCGTAAATATTGGCAGTAAACTCTATCCGTTTACGCTAAAGGAAATTGTCCCATTATGCTCGCCATGCGCAGTAAGTGGAAGAAAAAGACTGCTGGAATTAGAGGAAATGGATGCAAAAAGGCAAAAGTTGAACTACATGGAAAACACTGCGACAATACGCGAACAATACAAAGATGTGTTAGACAAAAAAAAAATTTATTAGAGAAAATGAAAAAGATATAAAAAATTATTTCATGTGCCGATAGACTGACTTAGATACATCCGGTATCTACAAGCTGTATGCATTTGTGGTTAGTAAGAAAGACTCTTTTAGTTATGTAGGCATCCTTGCGGAAAAGGATGGTACTAAATCTGTATACTTTTTAAAAGATAATTCTAAAAACGTATTTATCGAAATGGCAGATAACATACACGAACTAATGAATGCGGGTTTCGTAACCTTGGCTTACACCACGCGCAAAGGGGTTCCGCTAAACATTGTATATTTGCCTAGTAAAAAACCTTTCGGATCATTTAAAACCGAGAGTCTTACAACCTCTAACAACCATATATTCCCAAAAGTGGTAGATATGCAACTACGCAACACTGAGTGGGAGAATAAGAATACCTTCCAATACCGACGAGAAGAAGTCGATCAAGCTAACAAGATACGTATGCTGAATATAGTAAGAGAGCCCCGATTAAAAGATTGTCACAAGCTGCAAGAATTACACGAAGGAATGGATCTGGTTGTCGGTGGAATCAAAGACTTTATATATAGAGGCAAACTTCGGTAGATTTTACAATTCGAAAACCTAGACGGTCTTTTTGTATCAAACTATTGGCTAGAAAAGAGATAGAGGACTTAAGTGTCGATTTAAATTTTAAGCTGCAAATAAAGCTAGATAAAATTAAAGCCACTCCAAACAAACATAAAAAAAGGACTGTTTTCTGTGTATAACTTTTTATTGAAATTAAGTTTAAATGGCTCCATGCTTGGCATTAAATATTTTTAAATTTTGTTATCTATAATGTCAGAATAAAAATTTTAGAATAGTATTACATTGTTCTTTATTTATAAAAAGTTATGACGTCACCACGACCTTGGAAAAGTAGCCGAAACTAGGTAGCCGACAGCATAGCGTTGTGGTGATTTTACCTATATGAATGAAAAAAGTTAGAGGTTTGGGAATTTAAAGGGGTGTAACTTTGTGTGAGTGGTCCGATTTTAAAAATTCAAGCAGGGTTAGATTGCCCGGGAAGTTCTAGATTCGGCTAAAGTGGTTAGTCGAAGAAAACTTTTAAATAGGTTAGATCGGTGGCGCGGTGGCGCTGTGAGGAGGTGCTGTGAGGAGGCGGTGGCGCGGTGGAGGTGGCGTTGTGAGGAGGCGCTGTGAGGAGGCGGTAGCGCGATGGAGGTGGCGCTGTGAGGAGGCGGTGACGCGGTGGAGGTGGAGGTTATCGGGTAAACACCATCTTCTACTGGCAGATATTAATAAGTTCATACGACGTAATCTGAACGATCCCTGTGAACGCACTTCATCCAAACGTCATCTCATTGATATTCGAGCCAATAATAACAGTTTACATACAGAAATCAAAGCATCAGGTATAGTGATTTTACACAACCAAACTCACTTGCTTCTTTGCTGGGTTTTGAGAAACGTAAGCTGCCAGCTCTCACTACTGCTAGCTATTTCGGACAACCCGGCACAGGTCTTTCCAATCATTTCTATATGCATTGAATGTAATCTTGTAATCGGATCGTATCGCAATAGTAAGCCTGTACACATTTTCATCAATTCTTTCTTGCAGTTGCTGCAGGGTACAAGATTATTAAAAACCCCGTGAACGTCACCTACATGCCACTTAATACACGATTCATCGATCGCATCATTCTTAAAATAGTTGATCAAAACGGTAATCTCATCACTTTTCGTCGGAAAACCATCACAATTAGACTTTATCTAAAGCGTCTTTAAACAATGGTTTTGCGCTACGAGCATAAACCACCAAAACCTATTAATAGACGCATTGTCAGCAACTTTACCAGTTACATGACACCAGTGCACCGAATAACACGGGAAAACGTTAAATTTCTGCAAACATTAGGACTCAAAGTGCTACATCGCTAAAATGGATAGTAATATTTTAAATGTTACGCAACGTGCTATATTTGATACAACGATCGTCAATGCCGACAAACGTATGCATACTCCAGTACCACGTATGAGAAAAACAATGTTATACAGATTCCAATAGAAAACGACGATGTCTATACATTACCATGGGACAGTCTAATTTATATTGATTGTACAATGAATAAGTCAAATGGTGGAGTTTTCCCTACAGCCGATTTTGTCAACAACGGAGTTTTATTTTTATTTGATAAAATTCGTTATGAACTTGGTGGAAAGTTTATTGACCGCGTTCGTAATCCAGGTATAATTACAACTATTAAAAATTTTATATCCTACTATTATAGCGAAATCCGTCGCTTTAGAAACGCCGATTGGTCCCCCATCGATAAGCTTGATCTCGTTGATACTAATGGTCATTTCAACGTATGTATTCCCTTGCGTATGGTTTTAGGATTAGCGTAGGACTACCAAAAAATTTTTTTGAATATCAAACAGGAGCTTATTCTTATTAAAAGTAGTGCTGACGATGCAGCTATATCTAATTCTGATAACAAAGAGTCAATCAAAATTACTATTACACATATATCGTGGCGGAATCCACATACAACCACTGCAGGTGCAGAGCGCTTAAATCTACTCAAACATATTCAACGCAATGTCACCATAGACATAAGCTTTCGCAGTTGGGAACTACACGAATATCCAGAATTATATACAACACCCACGCATACATGGGCTGTGAAGAAGGCTTCTCAAGTGGAGAAACCACGTTTTGTTATTGTCTGCTTTCAAACCGTACATTGCGCAAAAAGGGGCGCAGTCACTTTGGCCACTGTAAGTTGACCAATATGAAATTACATCTGGGTTCATCTATGTATCCTTACGATAATCTTAACATTGATTTCGATACCAATCGCTATTCTATACTATATGAAATGTATGCACAGTTTCAACAGTCGTATTACGGGGGTATCAGCGAACCGATAATAACACCCAATGAATTTCAAACGCACGCTCCACTTGTAGTTATCGATTGTACCCATCAAAACAAAATAGTGAGAGTGGGAGCGATTGACGTACGATTAGAATTTCAAATGAAAGAAGCACTTAAAGCTCACACTACAGCGTACTACCTCATTCTACACGATCGTTTGTTTCGCTACAATCCTGCAACCAATATTGTAAGTGAAGTCTAAAATGAACAGTCCATTAGTTGTCGACGTTCAAGGTTTTAAAATTGCACATAATAACTTTGTGTTTAAAGAAATGGCTGTTTTACAACTATCCCTATCGAATGGAGTTGCAATAACATATGTGCTGAAACCACCATATTCTTGGAATTGACTATCAGCTCGCTTGAAATACCAAAACGTATGGTTAAGCAGAAACTTTCACGGTATATCTGGGGAAGATGGCAATTTACAATGAATTTGCACTGCTAAATGTTATTAACCTAGAAGATTTAGGGTGTACTCTTCTATATAGATTAAAGTATTACACCGAAGTGTTTCTACCATACCACACGACATTCGTCATTCAATTGTGCAACCACAAATGTAAGTGTACTCAAAAACTGGTTTGTACATATAACCAATTACTCATTTTTAATAAAGAATAATGTCAACCAACAGATTTACACTAAGTAGTGCTTTTATTTGTTTATTTTATACCTACATACATAGATATTCCTTAGGACTAGTAAGATGTTTCTCAAAAAATGTCTCGTAATAAGTTTAATTGTCTATTTTGTTGCAAACAACTCATCCGAACATCCCATGCTGTTGTTAAAAAAAGATGTAATCGAATTCTATACCCACTAACCTCACCAACCTGAATCTATAATGAAATTGATATATTTAAATGTTTTAGCGTCACCTACATGGGACCTTTTATTTATTCGTTTGATGAATTCCCCCTAGTTTTTAGTTTTTTGTAGTTACCTGACTTATATTCGTTTTCACGCAGACCTATAATTACCCTATAAAAGAGATTTGCTTAATCAACAACGACAATAGAGAAAATAAAATTTAAAGTTGGTAAACATGTTCGGGTATTAATTGTAGCAATGATGAATCAGTCATTGGTATCACGGGCCTGTAATAAAATGGACATGGTACTTGTATCCAAAAGCGCAGAAATGACTGTCGGCAAAGTAGACCAAACACAAACAGTATGCAGGGCGGTGCGGTTATGGAAGGGTCTTTCCTATCGAATTTGCTTTTTACAAGTAAATTCAAAATATTCATATTTCATAGCAGAAAACAACGAAATGAGTAGAAATTTATGCCATTAAAACCAGTTAACACTTCCAAGGTCTAATCTACAAAGAAATGCAAACACTAATTACAAGAGCTTAGAAAATTAAGTATTCTACGCCATTTGTCTAAAACACAAACAAAAAACAGCTGATCTTTTGCTTACAAAGAATCAACTTATTCGGATGTCAGATTTATACGTTCGAGTAAATTCGGGAAGAATTTCGTTTAGTGCATTCTTATATTGGTAGATGCGAGAAAGTTACCTTGGATTCATTTTTACGACACACATACCACCTTCATTTTATTATAGGTCCGTGATTGGTATTTACTGCAAGTTAGAACAAGTCGTATACAATGATGAAAAGTTTTTAAAACTTACTAACAGAATCTGTAAGTATCATATTGAAGAATTCCTCTTAACGGATGTATGTTTTGCATTTTTTTATGCAAATTTTGTTACAATATTACAACCAAAAAATTCTATTCCACTACCGAGGTATTAAGTTTTAAAGTATGTTTTTTATTAACAAGGTAGTACATTTTTTTTTTTAATTAATCATAACTATAAATTATTACTTTCTTAAACCTGAGTTTTATAAAATTTATTCCCTAAAGATCAACAACGTATAAACTAGAACCATTAAATTTACACATATCTCGGTGTTATTTTAATTTAAACTATAGTTATTAAAATCCCCGAGGTCATTAACCAAGATGCACTTTCCTTAATGTGTTTTTAAGGAACTATTCTCTTTGTTGGCAAATGTTGAAACTTTTGTCAATAGGATTGCATGCAGAATTCAAAATCATTTCTAGTTAATAATCTAAAATCTTTTAGTATGTAGGTACAAATACGCACAAACTTGCGGTGGTATTGCACAATATTTGCAAAAATATTTATTTGTATGATTTCATTTATTACTGAAAATTGTTGTAATTTAATAAAACTTGAAGCTATTAAAGTTAATACCTGCATACAACCTTGGTTTTTCTTCATGAGCAAATAACGGCATGCCCGTTTTTGTGCGATTTGCATATATCTATATTTTATTCAATCCATAATTAGAAAAGCCGAGGTCACATTCAGTATTCAGCTGTATTGTAAATAGTTACTGCTATTATATTGAAAAAAACAGCACTCAGTATAACCAGCCGTGTAAAAAATGTTTTGTTTCGGCAGTGAATCAATCAAACTGTATGAAAATATATGAACTCATTAGCATGTAATTAAAATATGCCAGTAAGTGAAACTAATATAAATAAAACATTAAAATTTTGTGTGTTCCTTTTTAACATTATATATTTAATACTAAAATAATTTTCTGAAATTTTCGGGGGATTCTTCAGCACGTACACATTTCTGCTTAACCTAAAATCTTCGAAGTATTCAATCACCCAATGGGTACAAAACCCCCGTTCAGAACACTTTATGGAATCCCATTCCGCATTTGATAATGATTACATCACCATCCAAATTCTTCACCACGTTTTAAATAACGACATGATTTGCACACATTTTAAGGTTATATTTTAGATCCGGGTACAAGTTCAGTGTAATTGTATAAATTATTTTGGTGATGCAATCATGAACAAAATAACGAGTAACATGTCTTAACATGTTTTTAGCACACACACACACACACACACTAATATTTTAAATTAGAACCATTATAAAATACGAGTCGAATAATTTCTGCTATTATTTTTTGATATTTAATACAAAAATAATGGGGCACATTCCCATTTAGAACACGCTAAGGAGCTCCCCGTCATTTATCATTTTGAGAGTGATTACGTCATCCATCACATTTTCTATTTTTGCTTAACCTAAAAATCTCTCTTCAATTAACTAATCCAAACTAAAAACAATGACGAAGCTTCAAGAAGCACCGCTAAATTCTTCACTACATGCACGTTTTTGCATAACCTAAAAATTCTTCATCACGTTTGTGAAATTGATATATATATATATATATGATATATATATATATATATATATATATATATATATTGATATGATAACGCCGTACTCGGTGTTTCTATCAAATCTTCTAATTTTATTATTATGCCACGGCTAGCCTTTTTTAATCTACACAGAGTGCAGAACGTTACGATGATCAATTTTTTTTCACCCCTTTATGAATACCTGTTTGAATTGATAAAACGAAGTCAATCAACATTCATATAATGAAAGGAAATAATGTTTACACTTCACAATTTTTGAAATTCTCTAAATACACCCTTCAATTAATTAATATTATATGGATTATTTATTCCAAAATTTATATCCTTTTAATTCAAAATAAAGTCACCAAAAACGATACCTTTACCAAAAAAATCTGGAACGTTCGAGACCCTTTTATGATAATTTACGTAAGTTTCAACGTACTCAATGTCCTTGTTGACTCTTTGCAAATTAGTGAGAAAATTAATATACTCAATGTTAAAATTTAAGTTAGAAAAGATTTCCTAAAACTAGGTAGGTCTGACCTGATTTGTTTCGTGTGGATCAACACCCCCTCATTATCTTTAATCAAATAGCAATGTCCTGCTTTGTACTCCCTAACATACGTTGAACCAATATTTTAGTACGGTTACTCCTTGTTTCCAAAATCACCTCAAGCTTTATTCTATATTTCTCTGTATATGCTTTAAATTCCACTTGGAATTTCAGACTTCGGATATAAATTAGCAGCGTATTAGAATTAGAATTGTCCCAGAATTCCAGACCAGAATTAGAATTGTTTTCGACGCAGATTAGAATTGAACCAGAAATAGTCCAGAAGCTCTATATCATTATGAATATTTAATTTATTTTAATTACCCAATTTCTACTTAAGGTTTTTGAAAAATACGGCAAAAACTCTTCATGTATTCTTAACGCAATTGTTGTACAGCACTATTTTCACAATAACATAAATTTTATTTATCTGACGCGTAGATCTCTGATTAAAAGTGTTGTGGGTTCAACGTGCATCAAGTTGAGACTGAGCTGCCTTATTACCGGTGGGTGTTAAGAAGCTTTTTTCCACTACATTTGGATTGATTTTCCGAGCTGACTTGCAGATTGTCGCGACCAACCAAGTTTGTCTTTAATATTTAAAGCTGATTTCTGATGAAACTCTTTCGGATTCTTATATCATGCTTGTTATTTGCTATTGTTATCGTGGCCGGACTTTTAACTTACGTCTGTTGTTTTGTATGGATAATGCTTTTGAATAATTGTACAAAAAGTAAATGATGTAACCCTAATGCTGTTTTCGTATTTATTTAAACTGATCTTTGAAAGTGTGTTTTCTTGTCAGTAGTGGGGTAAGGCCGGTCCTAATTCAAAACGTGTTCACACATATTTTCCATATGTAAAATACACGTGCACCGTTTTGAATTAGGACCGGCTTTATATACTTTCAATGTAAAATAGTTGTGAAAACATGAATTCTTATATACTTTCAAATGTAAAATACTTGTGGGCACGTTTTGAATTAGGATCGGCTTTATATTACTTTCAATAAAACATACTTCAAAACACACGTATGTTGAAAAATGTAAGTGCAGAGAAAAATGTGTGTAGCTGTTATGAATTCGGTTTTCTAGCGAGAAGTTACACGTGCACCGTTTTGAATTAGGATCGGCCTTATAAACTATTAATGTAAAATACTTATGAGCATATTTTTGAAGTCAGACCGGCTTTATATTACTTTCAATGGAACATACATATTTCAAAACACACGTATGTTGAAAAATGTAAGTGCAGAAAAAATGTGTGTAGATGTTTTGAATTTGGTTTCCTAGCGAGAAGTTATAAAGTATGCCAGTTGCAAAATATCGCATTCAAGTCAATTGTGTTTAATTAAAGTGGATTCTGATTTATGTTTTTTATTTATGTTTAGAGGCTGCAAATACACATGGGCCGGTTTCAATTCAAAATGTGTTCACTCTTGTGATAGGTTGAAAAGTGGGTTGGCAAAGTACGCAGATGTTGGTAATCTGCTATATAAGGAGATTGCTCCTAATATTAATTTAATTAGTCGAAGTTTACTGCATATATTTACATACAAACATGTATATAGTTGATATTCAGAGATTTAAATACAAGAAAAACGAGTTTGTGTGCAAAGAAATTGCGGTTTTGGACTTGTTGGAAGGTGTTGTTTGGCATCAAATTTTTAAACTGCCAATGCAGTCTAGTTGTTTGAGCCAAGATCATATAAAACATAACGACTGGGTGACAAGGAATATTCATGGTCTTTCTTGGGATAAGTGTTCAACGGCTGGAATGGTGTCATCATATATAGCGCTTTATTTGAAGCAAATTATCAGACCCGGTGAAGAAGTATTTGCGCAGGGTCTAGAAAAGAAGAAATTGATTGAAACACATTTAATGCAAAACTTTGTAACTGATATGCTTGCACTAGGTTGTCCTAAGCTATCGGAGTTATAAGTCAACAATCGTTTAAAATATGACATCCATTGTTGTAGACACAGCAATAATAATCTGCAATGCGCGAAACAAAATACCTTTTTATTAAAAGAATGGCTTGATAATAATAAAAAACAATAGACAGATTTTGTCTGTATTATTTATTTTAATATAATTGTACAATGTTAGCCTTATTAACTTTTATTATAACAACTTCTAGCAAACATTATTTTTATCGATCCAGCTATTGTGTACGTTAGAGAAGCCTAACCATTTTACAAAGACTTTATTTCCACTCTTTCTTAGGACTTTTTCTACCAGGTAAATTCCTGGATGTTTAACCTTTTGCAACTCCATTACATAAAATGCACCTTTGATTTCTTTCTCGTTTTGATCTTCTAATATATATGTTGTCGGATTGATTACGTTTACCTTTTTAATCTTAAAAATTTTATTTGACCAGTTTGGTGTGTAACCTTTCGTAAATGCTTCCCTGTGATTACTAATCCTCACACTGTCTTTATTTGAATATTTTGGTATTTTGGTTGCAAGTTTGATGTGGGTAAATGATTATTTAAGAATAATTTTTTCATTTGATTTATCAACTTTTACAGGTTTGACTCCGATAGTACTGTGAACTGTATTGTTGTATTGTTTCACAATATCACTTAAATTTTTTATTCAATTGTAAGAACCGTTCAGGTTAAACAAACGCCACATTTTTCCCTTTAAAGTTCTAATTACACGTTCCACAATGCATGCTTTCTTTGTAGAAAAAACACCATAATGGTTTATGCCATATGTCTGCATTAAGGATTGAAAGTGTTTGTTATAATATTCTTTACCAAAATCAGACTGCAAATTTTTTGGTGGATTTTTAAATTTATTTAAAATTGTTTTCATTGCAGCAGTAACATTAATACCCGTTTTACTTTTAAGTGGTACAGCCCATACGTATTTGGAGAAACAATCAATAACTACTAAAATGTATTTAAATCTTTTGTTTGTTTGCGAATATGGTAGCATTTCAATCAAATCGGTCTGAAGGACGGTCATTTAAACCTTTTACTATCACTTTGCGTCTCTTGAAATTTATTCTTGCTGGTTTATAAAGTTCATTTACTATATCCTCTTTCACTTTTGATTGAGCAACTAACATAATACTTTTTCTAATCAGGATTTATTAAATACAATTAATAAATACTTCTATGTTTGAATGTCTTGGGCTCCACTTGCTTTGAAAGGAACTTTTAATATAAAATCAAGAAACATTGTGGTATTGTTTATGATAGCACCGCTGTCACGAAAGCTGATTACATCCATACGTTTAAGCAAAAATCCTTGTAACTGTGCAATTACATAACTTTTTTCGTTTATAAGAATTTCAATGTCTTGCGGGTGTCCTTTAATATTCTCAGTGACTGCTTCCTCATAAGGAAATTCATAATTATGTTTAATGTTGAAAATAAGAAATGTCTTGTCACCATCGAGGAATGTACTAGAGTAAATCGTTGCTACTACCGTGTAATCTAGCATATGCAACTTGTACTCAATCAAGGTTTTAAAACCTTCATTTTTGTTTTCATATTCCTGTTCACTTATATCTATTTTACGGTTATTTAAGTGCCTTTCAAATTTGTCAATTGTCATATCATCTAATCCCTTTCGCCTCACGCAATTCTTCAATGATCGAATCTATTTCGTTGCCGTGACCTGTGTGTCCAGCAGTCTGAGATAAAACTAAAAGCCGTAATCTATCAACAAGTTCATTGGGATCATTCCAATATAAATAATCTATAGCGTTATTTGATACTTCCATTGTCATACCGTCTTCAAGACGCTTTCTATAGGGTAATGTTCTAGGTCTTCGGGGTGTTTGGGAAAGTATGTTTAATGTAGATATTATATTTCTGTATTTATATGAATTATTACCCTGAATTTGTTCTGTTTTAAAATAATATCTTCTATTAGCATTTGTTCTTTTCACAATATCAAGCTGACTTTAGATCTTGCGATCTGTACTCGACAGGATATTTTTTAAACAGTAGTTCGTATAATCCAGGAGTACCTTTATATTTCAAATCATTTATTAGAACGTTTTCATCCAACACGAAATTCGAATTGCCTATCATAAGACCATTTGAATCAGGGTTAAACCTAATACCATATTTATGATCAAATTCGTTCTTAACATCTTTAAACATATTGTAAATATATTCTCGAGGTAGCGGATGTAGCTGTTCGAGATAATGTGTCATACCAGGTGAATCGGCAAAGTTTTGTATATATTCCTGGGCTTCTTGTGCATTTCGATTAACTTCTGCTTCGTATTCATTCTCAACATCATCATTATCATCTTTCTCTATGGCATCATATTTTATATTCGGTATATGCTGAGCAATAACCGGCGAATCAATATAGTCAACGTTCCTTTCTAGCAATTTAGGTTTAATTTTTTTTACACTGCTGAGACAGTTCTTCTTCTTCTTTAAATTTTTCTTTCTTTACCACACTTTCCTCATCCAGTTTATTAGCAATAGTTTCTAATCGCGATGTTATGGGTAAGATTGATTCCACTTGGACGCAATTTGTTTTGTACAATGTTTCTTTTCTTAATTAAAATTCTTTTAAGTTTTATCGCTTCCTTGTTCATTGCGTAAAATGTTTATTATAATAAAAAAAAATCTTCAATACTAACGATACTTGCGTCTTTCAAGGTTTAAATATGTATGAAGTGATCAAAACCTATTCGGTACCTTCCTTGACCTGGATCACTATCTTTGTCTACAACTAAGAAACCGTATTTGTCTTACCAACAAGCAGCACATATTTCACGGAATTTATCATACTTCATGTCAGTATTGACGTGTTCGTCATATATGTGTTTTAAGTTTAAATCATCTTGTTTAAATAAAACAAAAAGATTAGCATTATCACGTAGTAAGTGCTTAATTATACGAGTATAACTTTGACAAAAGTAAAAACTGTCTACTTGTTTATGACGCCCCATACTAAAGTATTCCCTAATGATACCTTGTTTATCGCAAGCTACATTATTAAAAACAAATATAGAATTATTTCGAGCATCAGATGGTGATATAATATTATCAGAACTGGAAAATGTATAGTATTTGATCCCTTTTATTGGTCGCAGTAGACTTTCAAGGTATTGATACTATGGTTGATAAAGTGATTTAAAATAAACATATACGTTTTCAAACTTTAAACCATTAGGATGTTCTATCAACCCAATCATAACGTTGGTTTTACCGCAATTTGATGGACCAACAACTAGACATCGAATAGATGAAGGCAGAAGAACGCTATGTTTTTTCTTTTTAGCTAAGGTTTGCACGCCAATGTCATTATTGTTTATGGTTAAAGGTGTTGATTGTTTCACAACACGCATGTTTGCAAGTACTAAATTCGATTGTAAAACAGTGAAATTATATAATATATATATATATATATATATATATATATAAGAAACGGCGAGTATATAAAGAATCATTAATTCACAATACTTTATTTATTTACTGTACAGCTTGAGAGGACAGTTGTCCGCTAATGATTACATACAATAAAACTAAAACTACTGGGAACGGACTGTTAAATACTGTAATTAACAATTTACCATTTGAAGCGCATATTCCGGGTTACAAATTTTGCGGTCCGGGTACAAAACTAATCGAACGGTTAGCTCGGGGAGACAAGGGAATAAACAAGTTAGACGAGGCTTGTAAGGAGCACGATATTGCATACTCCAAAGAAAAGGATCTATCTAAACGCCATCAAGCAGATTCGAAGTTAGCTCAGTTAGCTACAGAAAAAGTAATTTCTGGTGACTCGTCTTTAGGTGAAAAAGTAGCAGCATTTGGAGTAGCTACCGCAATGAAAGCTAAAGTAAAACTTGGTATGGGTGCCTGTGCATCACTGAAAACAAAAAATATCAATAAAATAAGAAAACTGATAAAGAAACGTAAAATAAGAAGTACGCTAGGTATTAAAAGTATTATCAAACAAACACGTACAGCTTTAAAAAAGGCTATAGGATCTAATATTATGGATGCAATCAACATAGCAATTAAGGCCGCCATTACAGCAAAACAAAAGAAGCATATTAAATCAGCACGTATTATATCAATTCCTAAAACAGGGGGTTTTCTACCACTAATACCAATTTTTGCAGGCCTAAGCGCCCTTGGTACTCTTACTGGAGGTGCAGCTGCTGTTGCAAAAGCAGTTTCAGATACTAAAATAGCTAAGGAACAACTAGCGGAAAAACAACGTTATAACAAGGCAATGGAAGGCATTGCAGTCGGAAACGGCATGTACATCAAACCTTATAAAAAAGGTTTTGGTTTTTTTAGCCCCTGCAAAACCTTAAAGGACCGCAACTTGATTTTACCTAATCGAGCACTAAGCAATGTAGATTTAATAGAGTTTGTTAAGCAATTAGAAGTACCATATTTCCGCGGAGTGTTCATGAGAAACAATCTTCCCAAGAAAGTTGATTTAAAAGAATGTGGTATAATTAATTTAGATAGAATAGAAGGTTTAGGCACGCATTGGACCTCATAAAAAGTACGGTAGTAGCGCTATTTACTATGACAGCTACGGAAACCTGCGACCGCCAACAGAGTTGATAAGTTATTTGAATAGCGGGGGTAAATGTAAAATTCTTTATAACATTAACCAAGAACAATCGTACGGTACTGTGTTTTGCGGTCATTTATGCTTACAATTTCTAAGTAGTACATAGAACTGCGTATGAAGTTGTCATGTCGTACACTTTTACTCTAACGCGAAACACTTCAGTTTTAACAAGCAACTTTAATCCGCCTATAAACTTGGATAATGATTCGGAGTACGTATTAGGATTAACAAATTTTGAGTCTTATAACACAATTCCAAACATAGAAAAAGGAATAAATAATAAATTTTATTATGGATCTAACGGAGAATTCATAGAAATACCTGAAGGTGCTTATGAGATTAGAGAAATTAATAAATATCTTCAAAAAGTTTTAGATGATAAAAGATGGCGTGGTCGTATGGAACAATCACAAAGCGTTAGAAAGACGCCAGTGTATATAGAAATTACAGCTGACAATAATACACTTAAATGTAGTATTAAATGTAGTCTAGATGTGGATTTTACCAAAAATGATTCAATTGGTTCTCTACTTGGTTTCAATCCGCGAAAATTGCTAGCATATGTCACGCATCAAGCAGACTACGCGATCAACATTTGTAGAGTGAATGCAGTTTTAATCGATTGTAATATTGCAAGTGGATCCTATTTAAATAGTAAACCAGCCCATGTAATACACGAATTTTTTCCTCAAGTACCTGCAGGTTTTAAAATTGTCGAGTGCCCACCTACGATTATATATCTACCAATCAGGTCACGTATAATAAATGAAATAATAGTTAAAGTGTTAGATCAAGATGGAAATTTAGTTAATTTCAGAGGAGAACTGCTAACTGTAAGGTTGCATTTAAAAAAAATCTGGAATAGCCATGGGTATTAAGTATAATGCACGCAACATGTCAAGAATTGCTATAAATGCTGGAAATTTCAAAGCAATCGACACTCGATTGATTGTTTCAAGACCGTTAACAACACAAAACCAGCAGTTTCTACAATCGTTAGGACTGCATTTATTTAATTAAAAAAATAGAATGAATAGTGAAATACTGAACGTGCGTGAAAAAGTTTACTTCGACAATGCAATTATTGATATTGAAAAACATACTCATCAACCTTATGCTAACACATCTTTAAACAATAATGATGAAATTCGAATCCCTATACAACAACAAGATGTATACACCTTACCATCGAAGAGCATGCTGTACATAAAAGGCAAATTAATTAAAACAGATGGAACGCCGTCTCAGACAGCAAAGTTTGTAAATAATGGGATTTTGCTGCTTTTTGATGAAATTAGATATGAGATTGGTGGTGTCATTATAGATCGTGTTCGGAATCTTAGATTAACGTCTATAATGAAGGGATATGTTTCATATAATAGCAATCAAAGTAAACATTTACAAAACGCTGGGTGGTTTCCTATGGATGATTCGCAAATAGTTGATGTCAATGGGAATTTTAATGTTGCAATAAACCTTTCAATGGTTCTCTGATTATGCGAAGATTTTAAAAAAATTATTTTAAACCTCCGTCATGAGTTAGTTTTACTACGTTTTAGTTTTGATACTAATGCTATAATTAATCCTACACCCGATGAAGAAATAAAAGTTGTTTTAAACAAAGTTTTATGGAAAATGCCGCATGTAGCCGTTGATGATACTCAACAAATTAATTTAATAGAATGCGTTGCACAAAATCAGGATTTGCATATTCCGTTTAGAGAATGGGAGTTGCATGAATATCAATTTCTACAAAAACGCAACGTCATACATGGAATATTAAACAACAACACAATTAGAAAAACCAAGATTTGTGATTGTTGGTTCCCAAACCAACCAAAAAAATAGATACATGAGCAACTACAGTCGTTTTGATCATTGCTATTTAACCAACATGAAACTATTTAAATTCAGAAATTTCCCCGTACGATAACTTAAATTTGAAGTTCGAGAATAAACAGACTGCGTTGTTATATGAGATGTATGCTCAGTTTCAGCAATCATACTACGAAAAGGAAAATGAGCCACTTTTTAATCTTGAAGATTTACGAAGTATTGCACCATTAGTAGTCATAGATTGTTCTAGACAAAACGAAGCATTAAAATCTGGTACTGTCGATATTGGATTAGAATTTCAACTAGCAGAAACGTTTTGCCAAATACATCTTGTCATTGCCTTATACTTCATGATAAGATAGTCAAATACAATCCACTCTCAAACAGCATAAGAATATTATAATTACTTTATTATTATTATTATTATTACTGTACCTTTACAAAATATGAAAAAACCATAAATCATTTAGCAATCACAGTCTATTTATTAATATTTTTACATGTTTTTACAATATCTTTTACATGTTTAAAATATTAAGTGATTTAGTAAACAGCCATAAACATTGACAATTTTAAATAAAAGTTTTGTTATACATTTCTCAAATAAACTAACTGGTATGTTAGTAACAAACTGGATTTTTTTAAACAGAACGATTACTACTACTATTTTTTCTCTACAATACATTTATACTAATATAGTTCAACTCGGGCAGATTGAAAGGTATCCTATTTTTAGATACATCCAAAACAAAATACGGCGTACTTGTGCAGGTATAAACATAACACTGAAGGTTTTATAACTAAAAAATATTATATGTTAATCGAGATAAAATAAATTGCATTCCTTATTTGAGCCAGTGGTTGAAGCTTTACAAGTCATTTCTGAGTGTATAGTTATACCCCCAAGGTTTAGTATCAGTAGTTGAGGTACTAAGAATTCTTTTATCATCACTTGGATTAAGAACAATTTTGTTTTGTTTAATAGTACAGACATCATGTTTGACTGATCTAATTAAACATTGTTGTTTCTGTACAGTCTGTTTATAAAACAAAGCATTCTTATAATCATCAAAAGAAATTTGCTTAATACTCGCTAAGGAAGATTCCTTTGACTTTTTTATTATCCTATCCTAAACTCTGTAAGTGTACATTTTAGATCTAAGCCCTACAAGCTCTAGCATGATATCACCATTGTTTTCATCTTTCATAATACCAGGAACCTTTTTATTTGATAATGGGATATGATATTTGTTATGAGGGTCGTAATCGGAAGTATCAAATCTATGAATACCTTGTTTGATATAAGGGTAAATATCTTCAACGCTAAACTCGTATATCAAACTATCCGTATCTATGTACAGCAGCTTTGCTTTGTTAGCAAATTGCGATTTATATAACTATAGTGAAACTCATATAAATAGGTTTTTGAAATATCTAGAATAGAGAAACCTACATAAATGGGTTTGTTTAAATAAACCTCTAATTTATTCATTTCTATTAAAACCAGATCTTTGTCTAACACAGTGCAACTGTGAAAATTAGGCTTCGCTATGTAACTACGAGCTCCAAACCGTCCTTCGCATTCGGTCACTAATTTCACATCTTTCCTTTTCCGTACGTTTTCCATCATTTTTCCATAAACCGAATTTATCATATTTTTATAAAAGCATATATCGAAACTGTTTTTTGACTGTTGTCTTAATTTCGTATTCAAATCAATGTATTCTTTTAACCAAAGGGCTTGTTTAAACCGAAGAACCTTATGAATCTTTTTCAGTTCTAAACCGTAGCTTAAATACATTTTTAAATTCTTGTAGTGAATAATATAGTTGAGTTTTGGATATAAAGTTGTAAGTAATTTCTTTAAGTTTGATTTATTAGAAGGTACTGGTAGTATCATATGTTCAGGCGCCAAAGGTAAGTCACTGTGAATTTCATGTAAAGATACTGGGTAGTGTAAATCGCATTCAAAATATATCCTACATCAGAATCATCGGGAATCTTAAGTATGTCTAAACGTACTATATCTGGACTGGTGCCATCTAAAAATTCAAATTCTCCATATGGAAGATATTCAGACATTGCAGCCCCATATAAATTATTAACGTCAAAATACATTATTTAGAATCGAAATTCGGATCATAATCTGCATTCATATATTTGTTATTTGCTTTGGCATATCTATTCGAACATTGGGAAACACCACCACGAATTCCCCGTTCTAAAAACATTATTTATTCAATATCAGTAAGCAACTCGAGTTTAACGTTCGTCGTTTTTAACATTGCATCTAGAGCTAAACCAGGAGCCGTAAAGTAGTGAAGTGGATCTAACTTATACTTGAACATGCAAGTTTTTCTAAAGTTTTCAAATATATCAGTCAAGAGCAGTACATCTGTTTTTAAATATAGATCTGAATAGTCCCCTAGTGTTTTTATATTAAATGTTTGCCAAACGTGTTTAGCATGATTGTAAAATTTTCACTTAAACAAAATGGTAGTATTTTAGTATTTTCTATACAATATAGGTTAATTGTGAGATTGTTAAGCTTCTCAATTTTTTTTATGTCTTTTAATGCGATTGGAAACTGAATTGAATTGTAGCGTAATACTGTATCAAAATGTGGAAAGCTAGATATTCTCTGACTATTTTGTTTAGCAGGATATAAAGCGCAAACCAAGCTCCAAAGAATGCAATGTTGGTCGTTATTTATTACATTTACCACAGCTTTTTTTGCTATAAAGTCCGGAAGCGGAACAAACGTTGAACACCCTCCTTTAAGTGGATCATGGATGTTTATATTTACTTTCAAGTGTAAAACTTCTTGGATTGCCCAACCTGAATCCTTTTCGCTAAATTCCTCTAATCGCTTTGAAATCTTGTTCAATACGTTTTCCTTATACCACCGCTTGAGATTGGTATTTATATCGATGTGACGATTTGCAGTAGGAAACGTCTTCAAATCTAGTTCGCCAGTTGCAGGTTTAACAAAGTTAGCGGCCAATATTACGTTAACTTTCAACATTGACTTTTTTAAGCAAGCAATAATCTTGCGTTTAAAACTAGCGAACGCCTTGTCTAAAAACACTAGAGGATCTCTATAACTTAAATTGGTAATAAGTCTCGTAATTATTCGATTTCCAAAACATGATTGTACATCATGCCAAATCAGATTTTTTCGAATATGACCTCAAGAAAGCGTTGCATCAATATCTTTACCTTGATATACCAAAGAGCGTTTTAAGTGCCACAATCGTACAAGGTAACTTTTAAGATGTGCCAAAATAGTTTCCAGCCTACTAGGATTTTCCTGACAATTGTCTTCGTATACCTTATTTTTAATAGCAAGCCTCAATATACTAATATTTGATTTTATAATTATTATGTGTTTCGTTATGTCATCGACTGATCTGATTAGATTGACGCATTTCACAGTTAATTTCAAAATAGCGCTACTAATCTCGGCCACGGTTTCAGAATTCATGATTATATACAAGTCAATACACTACTTAATATATGTACAGCTTTATTTACTATTTATACAAAAATATCATCTGACGAAAGCAAAACAACTGTAAAAGAATTAGCATACAACATCATTTTTTATTCCGCTGCGTTTACTGAAAAAATTTGCTTGCTTGCAGTATAGTAATCAAATGTTTTTTTATACGACCTTTGATTTATGCTGTGTGTACAGAAAATACACTATCATTACAGCGCTATTTTTTATGGTTACATATAAAAAAATTTAATAAAAAATAAAGCAAATTTAAAAAAGTTCTCAATTAAACCGTCAATGTTGTTTAATATTTTACACGCACTCATGGTTTTTTTAAAAACCCAGTATTAAAAAACATTCTGCAGTTTTATCATATAGCAGTACCTTTAAAGAATTTCTTATGCGGCATGAATCGTGTAAACACACAATTACCTATATATGCATATAAATTATGTCAGCGGTAATCTAAAACTTATTCTATATATATATATATATATATATATATATATATATATATATATATATATTACTAGTTAAGGGCCATTTGCATTGCATTATTTTAAACGAAATTAATCTAAAGAAAAATATAATAATTTACACGCACTCATGGTTTTTTTAAAAACCCAGTATTAAAAAAACATTTTGCAGTACCTTGATAGAATAAAAGAATTTCTTATTCAGCATGATTCGCGTAAACACACACACACAATTACTATGTACCTATATATGCATTTAAAGTCAATTTTTGTTAAGTTTTATTGAAAAATAAATTATGCTAGCAGTAATCTGAAACGAAATTAATATAATATAGGTTTTTTATTATGTGCCTTCATTGCAATTTCTTTTTCAGACAATGAATCTAATTCATTATTTCTGCTGAGGTATAATTATATTCGCTTACATACTGTTTTATTCATTAGAATAGATTACAGAGCTGAATTTTTTCAGAAAACGATGCAAATTTTTAATGTTTTCTAACAGGTCACTTTATTATTTTATATAAATACTTCACGTAGATTTAACCAACAGTATTCAATTAGATCTCTTGTATAATTATTAGTTACTATTACTAGCAACTTTAAAGAAATGAGTAACTTATCATCAATCAAAAATTGTAATAGTACCAACGTAAAAGTTCTAGAGCAATTTATATTACATTCTGACTAAGACTTGATTAAAGAAGTTTTTTTTTGGTTCTTCTTTGCCTCAACTCGACACTGCTGCTATTTTTGATAGTGACGTAATAGATATATCACGGTAAGTGCTTTTTCACATTTATACATGTGTTTTAAAACACTACTAATTTATAAGTTACATTAGATCAAAAAACCATTCTGGAAATTCTGAGGCTATCATCGGATCGTTGACACACTCTGATCCTCTCAGAAACATCAGGTAGTATACAAATGAAAAGGTGAACCTACAATAATCTTTTATGTTATGCTCACAGATCAGGCAAAAACATGTTGACTATGAAAAAGTTATGTACAGAATCTAATATGGCTGTTTGCTGTGAAGATGACAAATCTTACGAAGATGACACAGTAGAGTTGCTTAACGCATATAAAAAGCGTGGAGAGAAGCTACTGCGTCGTATAGATTTGGAGCTAGAAATAATAAAACAAAAAAGAGAGGAACTGGCTGCGAGGGAGCAGCAGATACTTCAAGAACGGGGGTTAATGAATACTTTTTCATTTATAAATAGTTAGATCAAAATATTCAACAATTTGTAAAATAAAAAAGTATTTTATAAAAGTTTTTTTTTTGAAACAAAACTTTCTCTAAATAAGGTAGTAAACTCAAAGTAAAACGCACATAAATCAGAACCCACTTTAATTAAATACATCATTTTTTATACAATCGACTTAGATGTGTTATAATAAATTAAGCAGTAAAGAACAAGATGTATATTATTATTATAATAATAAACTAATTTCTTAGATTAGTGACATTATTTTGAAAATTCTATGTTGACGGTTAGACCGATCGATCCCTTACTAGTTATGTATACGTGTATGTTCGAACCAATACTTTCATTTAATTGTTTCACTCCATGTGCTTGAAGGTATTCAAAATATCTCAATGGCAATATACTCTTGAACTCTTCTGTTTCCACTAATACTCTTTTTCCATATTTTGCCTTGATTGTTTCCACTTTTAAAACTTCAAACCTCTTATTCACTACAAGATCTTTTGAATTTACATAAGGTTTGCGATATGTGGTTTTATTAAGAGTATTAAAATCCATATTGCTTTTCTTCCGACTAATTAAATTAATATTAGGGGCAATCTCCTTATATGGCAGATTACCACCATCTGCGTACTTTGCCAACCCACTTTTCAACCTATCACAAGAGTGAACACATTTTGAATTGAAACCGGCCCATGTGTATTTGCAGCCTCTAAACATAAATAAAAAACATAAATCAGAATCCACTTTAATTAAACACAATTGACTTGAATGCGATATTTTGCATCTGTCATACTTTATAACTTCTCGCTAGAAAACCAAATTCAAAACATCTACACACATTTTCTCTGCACTTACATTTTTCAACATACGTGTGTTTTGAAGTATGTATGTTCCATTGAAAGTAATATAAAGCCGGTCTGACTTCAAAACATGCTCACAAGTAGTTTACATTAAAAGTATATAAGTCCGATTCTAATTCATAACGGTGCACGTGTAACTTCTCGCTAGAAAACCGAATTCAAAACAGCTACACACATTTTTCTCTGCACTTACATTTTTCAACATACGTGTGTTTTGAAGTATGTTTCATTGAAAGTAATATAAAGCCGATCCTAATTAAAAACGTGCCCACAAGTATTTTACATTTGAAAGTATATAAGAATTAATGTTTTCACAACTATTTTACATTGAAATGTGTTCACAACTATTTTACATTGAAATGTTTTCACAACTATTTTACATTGAAAGTATATAAGGCCGATCCTAATTCAAAACGGTGCACGTGTATTTTACATATGGAAAATACGTGTGAACACGTTTTGAATTAGGACCGGCCTTACCCCACTACTCTTGTCAAAGCGTTTATTGTTCTTCCTTTATCACAAGCATAATTGCATGAGGATTTATTAGGTTTTATCTTATCTTCTAGGTCTTTATTTTATAACTTATTGAACACTTCTCAAGGTAGTTTAAATTACATGTACGATTATTCCTTTGCTGAATACGCGTTCTATTATTGAAAGATATGCTTGCTGGCATTGATTAAAGTTAATTACGGTCTATATACAGGTTGTTAAATGCCTGCTATTTACATAATGTACGAATTACTTATTTTCCTGCTAAATAAATGCAGTTTTCTTATTCCCATTACTATTTACAGTTACTACACGACACTTAATACTCAATACACCCCTAAACAACCCCTTATCACATCAATATATATTTTTCGTAGTATATTGCTGGACGTATTAATATGTAAATAAATATATTTTAAAATCTTGTGGGGTTTACTTCGTCCAAATACAATATTTATATAAATGCCTAATACGTCATCTACATACAATCACCAAACCACTAAAAGTAAAAGAATTTTTATTACCACCTTATAAATTAAATGTATAATTACATTAAATATTTAAATATATTTAAATTGCTAAATGTAATTAAGAACACCTTGATATAAGATCAAATTAATTTTTTTATTTGAGAGGCTGTAACAATTTTATTTTCGCATTAAAAATCTCTTCATTAAAGGTACAACGAATGTTAAAACACCTTTATTAACTAAAGTAATAATACGTGTAACAATCAAATTTTTGCATTAATACAGTATCTAGAGTCGTTAGTCTAATTGTTTCGGAGGTCGGTGTATTCCACAGCCACAGGCACGCGCGTGAGAGGATTGACAACCCCCCTCGGGACCCTCCCACCATGCAAGAACGCGGCAGGGGCACTCGTCGATAGGTAAAAGCAGCGACAGCATGCATTCGAAGAGAATGGCGAGTGACCTCCGGGTCGCATTAATTGTGTGACACACTTCCTGAGTAACGGTTGGTATTGTATATTCGTTATCATAGTATCTAATTTAAAATTTGTTTAGCGCAACTACGACTTACAAACTACGACTTACAAACTACGCAACGAAAATTATATTTATAACTAAGATTAGACCATGGAAGATGACGCTACAAAATTTATGCAACTTTGAATCAATGTAAGAAACCCACTTCGCTTCAACACCTGTATTTAAAGCATGGAAAGCAGGAATAATTAGCTGCAGACTCCGCACGGCGATGCAGTTCCCAATCTGGCCAAGGACAGCAGCCCGGGGTTTGGTTCGTAATAGCTTTAAGATTTCCTCAGTGCTTCCTTCTAAAAGCACGTTATTTCGTTTTGTTTTATAGAAGCACAAATTTGTTATTCAGTTTATCTGTAGCTAAGCTGGTTTTCTCCAGTATCAAATTTAAATTTCACTTAGTTTCGTAGATATGTGACTACACGTGGCTTCAGCATAAATTAACAGCTGCGGCTACGTCACTTGTTTGTTTGAAATAAGCCGTCAACAATTGCACAATTACAAGCAGATGTTTAGTATTACATTACTACCACCTTTGATAAAATTAGAGAATATCTTTGTGAATATTTTGACTTCAAATCGATTTTAATACTGTTAACTTAAAAGAAAGTTTTGTATATTAATTTGTAAATGACCTACACAGATCTGATTGGGTTAGAAAACCTTAGTATAACCAGTCACACTGGGTTGTAATATATTTGAGTAAGAATCAAGTTGATAAACTTTACATTAATTTTTCAAGTAATTCAATTATTCATTTTATTTTATTGCATTAAATTTTATTTACAGAAACAGAAAAATTCTTTCTAGTAAATTTATAATCCACGCTTAAAGTCTTTTATTCTGATCTAGTTTGATCAGACCTGATAAACAAAAACAATAAGAGTTAAATTTTATGGTACCCTTATGTAGAAACATTCTTTTGCATTTTAGATATATTTGAGGGACACAAATAGTGTTCCCATTTTTATGTGATTTAATTATTATTTTCCTTACAGGAACAGCGTCTTATTCTGTTAAGACAGGTTTTTGTCAGCGAAGGCAATCTTTTTTCTTTGGGTCTCCACGTCCGCCCTTAGAAATTAGCCATGCCATTTACATGAATCAATCTGGACTTGGTGGCGCCTGTTTGTTTTAGTTTGAGTGTGACCCCCACAGATTTCGACTTACCCCCCCATTGCTCATAGCTCTACCCAAGGAATAGACCCCTAGTTACGTCGGAAGACTTTGTTTTGCAGACACCTAACTTGGAGCATGGTGATTATAAAGTAGTGTCGGCCAGAAGTTTAGAAAAACGTTTCACTAGCGCCCATGCGTGAGGCTAGCGGAGCCAATTAGAGAGAAAAAAAATAGTTACACTGGCGCCCAACGTGGGGCCTCGAAATTTGTTTGTTCATAATTTGAATTACCTCGAAATTTGTTATTCAAAATGTAATTTGCTTCGAAATTTGTTAGCTCAAAATTTAATTTGCTTTGAAATCTATTTGTCCAAAAATTATTTTGCGTCGAAATTTGTTTGCTTAAAGTCGATTTGACATTTAGATTTGTTTGTTTGCTTTTGATAAAAGATTGGTTGTAACATTAACCCTCATACAGTCAATTGATTAACTTGGTCAAATTTATTTTTGACTTTCGTTCTATTTTGACCCCATATAATTTTTTTGATATTGTTTTGGCAAAAATTATTCCACCAAAAACACCTTTTGATTTTTACCTTTAATAGTACGAATTTGTTTTGATCACTTTTGTAAGGTTCAGATCAGTTAGATTTATCGGTTTGATTCCATTAGGCTTGAGTAATCATGTCGGAAAAATTCCAAATTGTTTGTCTACTTAAAGAAGAATTGGAGTATGAACTGAAAATTAGAGGAGTAGTGAGTGAGAAACCAGTTTTGAGGAAAATTTTAGGAAGACTGTCAGCTAAAGAAGCTGATAAGCCTGTTGTTTGATTTGTTTGAGTCAATAAAGAACATCTTTGTCGAAATTTGATGATAAGGCTAGAGATTCTATTTTGAAGGTACATTGGAGTGAGCTGTCGTTGTGTCGTTTGAGAATTGCTTTTGTGCATAAGCACGTTTTTGATTTTGTTAGCAGATTTTGTTTAGATCGGCATTGCAACGCAATTTAGTCTAGGCGGAACTTGTCGTCGTGGTTGGTCGCTCAGCAGTATGTCAGTCCAGACGAGACTCAGGAAGAGTTGGTCGCTCGGCATTGCGTAAGTCTAGACGAGACTCGAGGTGAGTTAGGCGCTCTAGATTTTTTGCATCTTTTTTGATTTGATGTAAATTTTGGTATTGTTAGTCTAGGTGAGACTCGTAGAGGGTTTGTCACTCTAGCATATTTAGGCGTTGTGAAGCTTTATAGTTGTTTCGACAGTTCAATTGGTAGTAGGGTGTGAGTGTACCTGAACACTGATTTTTTGTTAGCTATTGTCATGATTAGTTTTTTATTGATGACTCATAAGCAGGTAAATGACTTTTAGTTGTTGGTGATTGGTTTTCGAAATATTCGATTTTGCAACCTTTGCGAAGTGCCACGGCACATTTGATTGAGAAGTTTTTGGAGGAAAAAGTATTTCTTGTCTACGGTGTACCACAGTTTGTTATTTGCGATAATGGTCCACAATTAATTGGACGTATTTTTAAAGCTTTGTGTGCAAGGTACGAAATTCAAAAGATTTGGTTTAATGCTGTTTATGCCCCCCAATGCAATTTTGTGGAAAGAATCAATAAGACAGTTGGTACAGCTATCCGTTCATACGTAGAAGGACATGATACGTGGGATAGTGAGATATCAAAGATCCAATACGCAATCAACTCAGCAAAACATGAGTCCACCAACTATTCTCCAAATTTTTTAGTCTTTGGTCGTCAGGTACCCTTAAGTGGAAAAGCTTATAATGATGATTTTAAACCTGGTGAGGATGTTGATGTCGTCTCCAGTAGTAGACCTTCTTATGTTTTGGATCGTCAACTTTTATTTGATATTTTTGGGAATGTCCGTGAAAATTTGCATGTAGCTTATCAACGTTCGAGTAAACGCTACAATCTTAGGAGAAGAGACATTTCGTTCCAAGTCGGAGAAAGTGTTTGGAGAGCTAATAAGGTCCTCTCGAGTGCTAGTGATAAGTTTTCCGCTAAGTTAGCTCCAAAGTTCATTATGAGTAAAGTTCGAAAAAACATTCCAATTTAGTGTATGAGTTAGAGAACGAAGATGGAACAAGAGCAGGAAATGGCACGTAAAGGACTTGAAACCAGTTGAAGCGTCGTATCCAAATGAAAATGATGATCCTGACGATTAGTTCCGGTCCGGTCATCTCTTTGATGTTAAGTAATGCAGTAGTGGTTTGCTTTGTTTTGTTCCGATTTTTGATTTAGTGTCGGTTCATTAATTTTGAGTATTTTGTTTGAGAAGTGAAATAAGTGGTTAGAGATTTTGTAGATTTTGTAAGTTTGAGGTGTGCCTTGGTGTGCACGCTGGTCGTTTTGCTCGCGCGTTATTCGGAGATGTGTTTAGAAGATGTCTTTAACAGATATCTTTACAATGTAGAAGTAAGTGGGCTATTTAATTGTTAGTCCTGATTTCTACTTATCTAGGTAGAGAATATTAGTTTATTCTTTCCCTTGTTTTTTTTTACCGTTCGAAATTCTTTGGTTTGATAAGGTCAAGGTTGGCTTGGTGAGTCTCACCATTTGGTCCATCACTAATGAGATCTGTTGTTTGTTGGAACTTAGTGATAGGATAATCAGTAGGGTGTAGGATATTACAGCCCTAACTGGTTCGATTTTGTATTTGAATTTGTTAAGTAACCTTATGGTTAGGTTACCTTCATTTTGATTATCTCTTTGCAATAAAGTGATAATATTTTGTATTTGGATTTGATAAGTAACCTTTTGGTTAGGTCACTTTTGTTTTGATTATCACTTTGTGATAATAGTGTTTAAAATTTAGACCTATTAGTAGGGTCTTCCTTTTGAGTGTCACCTTATAGTGATAATACTTTGAATAGTTATGCTGTTTTGATGAGGAAGCATTCCTTTTTTTAGAGAGAGCTAATTGAGCTCCAGGAAGTGAAGTTTTTTTGTGGAATTTGAAATAAATTGTAAAATGTTTGGTTACAGGTAGTAAATATTAGCCTTGTTAGAAGTAAGAACCTCAAGTTAAAGAATTATCGTGAATTTGAATTTTTTTTGTCCCGTGGAGTGTTTGACTTTCTAATTTGACCCCCTCCCAATTTTGATTAATACCGATTGTGACTCCCCGATTTTGTCTCCCGATGGACGTCAGGTACACGTAGTTACCAACACACTCGCATTTGTAAATATTTGTCTCCCCCATTTGAATAAATTCATAAAATTGCATAGTTAATTAGGAAGGTAGAAAAGGCTAGTATTATTATAATAAAAAAATTTTTTGTATTTGTTATATTTGAAGTTGTTCCTTAAAGGAAAAAAACTTTTTCTTTTAGGAAAGGGTAGTGTAACAATTTTATTTTCGCATTAAAATCTCTTCATTAAAGGTACAACGAATGTTAAAACACCTTTATTAACTAAAGTAATAATACGTGTAACAATCAAATTTTGCATTAATACAGTATCTAGAGTCGTTAGTCTATTTTTTTAGGAGGTCGGTGTATTACACAGCCACACGCACGCGCGTGAGAGGATTGACAACCCCCCACGGGACCCACCCACCAAGCAAGAACGCGGCAGGGGCACACGTCGATAGGTAAAAGCAGCGACAGCATGCATTCGAAGAGAATGGCGAGTGACCTCCGGGTCGCATTAATTGTGTGACACACTTCCTGAGTAACGGTTGGTATTGTATATTCGTTATCATAGTATCTAATTTAAAAATTTGTTTAGCGCAACTACGACTTACAAACTACGACTTACAAACTACGCAACGAAAATTATATTTATAACTAAGATTAGACCATGGAAGATGACGCTACAAAATTTATGCAACTTTGAATCAATGTAAGAAACCCACTTCGCTTCAACACCTGTATTTAAAGCATGGAAAGCAGGAATAATTAGCTGCAGACTCCGCACGGCGATGCAGTTCCCAATCTGGCCAAGGACAGCAGCCCGGGGTTTGGTTCGTAATAGCTTTAAGATTTCCTCAGTGCTTCCTTCTAAAAGCACGTTATTTCGTTTTGTTTTATAGAAGCACAAATTTGTTATTCAGTTTATCTGTAGCTAAGCTGGTTTTCTCCAGTATCAAATTTAAATTTCACTTAGTTTCGTAGATATGTGACTACACGTGGCTTCAGCATAAATTAACAGCTGCGGCTACGTCACTTGTTTGTTTGAAATAAGCCGTCAACAATTGCACAATTGCAAGCAGATGTTTAGTATTACATTACTACCACCTTTGATAAAATTAGAGAATATCTTTGTGAATATTTTGACTTCAAATCGATTTTAATACTGTTAACTTAAAAGAAAGTTTTGTATATTAATTTGTAAATGACCTACACAGATCTGATTGGGTTAGAAAACCTTAGTATAACCAGTCACACTGGGTTGTAATATATTTGAGTAAGAATCAAGTTGATAAACTTTACATTAATTTTTCAAGTAATTCAATTATTCATTTTATTTTATTGCATTAAATTTTATTTACAGAAACAGAAAAATTCTTTCTAGTAAATTTATAATCCACGCTTAAAGTCTTTTATTCTGATCTAGTTTGATCAGACCTGATAAACAAAAACAATAAGAGTTAAATTTTTATGGTACCCTTATGTAGGAAACATTCTTTTGCATTTTTAGATATATTTGAGGGACACAAATAGTGTTCCCATTTTTATGTGACTTAATTATTATTTTTCCTTACAGGAACAGCGTCTTATTCTGTTAAGACAGGTTTTTGTCAGCGAAGGCGATCTTTTTCTTTGGGTCTCCACGTCCGCCCTTAGAAATTAGCCATGCCATTTACATGAATCAATCTGGACTTGGTGGCGCCTGTTTGTTTTAGTTTGAGTGTGACCCCCACAGATTTCGACTTACCCCCATTGCTCATAGCTCTACCCAAGGAATAGACCCCTAGTTACGTCGGAAGACTTTGTTTTGCAGACACCTAACTTGGAGCATGGTGATTATAAAGTAGTGTCGGCCAGAAGTTTAGAAAAACGTTTCACTAGCGCCCATGCGTGAGGCTAGCGGAGCCAATTAGAGAGAAAAAAAATAGTTACAAGGCAAATAAATCGCGGTGAAAGGTGATATAATTTGCATATATTTTAAATTCCTATGGGTATGATTAAATATTAAAAAGCTAAGATTATATGTTAGATCCGACTGCAAGTTCGGTGTAATTGTATAAATTATTTTTGGGTGATGTAACCAAGAATATAATATACGGCAAACCTGTCTTAACATGTTTTTGCAACACACCTTATGTTAATTAAATCCATTATATTATAAGTTAAATGTCGATATGATTTGCATATATATTACCAGACAACTATAATTACAATAAAAAAACGGAAGGTTATTTTCTAGATTTCAGTTGCGAATTCTTGTTATTTTATCTTGGTAATGAAATCATGAAATGAACAACTTGTCTTTACAAGACTTTATATGCAGACCTTGTAAATTAAATCCATTATATCACTTTTTGCATATTTGCTAAATGTTATTCGATACTTAATACAAAATACAGCTCTCGAGGAGCGCTAAAAATTCTTTTCCACTTGCACGTTTTTGATTAACATAAAAAAATTCTTCACCACGTTTAATTTTTTTAGCTTATCCTACCAAAAAAAAAATCTCCGAAGCAGTCAAGTACCTAAAAAGATACAACCCCGCTCAGAACGTAGGCTCCATTCTACATCCATCCCCATGTAATTTAATATTTAACACGGGAACACTGCTAAAAATTCTTAAAAATCTCCGAAGGAGTCAATCACCCAGAGGGGTACGCGGGGGTGCCCATTTATCATTTGACAATGTTTAACGTCATCCACTACGTTTATTGCACCCCCATTCACTACACTATCTAACAACAAAGACACCGGCCGCCGCTGCGCACCCCCCAAGGAAAAATGCCTAACGAGCCCCATTTATCAAAACTATCCACCAATAAAGCACCGGAGCCCCAGAGCTTCGCCCGCATTTTATTCTACACAGTGAACACCCCAAAAGCAAATTTTCCGTACAAAGACAATTTTGTTCTCAAAACCGGCGTATACATATCTTGCACACATCGAAGCCCCAGCGCTTTGTCCCCCGCATTTTATTCTACACAGTGGCATCCCAAAAGCAAATTTGCACATAAAGACAAATTTGTTCCCAAACCGACGTATACATAACTTACTGTGCGGTTTGTTGCCCAAAGCGGCATAGCTACACTACTTTTTATCTCAGTTTTATTTAATGACTATGTAATAGCCGCGGTTTCTTTGTATCGGCATTATCTTTGATACGGATGAATAATTGGCTTTTAAAATATTTCTTAGTAAACGCGACGTTTTGGAAATTCTAGAAGTAAAATTCTAATTGAAACTCTAAAATTAATTTAAATGTTATCTACACACGGGAAATTTATTACATGATTAACAGGGTTTTTTTTATACTTTGTAAATGCAATAGCATTTGCATCAAGATGTATTCTAGTAAAGTACGGATCCAAGTTATTTCCAGTATTTCTTATGAGGGATTTGTTTATAAATAAAATAAGATTTGTATTAGCGAATATTTTATACACGGAATTTATCTGTGCTAATATGCATTAAAACTCGCAATTGGTTACTATGGCAGTCTTAACGATTAGTTTGCATAAGCTATCTTACTCGGCTGAAAAGAATTAATTTAAAAATAGGGCTTTTAAGTTTATATTTGTTTCACAATCTCTGCAATGACAGCAGAACATGGAATTAAATTACATGATTAATAAGGGCTTCTTTATATTTCATTATATAATTACGCTTATATTTATACAGGGTAGCGGCATTAAATATTGGGAGATTTTAACTTTTCCCGTTTTCTGGATTTTTGGGTATGTTTAGCATAGAATTTGGGAGTCCAATGACCTCTTGTGACTTCTTTAACACATCAACATACCCACACGCACACACGCTCGCGCACACAACACATAGATGTGTTTAGAGTTTATCCAAGAGCCACCTAGCATCATTTTCTAAAGTTACGACGCCGCGAACCGGAGTAGATTAGGTTAAATGTAAGAAAAAAACCGGTCAAATTACCGTAGTTTTATAGATGGCCATACAAGTACGTTCTGCCTTTGAGATTTGTGGAATGTTATAAGCAAAATCTATTTGCAATAAAGAACAAACATGCATGACAATCTATAAAATTACGATTTAGTTTTGATTCAACTTTTGTCCTTCCACGCTTAGTAATGTTCGTGTTTCCTACCTGATGGCGGTACTGTATTGTTTTTGCTTATTTGTACAGAATCCTTTATTTATTTTTATTTGTTAATAAATAATCGTGGGCGACGTGCTTTTTGTGTTTTCTTGGTATGTGGGTAAATCCCCCACCCTCCGCGTTTGATAGTTAGCCTGGTATTTACTTTTATTCCGGCTACGTCTAGGTACGTAGCACACTGAAGTAAAATAATGCCTTTTAAAAATGAATCATTGTAATTAGCACCGCGACTTACAAAGCTTTTTACGGAAAAGGTTTCGGTATAGAATTATAGTTTTTAAAACTCAGTCTGTATTCACAGGGAGAGAAAACGTGTTTCCGTTTTCAAAAACAATTTTCTTCATAAAATGTCATGTATTCTACGAACCGCATCCGTGAGATATGTCCAAACAGCAGCTGCAAAATATTCCTAGAATACTGCTTACACACAAGGCCCAATTAATGATAACATAACAACATCCATGAATATTGTTCGTACACGTGCACATCTGAGAAATAACAGAATACCGCTTGATAGAATTTCTCCGTAATAGTCTAGAAACAAACCATTAAAAGTTTTTGTCTTACAATGCATGTGGTTGAAACGTTGTTATGATACGAGAAGTTTTAATCCTTCAATGAAAACCATAAAAGTATTTGATGTAGGTGGTTAATTTATTTCAGGGAATTTATAATTGCGAGTTTTTTAGTCTTTTCAAAAACAAAGCAAATTATTGTAGAATAAATTTTAAGTATTTAACAATGTACTGAACACTATGAGGTTTTATAGAAAGCTTAAATAATTACTCATTCAATTTAAAAGAAGTCGAGTTTGTTGAATCACTTAATGTGTGGAAAGTTTAAAATTTTATAGGGCGTCTCTAAATAAACGTAGTTGGAAATTAATATTTATATACAGTATGCAAAAATCGATCAATTGCAGGGATTAAACGTAACAATTTTTTCCTCTAGCAAAATTTAAAAATCTGGAAATTAGAAACGACGAATCATGCAGTACGTTAGTAAGACAAACCAAAAGAAAATTCGTTACAGAAAACCAAACGAAAAGGAAAAAAACAAAAATTAACATAACCGGCTTAAAGAACCAATATACACTGATAAGGTAAACCAAATGAAAATTCGCTTAAAAAAATTCAAAAAATCAAAAACCAACAAAAGAATTTTTATCCGGCATGAAGGACCAGTACATCAGACCAAGTCAAGAAGTCTAAAGGAAAAGAAAAACTATAAGTTAGCAATCACCGAGGAAAAGATGGAATGGCCTTACACTACACAAGTCGTCGGAAGACGGAAAAAAGAAAGATCTAGAAAGCACCTACGTCAGGAAGTGGATCGAATAATTTAGTTAAGTCCGCATGAAAAGTAACAGTAAGATAACCATCAGAAGAAACGGTTGCAACAGGCGTACGGGTACTATCGCAGTCATATACGCAAGTATTTACGTACGTATGCAAGTGTTCTAGCATACAACACGCCTGTATCCAAACATCTACCCTATACGCAACTGACCCCACGACATGCGAACGCAAATACGCACTCTTTTACACATATACGATCATGTACAGGCCAGCACAATTAAAATATACTCATTCACACGCAATCCCATTCATACAAACGCTATAATCACAAACTGTACCTCGCTTAACTACCAACATATGCGTACTTACCTAAGCAAGTCTTTTTGGCCGGCCGTATACTTACTCGCGGCCACCTAAACACGCATAAATGGCATGCTGGCAGTCATTCGTCGAGACACGTGCACGTTTTTGCGTGCAAAAGCAATGTAGGACGCACATAAAATCATAAACACGCTGACGCTTTTACACGCACATGCACATACATACACTTTCATCGCACACGCGCACTCGCATGAATGTACGAAGGCATGCATACGCACATCACGCTCAAAACCACTTTTCATTCCCGATACCTTCATGCATTGAGATTTATCGTAATCGCCATATACAAAATAGGCTGTGATAGTTAGACTTGTTTTAAACGTACCGATATCCGCGTATCATAGTTGACAAATTATTATTTTTGGTATAAATGCTTATTGAATCAAGTATAACTTTAGAAAAGTATAAGGTTGTTAATATTTTATAACAGAGTATGATTTCTGTTACAGCATGCACCCTCGGAAGTTTGATGAAGCTTTTAGTAAATACCTTGAAATAGGAGGCCAGAGGATACGTTTTAGAAAACAAGTTTTAATTTCACCATTACCATGCATAAAAGAAGCCAGATATCGATGCTGTTATTGTGGAGGGGATTTAGATTCATCAGAATCATACTTTAAAGTTAAGGAGCATCTCAGATGTTTAGCCTGCAAAGATACTGGTAACTATTGAAAAAAAAAACAGTTTAGGGAATACAAATTCTCTTCCTTTTCATTTTTATATAAACACTAACTTATTATAAACACTTTATTAGTAGGTAACTTCTAACGGAAAATTGTTCATTCTTATGTGTAACTTCCCATAAGACAATTTAAAGATAATCCTGTTCATTTTTATGCAATTCAAGGTCGTCCGTTCAAATCACAGAACGTTATCAGGGATTACTTTCACGCTTCGTGTATGTATTACTGTATATTCTACAGTTGTAGTTCCCTTTTGCCTTCGGGGTCAAAAATTGGCGATCGCAATTGAATAAGTCAACATAAATCAATACATAAATAAACAATATAGATTTATTAGAAAATCTATGCAATATGCATAGCAGTAGTTAATATCTTTTCTTATATCTATATGTACAATAATAATAATAGGACTATTTTTATACATATTTACAAGTACACATATTTAAAAAAAATATAGTAATACACGTAATCTATTTCGCACCAGCTCTATATTATAACGTTTTAGAAAATGAACACAATCGTCTATATTCGAGACCTTTGATTTTTTAAATATAACTGCGACTGCGCTTTATGTTGTTAATTTACCAGAAGTTTTGAGTTGTTTTAGTGTATTACGGGATGCACTGCATTGTAGGGGTTACTCTCACCAAGTCTAGACGACACCATTTTGCTTAAGAAATCCTTTATAAAACAAAATTTTAAGATAAATAAGTGGCGAAATTATTTAGGTTTTAATAATCGTTGGTAAAAGCAAACTCCAAGGCTATGGTTTTTACAAAGGAATGCGATTCTACATTTATATCTAACAATATAATGCTTGTTCAGTCACTAGATATGGAATAGTATCAAATCTATAAATTTACTGCGATTTGTGAGGTTGCTTCAAAAGCAAACAAAAATAGGCCCTTATGTACCGCAAATTAATTGTTTCTCTTAAACAACTCGCTTTCAACTTTGTATCCAGTAAATGAACGTCTTCTTTTTTGATGTTCAGAAACTAGATTAGAAGTGTCTATTCACTAAAAAATTTATAAAACTGTGGAAAGAACTATAATTGTTTTTATTTTATTCAATTTCAGAACAATTTATGTTACTGTCTAGTGATGTTTTTATACTGCTAGTAATACGCTACATGTAAAATGCTTCAGTCAAAACCCTTCTCGACATGAGAAATGGACGCGAAACTTTAATCGAGCGTTTAAAAACTATGGGGTTTCTAAATCCACCCTACGCAAGAAAGTGCCCAATATTTGGAAAATGATCTCACAGCCAATTTCAAACCAAACTGAAGAAGGTCGACTAAAATACTGAATCATTTCTAAAGCGAAGTTAGGATTTTCAATGCATCCTACTGAAGTAAAAGATGCTGTGCACAGAATTTTGAAAGGAAATAAGAACCAAATCCATTCAAAGACGATATGCTGATGGCTGAGCGAAAAGTGGTTACACCTATTTTTACAAAGACATCACAAGATTAAATACTAAAATTATTTTAAAGTCATGTGCAGCAGTGACAATAGTAGTATGTTTCACAGAATTAACAGACTTTTTAAAAGAAGAAAAGTTACTAGATATAATGAAAGATCTGTCCAGAATATTTAGTGCATGCGAAACAGGAGTAAGAACTTGTTCAAATTTTGGTTTAGTTTTAGGCCCAATCGTTAAAAGTTAAAAATCTTTATGAAATTTCATCTGGAGATGAAAAGAATCAGTTACGGTATTATGCAACCATTGCCCAAAAGGTGTTCCGGTACCCGCTTTCCCTATGGTATTTTTAAATAGTGTTAAGTACACTTTTGTTGATGGTTAATTATGCTTGGGCGTGATGACGTAGCTTGGTAATGTGATGGTAGAGTCTTTCGTAGTGAGAGGTGGTACTTAACTCAGGTCCTAGGGACCTAGGGATGTAAAGGGGTCTGTAGGAACCGCGATGGGGTTTTGGAACAAGACATTCTTGTAAAACGGTTATAATAATAAAGAGTAGTGATAAGATGGAAGTAAACAACAATATTTAATAAACAATAAATAAACTTAAAGCTAAATGACATGTAACAAAAGCAAAGCAGTAAAAGAGTTAAGGAATTACTTACGTGACCATCTGTAATTAAATGCCTCAGCATCCATAAAAGACTAGGTTACCATTTTGATGGTTGGCTCTGAGCCGACTTGCTCCAGAGCAGTGGATGAAATAGGATCAACCACAGACTGAATTACTGACAGACTCTCCGGTGCTTCGTCTTTTATAACTGCTGATAACATGAAATGGGTTTTCTGCCGAAGGTTGTGGCAGACGATAAAAGTGTATGTTTAATGGTGGCAAGCCAAAACTTCCCCGAGTTGTAGGACATCTGCAGGAAACCTAAATGTGGTTGTTACAAAGTAAAGACATGACTAAAAGATTAATTATACAAAAAGATAAGTGTGGTGAGATAATTTCAAGAACATGACATTTGATACACATTATACAAGTTTTTCTAGAAGAAAAGATGTTCGGCTTACTGATTCTGTTACAATGTAACATTTTAAAAGTAATCTAAAATAATGGCTTTGCTATATACAACAATAGCTAGCGCTGTCGGTTTGAAGAGAATGGGGAATAGGAAAATCATATACTGGATAGATGACTGAAGACACTTTCTATGAATACGTACCCAATATTTCTTATCTATCGTTGATCAAAGTACCATATTTTCCATTCTTTTATTCATTGGCGGACACAGCTCTCACAACAGCATCGAATTATACGAGTTTTGCCTGAAGGACAAAATACTTTTATTTAGTTTATTCTTTCCAAATGTGTTCTTTAGCCATGTGACGTAACAATTTTAGCCGCATATTTAGCAAGTAATTGTTGAAGCTCCTGTATAAAAGTTATGACTGCTGCAATGTCGGCAGCGTAATCAAATAATGGGGGATGGAAAAAGCGTCCCATCGCGCTCTGTGCAAAAAAGCACCCTTCACGAATCTAAGGTGTTTATCTCTATAGACATTAGAATCAAAACCATATAAAAATAATTCGTACTAAATCGACTTTGCGTAAATATTCCACACGTATGCGCACAAGGTCAATTTTAACTCAATAAATAATAACGAATCCAACAGAAGTTAAAGTATGCCCAAAGGAAAAATTAAAATTCAAAGAAACCAAAAAAAAACTTAGTAGGACTTATAAAATAGAATCTAAGAACGTTAATCGAATTGGAAAAATATAATACAGGAATAGAAATAGGACGCCAGTGTTTTCAAAAACTGGAATTTCCAGCGAAAACACAATTCTGGTAACTTGGAATATGTACTGAAAAATTCGGGACCAAATGTTGAGTAAGGATAAAGATTTCCAAAAATTAAGAACAAACTCTTAAGCAAAAAGTACGGTTTAAGAAATTGAGCAAATTTTAAGAACAACAGAAGGGTTTAGAAAATTGTAGCCCACATTAAGTAAAAGGAACGGGTTCAAAAATAGTAGCCAACAGTAAGAAAAAAGAACGGATTCGAAAATTGGAGCCAACAGTAAGTAAAAGATCAGTTTCGAAAATCGGAGTCCCATGTTGGATACGCCAGATTTTTGTGTTACGGTGTTCCGTGCAGCCAGGAACGAAAGCAGCAACGTAAATAGTAGAAAATCGTCTACACCAAATACCGCAACAAAACACAGGGACAGAATCAAACTCCAAAAGGATTATAGTTCGGGCTAGCTTAAAAACTTCGTAGAGTAGGGTGGGCGACCTAAAAAAAAAGGAGTTGAAAACCTCAGTAACAACACACTATTTTACGATCATGTAGGAAAACATACAGTTCCGAAAGAATATTCATAAACGTCGAAAACACATTTACGTAATTGTTCGTTACAACGTGAGTTACATATCCCCTAAATTTATATATATATATATATATATATATATATATATATATATATATATTGCTATGCTCCCTAAATTATTCGCGCCCCATCGTTTTGGCGACCATATTTATATTGCTATGTATAAACATAAATTGGAATTATCGATCTCCGACGTTGGGCTGTCTTATTAATATTGCTACGAACTCCCTCCAGGAACTTAACTGGATTTTATCTTGAACCTACCTTGTCGACCAATAACAAAATTTGATATGTTACCGCCTTACTCGTTATCAATTTCGTATTCAACTTATAGCTCCTCCTTGATTGTTTAAATTATCAAATCACTCCCATTAACTTTATCTTATGACCTCGACTAGCATTTATTTGGAATTATAAAATTCAGTTAATTCGATTCTATATATTAAAGCAAATATTATGTACAGTTTTTGTAAATTATTTAAAATACACTTTTCAATTAATTAATGTTGTAAATCTCATTTATCAAAAATCATATACTTTTTAATCAAACCCAAAGTCACCAAAAACCTATTATTTTTATAAAAGAAGAAGTGTGGAACGTTCAAAACCTCTTATCATATCACGCACTTTATACGTATGCAAATCCTCTTTTTGTTGACTTTTTCACATTCATTTATATTAAGCAAATTCAATATTCAAATAAAAAAGTAGAAAAATAATGTCTTATAACTAAAAATCTAACCTGGTCTATTTTTTTCGCATTGACGCATCTATAATCAGCTAATATTTCCCATGCATTAAGCCATCCATTTGAATAAAAATTATCTTCCCCCAATTCAGGATTATCACATGCCCATTCGAAACGTTGTCTATCCACACGCTTGAACCATTGCATTTAAATTATTGCCATCACCCTCTGGACTACCATTATTAACTTATACTTATGCACCCCAATTTATTGTCATCTCATTCAGACTTATTACTTCTTATCAATTTCCCCAAACTTAGAATTGGATTATCATTTTCCGGACTCGGAAATCGTAGTTTATTTTCTCCGGACTTAGAAGTCCTATTATTATTGTGTTTTAGTTTAAAATAAAATTCCCCAAAATCTACTTACGTTTAATCGGCAATCATAATTTTTATCTTCGCACAATTTTTCACTTAAACTATTATTACGTATCACTTTATTTCATAGTGGCGCACCTCGGCCTTTGTTGAGTTGAAAACTGAGTTTGTTATCACCGTACCTGTTAATATATCATTGATCTCCTACTCCGTCAGTGGGTATGGTCTACAAACTCGTCGCTCATTCTAACCAATCAAATCTTTGCATTTAAAGTAGTTTTTGATGTAATTTTCTATGCTTTCAAATAATTGTGACTTGCTCGCAGCTGTCTTGTTATCAAACATGCGGTGTTTTGACGAATCTAATCGCTTTTCCATAAATAACTGATGCAATTCGACTTTTAATTTTCATATCTGCATGCTATTTACGCAATTTTTAATCTCCTTTCTTATTAAAAATGGTTAACTATTTTGTACGCATATACACTTTGCTTCCTGAAGCTCTATTTCTTATCTCCGTATTAACCTAATTGTTTGGAACTCTTTTGAATGCGTGTTTAATTACACTTTATTATGTTTACTTACAAAATACGCGTGCTTCCACTGAAAATATCATTATTTGCCTTACCTAAATTACCTAAAACTCTATCTACATGGTGTTAAATATTTACTATCTACTTAATGCATGTCTTTTTTATTCCTACGCTAACTATGCGTCTTCTTATATCTATCTGCGTCGCTTAAAACTATTTATACTTTATATACAGGGTGTTGACTGCTTACTATTTACAAACTATTTCCATTTCTCAATTCTTTTACTAAATAAATGCAGTTTTCTGCTTTCTATGATGATTTCTCATTTCTAAACGACCTTTACTATAAAGTACACCCTTAAACAACCCCTTATCAGAGCAATATATATATATATATATATATATATATATATATAGCCGTGGATCTTTCTAATTTATAATCTGGTACTTTCTAAAAAAACATTCGAGCCCCATGGATTGGGCGTCATAAATTGCCGTGGAACTATACTTAGCTCCGGACCTCGCCAGTGTCAACAAAAAAATTAATTTTCAAAAATATAAAAATTCGCAAAATTTTTTTACCCGGATTCTGCTTCATCAAATTAATTTCTTCAGCAGGTTAACTGGCTAGCTCAGTTGTGCCTCCTCTCGGATACCTAAATTTACTATCATTCTCTTTACCATTCACACAAACTTCAATAAAATCACAAAATAATACAACAATCATACAATATTTATTTACCACTATTTACAGATAATCATTCATAGTTATGTTCAGTTCGGTGCTCTAGTTACACCTCAATAAATACTATCTTTGTAAAGTCCTTGCTTTTAAAATGAATAAAATTTAGTTAGGTTCGTAAAGAAAATAAATTTTAGAAGCCAATGCAATTTATTTATTAATTTAATGGAGTTTAATTAAACGGGTAATTACGTATAATACGCATAAAAGCATGAAAAATCGATAATACCAAGGTGAAACGCTTTGCTAACACATAAACAGCCGTTGAATATAAAATACCTTGAAAAGCCAACTCTTAGACATGTTGCGTTAAAACGTTGGTTAATTGAACACCTGCATGTTTTCGAAATGTCAGGTTCCCCTTATTTGTGTAGATAAAAGACAGTATTTCAAGTATATTGGGTAAACGGTTGGAGGGTTTGCGTAAATGTTAACTAAAAATTTTTTTAAAGCGCAAAAAGGATAGAGATCAATGAAATACGTCGGAATGAGACAGGCATAATGACAGTCTATTTCAAAACGCACGTATTCAGTCCACATGGAGTAAATTTAAAACGCGGACAGTAATATCGATTTCTACCACTCAAACAAGGTTAGAAGGAAACAAATAATATGCATAAGAAAGGGACAGCGTTAATATAGGCGGGATTTTTAAAACGTCAATGGATATACTGTTGGTCGATATAGTTAGTTGTACATCAGACAAACACGGGAATATTGAATGTTAAGTTTTCGGAAAATATCGTAATGACGCGCCAAATTTCGGGGATTTCGAAAACGGTTGAAACAAAATTTGAGGAAGTGTTATTTTAAATTAGATTTTCACGGGAATCGTGGCCTAGAGGTGGCATTCGGAATCATATAAATACTCGAAGAGAATTAGCATCGCTCTCTCTTTTAACTTCGATCTCTTAGTATTTTCACCGCTTCAGAATACAAGTTTGTAAGTATACATATTTTTAAATTAAATAGTACAGCGTTGGCCTCATAATTTGATACGCGAATAGTGTCGAGTCTAAATTTTAATTTGAGGTGCAACATTTATCTCAAACAAGCTCGTGAAATGACGTTAAGTAACCTAAATTTAAATTAAATTAAACTAAAGTACGCAAGTATGAAAGAAGTGTAATTAATTTGGGGTTGGATTTGGATGCACCGTGAAGGCAGAGCTACGTAGATTTCACAATAAATGATTATTTCATAATAGTTATTTTTTGGTTACGAACGACAATCCCACGAAATACTACCATCAACGTCGCTAATTACACACGTTCGTTATATAAAGATTCGACCGACCTTCATATATATATATATATATATATATATATTCAAATAAAACCATGAAGTCTTAATTGTTACATTGTATAATTGAAGGACATAATAAAAGGCTAATGAAAGTTCACAAACCAGACATGAGAACGAAAACAGTTACTTTGTATTCCAGACGTAATATGACAGTGCAGGTGCAGGTCACAGTAGGTTATAAGACAGCAGTTATTAGAATTAAGATTATTAAAATGTAATACTTTGTGTTGTATCAAGAAAGAGCAGACATAAGATCTACATTTCCCACAAGCGATGTAAGAGCAGGGATTGCATAAATACCCTTAAGAGCCCAAGATGGCCAGTCAGTCTGAGAACTTTACATTTAGCATTGTTAGTGGCTCAAAGCTACTCATTGTAAATATTAGTTATTGATTTTTAATTATTAATTATTGAATATTAACTTTGATTATTTTTTATTTCAAGTCGTTAATGAATATAACGTGCAATTGTCAAAATCATTGTAATTACTGTTTAAAATACACTTGATAGGAGTGTTTTGGAAATAAATCCTTTTTTAAAAAGAAGCTCCAAGCGGCCCAAAACCTATCGCGTGATGTACATAAAGCATCAATTTACATATAACGCAGTATAAGCCTACACATTTAAAAATATCACAAATAAAATCTTAATATCGAAAAATAAGCATACTTGCAATTTGTTCCAACCCTAAATATGTACAAGAAATAACGAAATAATATAATAATGTTTGCTGCAGTAAACGCATCTCGTATCATTAAAATCTTAAACAGCGAGTTAACCTTAACCTTAACCTTAATTTATACAGTAAAAAGCAAACAGTAGAAAAGCGCTCTAAATGCATTAAAATTTTAAATAGCAAGTTATAAAAATAAGTACATAATGGTTCGTGTTGTGAGCGTGCATTAATGTCGGCACTTTATTGCGGAACTAATCAAAAGCAGGTGTCTATCTTTCAAAACAGCAACAAAAATAAAGCAAACAGAAAAACATATTGTACCTGAAGCTATCTTCAATTTGGTACCATCCCAGGAAATGCGGCTGTACTAGCACGAGCGCATTTTAAAAGCGTGATTTTACAACGCTCAACGAACGTTGTATAACAAAAGTATCGTATACGTAGGACGAAATAAGTAAGAGCGAAGTCGAACAAATAAGAGTTTTTTTCAAAGTTGGATTTGTATTTATACAGCTTTGAAACAATGGAAGGAAAACATTAAACCATTCCCAGCACTACACTTTTACATATTCTACGAAAGAAATCGAAAATATATATTCCTGATGACAACGGTAAACCTTCGTAGAATCCAAGCCATTAAGAAAGCAAATTACGATAATTAATTCTATTGAATTTCGTTGCTCGCCTGGAAAAGCAAAATACATTTTAAAACATTACTGCGATTTATGCAACCAAATATACTGGCAAGCAAATAAAGTTGCCTGCCCTTTCATAAAAGAATAGAGGTGTGTATGATTATCTATCCACGCTACAAATATACAACGAAATAACCCAATTAGGAAGACGATTTTATTACCCATAAAATTTGAGCGACCGAACACTGCAGATATGATTAAATAAACTTTCACAGAACTCGAGCAAATAACAACACATTCAAAGTATTTAATGAAGCTTTAATTTTTCGACGAATAACGATTTAAAATAACAAACTAACTAGCACGTATTTCCAAGGAAGATTGTTAGTTTGTTTTAACGAATAACTATTGGACATAACAAGCAGCGGTTATAATGATTTACAAGGAATTAAAGTGTTTAAAATAGGCAAATGCTTACTTGTTTTTAACGAATTAATAATTGGTCGTTGCAATTTAAAGCAAAATCGCTGTATTTCAAAAAAATTACCGTAACAAGTTTTATTAGACTCTGGCTTTCAATCAAATTTCAATTCTTCGGATATTTGCATGAAACTGAGACTTCGCACAAAACAGGTTAATGTCACGAGATACGGTCATAGCAAGGACCTGTGACGTCACAATTCACTTTTCCTATCATTCGCGTTTCAAATTGACGCTTTCATGTTTTGTTATTGAAAATATTACCAGTAATATCCTAACTAGCGTGTAGAAATTGGTAAACTTCACATTCTTGATAACGTTTAATTACCAGATAGGTCTTTACTAACCCGGAGAAATCGACATACTTTTAGGTTCACCAGCCTTATTTAATATTCTGTGTTCTGGCCAAATTCAGTTAGGTCCAAATCTCCCAATTCTTCAAAGAAACACGATTTGAGTATGTTGTTGTTGATCTGTTGGGCTCTGAAATGCAGATCCAAACACAATGTCTCCATTCAGTTTCTGATTCGACTCACGATCAAATCGCTCGTTTCTGGGAATCACAACAATATCCTTATGATAAGATCCTTTCGCAGGAGGAAAATTCTTGTAAAGGTTTTTTTGCCGTTACTGAAACAGCCCTTGTGGGCGTTTCGCCGTTTCCATTCCGTTCAAAAAATATCCTTCTATTGTAAAGGATTCCTGGCACACAGTCTTCAATAGGGTATATTCGTTTAAAGTGAAATTACAATCAAATATAGCATTACAACTCAATACTTTTTTATGCATAAATACCCAAATTTAGGGCATATGTCACTCTCCGACCCAGTTACACGGGACAAACTTTATATCTTCCGCACCATGGTGTGTTCAAGGAGAAAAACATCACAACCAGACTTCGCGAAGTGTTTGACGGTTCATCTTAAACTTCCAGTGGCTATTCGTTAAACAATATTCGGATGGTAGGACCAACTATCCGACAAAACCTCTTTTCAATTTTATTGCGTTTCCGAAAATATAAATACGCTTTGTCTTCTGTAATAGAAAAACGTATAGGCAGGTCCTGATCAATCCAAGCCAAAGACCTCTTAAAAAGATCCTACGGCGATTTCCTTCTAATTCAATTTCTGCCTTTAATTTGAATACCGTCATTTACGGTACAGCGGCAACTTATTTCGTGGCAATTCATGGTCTGGCTGAAATAGGTATATCAGTTAAGGATGTACATCTCGATTTTCTAAAATAATACAAGAAGAATTCTACATAGATGATCTTCTAACAGATTCGTATGAACCTCTAGAAGCGCAGGCTATCTGCCAGCAGTTTCAAAGGCTTCTTTCCGAAAGTAGCTTTAAACTCAGAAAGTGGAATTCAAATGATCCAGATGTTTGTTCCTGTATCGATCCAAAGGGCATTTTTCCAGGTGTCTTGAGTTTGGGTCCCATGAAAATACCAAAACTCTTGGTTTTTCCTAGTCATTCCAAATCCATTAGACAGCATTCCCACTAAACGGACAATGCATTCAGATATTTCGCAGATTTTTGATCCTTTGGGTTTTCTTGGTCCTTTTATCATATCCACTAAAATTTTCATGCGGTACCTAAGGATGGAAAAGATCTCGTGGGATGGTCCGATTCCGTTTCCGATTCAAAACAATTGGAATCTTTTTCGAGGAAATTGGGTTGCATTAAACGATCTTGCAATCCCACTTTATGTTATCTGATGCTTCAATTCATGCTTACGGAGCATCTATCTATTTATGTTCTGTTGGCCAGCAAGGTCAGCCTTTTATGCGATTTCTTTGTGCAAAGGTTAAGGTTGCTCCCTTGAAGTTTTTACTGTTCTACTATTAGAACTTTGTGCAGTCGCGTTGCTGGTTAATCTTGCCGTTCAGCCTACAAAGGCCATCGGTTTGTCCCTTGGTCTGATTCCACTGTTGTTTGGGGGTGGTTAAAAACTCTTTCCATTTATCTCAAAACTTGCGTTTGCAACAGAGTCGCAGACATACTCTCTTTGACAGCCGATGGCACGTGGCGACATGTGCCCACTATAACAACTCCGTCCGATATGCTTTCCAGAGAAGTTTCACCTGCTCGGCTGTTAGAATGCAGTTTATGGTGAAACGGCCCCTCCTGGTTGCATGAATAAGAATGTTCGTGGTATATCTTTGTAAATCACATATCCAATATACCTGATTTAAAAGGTGCCGTTCATTGTCATTATGAGATTAAGGTCGAACCTTTTTCTTGGGACAAATTTTCTACTTCGACCAGCCTCAAAAAAGTTATTGCTTTTCGTTTCCGGTTTATAAACAATTGTCGTAAGTCTCTTTCATAGGGGAACGTAGGGTCTCTTACATCTGAAGAGATGATTTTTTCGCACTCTTACTTAATTAAAACAACTCAACAAGAGTCATTTTCAGAAAAAATAAAATATTTACAAAATGATGTTTCCATTTTAAAGCCAAGCTCTGTTTCAAGCTTTACTCCTTTTCTTGATACCGGCGGTATGATACGGGTTGGAAATCATCTTTAAAATTCACATTTTTTCTTTTCGAAAAACCATCCATTATAAATTTTTCCCATGTTAGCACAGGCAGAAGTTATATTGAATTCAAGATCTTTGTCTCCCTATCCCCAATCCTGACGATTTTCTTCCATTGACTCCTAGTCATTTTATTATTGGTCGTTTTATGACATTCGCTCCTGATCCTTCACGAAGCCACATTAAAAAAAACAGATTTAATACGTTCGAACAAATACTGCTGCTTCAACAGTAAATAAGTAATATATATCCGAATTTCAACAGCGTCAAAAATGGCATGCTAATTTCTCCGATATTCAAGAAGATGTCATATTGCTAATAAAAGAAGATAATCTTGCAGTGTTACAGTGGCGTCTTAGACGCATTGTGAATCTTCATTCTGGATCAAATGGTGTAAATTGCGTTGCTTCAATAAAACTACTGCGGGAGTGATACGTCGTTCGTTTTAAAATATACACGCTTCCAGTTTATAGTGTTAAAAATATTACTTCGGCATTTATGATATATAACTTTATTTTATTTTGTTGTTCAAGGTATTAAACCTGTTGTACTTAGTTTAAGTTAGATTTATGCGCTCACTGTTCTTTTGAAAGTTAGTTCTTTCAACGCCGGGGAAATGTTGGGGGTCTATAGATTTAGATCATAATAAAAAAGAGTATTGGCACGCACGGAGTTGTTACGCAAAATTCGATCTTATTCAAATTCGCACTTTCAGTTCACATATTCTGCGGTGCTCTATTTGGACACAGCGCCTTATTAGTTTCTTCATGCTGAAACAATAAGATTAGACAATGTAGCGTAGTCTCTTTAATTGTAAATACGTTTTAATTAATTTATCAACAAATATTTGTTTTTAACTTCTTTCAAGACTTATCAGGGGACACAAAGTTCATTGTCCATTGTTAAGCTAGTCCAACAAGTTTCTTCGAAATGTACGTGCAGAAGATAGAGCTTATAAAAGGAAATACAGTGCCCTTCTATTCCAAACACCGACGCTTTTACAGTAATCTTACTTTATATTCAATTTCCTTATTGCGGACTGCAAATAACTTGTCTTTGTTTATTTGAATTGCCTATGGGGCATGAACCCGGGTGTCGCCACGAGAAGGTTTGTTACGTTAGCAAATAAATTTTGCTGTAACATTCCGCAAATCTCAAAGGCCCAACGTACTTTTATAGTCATTTTTAAAATTTATTATGTAGTTTCGGTTCAATTCTGTACTTCCACACTTTAGTAGTGTTGGTGTTTTATCACCTGATGGCGGTTTTATTTACTTTTGCCATAGTACAGTGATTGTTTCGAAATTATATCATTATAATAGCTTCGATTACTTCATAGGGTTCTTGGGAACAGTCCACTCTGATGAGGCTAACAAGCCGAAACCATTGGTCAGTGGATGTTTCCTCCCCTATGAATTAATAAAGCTAATGTTTTGTTAATGGCTATATAACTACCAGCCCGATTTGTATTTGTCAATGGCTCTTATTATTTTCATAAGATTTTGTTTACAGATACATCTTACTTTATATTCAATTTTCTTATTGCGGACTGCAAATAACTTGTCTTATATATATATATATATATATATATATATATATATATATATATATATATACAGAGTGAATGGTATCGTTTGTGCAAAAATGAATTGGGAGATAGTACACTTAATTTGCAACAAAATTGTTAATATGACCCCTGTCCTATCTCGATTGGTTTAGGAGATATGGGTTTTTTTAGTCTGTTTCTTAATAACGCGACTTCTTGCAGTAAAAGTTAAATTTCTCGGCTTCTGCTGCAAATAACTAGATAAACAATCCAATTTTCATAAACTACATTAAATTTCCTATAAAAAACAACTATTTCGATTTTTTTAATTTTAAAAGAAGCATTTATTATAAAGCATTAAAAGGTAAAAAATTACAAAGGAAATTTTTTTAACAAAGTTTAAAGTAATATTACAGCGAAATTATTTTATCTACAAATGAGCAAATGTCACAAAAACAACCTCACTTCATAAGGTTTCCAGCACTGCGAAACACTTTCTATTTGATTTTTAATTTAACAAGTATGGAAATATGGAAACAAATACTTGTTTCCAATTCGCATTAAAATTCGCCCACTGCCTTGATTATCTAATGATCCCACAACGTTTTTCCGGTATTACTGAAGCAATAATTTGATAAATTAAATTTTATTTGTATTGTTCAAAATGCTGACCACTCCACCTGATACAGGTTCTTGTTCTTTCCGCATACCTACCACGGTCACGCTCATAGATAGTTTCTCTCTTAAGAGTTGACATTTAGTTTTGAGACTTTGTCTCAAATGTGTGTGTACATATCCTCACAGGGTGATTCACGGTGGGTAGCCTATTAGATGTTTACGGAGAACTACTTAACATAGCGTTTTGGATTTTTGGTCACTTATGTAAGCAAACATGCTCTCTCAATTTAAAATATTTTCAACTATGTAGTGTTGCCAATTCTAATAAAACGTAGTAGTAACTTTATTAATTTAAATAAAATACCCTATACCTAATGCCAGTTTTCGATTCCTTGTTTATTTTTGATTAATTTTTCTTAATACTGTCGTATACTTATCTGCCATAGTTTTCGAGATATTCATTATTTTCCGTTTTTTATTAGGAAAATTTTGATAAACCTATGCTTCTAAACTCCATGGAACTCTAGCTAAGGTTGGGACTAGTTGTAAGGCCCAAAGGTACGACATCCTGTAACCAAATCCTCCAGTAAACATACAGGATGATCCATGCGCAATTGTTCCTTACCTAATCAAAAGAATTATTAAATGTTCGGATTTTAAATCAAACTCCTGCATATTATTTGCAATTCAGATATCTGCTGAAATTTACTATTTTTCTATGTATACAGTTCATATACCTAACTGTACTAGTTTTGGATTTATGAGCAAATATTTAAATAATTATATCAAATTGGATTTTTTTTATAAAGCAATCTATGGAAATTTGACGTTCTGTTACTGCTTATTTTGTATCGTTGTTACTTTGTGCTTCTTAGTGTTGCATAGCTTTAAGGTAAGTTAAGCCTCGCATATAATGGCAGGAAATGTCTATTCAAATACTGTTCTTAAGAATTTATATATGTTACATCGAGAGTGAGGTAAAATTTTAAGCCTCGAAAATTCAATGGCATATATCCAGACTTACCGACAATGAATAACAAGGAATTTAGACGACTACAAAAACATTTTACAAATTTTGGTTCTTCTTCAAAGACTTCTAGACAAGCTCCCAGACCCGTAACTTCTAACGAAGAAAATGAAATTAATGTTTTAACATATTTTCATGCTTTTCCACAATCTTCAATAAGATTAGCACACGAATTGAATATAAAGTACGCTTCTATACAGCGAATATTGGCTAAAAATAATATACACGACTACAAGTTCATAAAAGCACAATCACTTAAACTTGGGGTAAAAAATTACAAAGGAAATTTTTTTAACAAAGTTTAAAGTAATATTACAGCGAAATTATTTTATCTACAAATGAGCAAATGTCACAAAAACAACCTCACTTCATAAGGTTTCCAGCACTGCGAAACACTTTCTATTTGATTTTTAATTTAACAAGTATGGAAATATGGAAACAAATATTTGTTTCCAATTCGCATTAAAATTCGCCCACTGCCTTGATTATCTAATGATCCCACAACGTTTTTCCGGTATTACTGAAGCAATAATTTGATAAATTAAATTTTATTTGTATTGTTCAAAATGCTGACCACTCCACCTGATACAGGTTCTTGTTCTTTTCCGCATACCTACCACGGTCACGCTCATAGATAGTTTCTCTCTTAAGAGTTGACATTTAGTTTTGAGACTTTGTCTCAAATGTGTGTGTGTACATATCCTCACAGGGTGATTCACGGTGGGTAGCCTATTAGATGTTTACGGAGAACTACTTAACATAGCGTTTTGGATTTTTGGTCACTTATGTAAGCAAACATGCTCTCTCAATTTAAAATATTTTCAACTATGTAGTGTTGCCAATTCTAATAAAACGTAGTAGTAACTTTATTAATTTAAATAAAATACCCTATACCTAATGCCAGTTTTCGATTCCTTGTTTATTTTTGATTAATTTTTCTTAATACTGTCGTATACTTATCTGCCATAGTTTTCGAGATATTCATTATTTTCCGTTTTTTTATTAGGGAAAATTTTGATAAACCTATGCTTCTAAACTCCATGGAACTCTAGCTAAGGTTGGGACTAGTTGTAAGGCCCAAAGGTACGACATCCTGTAACCAAATCCTCCAGTAAACATACAGGATGATCCATGCGCAATTGTTCCTTACCTAATCAAAAGAATTATTAAATGTTCGGATTTTTAAATCAAACTCCCTGCATATTATTTGCAATTCAGATATCTGCTGAAATTTACTATTTTTCTATGTATACAGTTCATATACCTAACTGTACTAGTTTTGGATTTATGAGCAAATATTTAAATAATTATATCAAATTGGATTTTTTTTATAAAGCAATCTATGGAAATTTGACGTTCTGTTACTGCTTATTTTGTATCGTTGTTACTTTGTGCTTCTTAGTGTTGCATAGCTTTAAGGTAAGTTAAGCCTCGCATATAATGGCAGGAAATGTCTATTCAAATACTGTTCTTAAGAATTTATATATGTTACATCGAGAGTGAGGTAAAATTTTAAGCCTCGAAAATTCAATGGCATATATCCAGACTTACCGACAATGAATAACAAGGAATTTAGACGACTACAAAAACATTTTACAAATTTTGGTTCTTCTTCAAAGACTTCTAGACAAGCTCCCAGACCCGTAACTTCTAACGAAGAAAATGAAATTAATGTTTTAACATATTTTCATGCTTTTCCACAATCTTCAATAAGATTAGCACACGAATTGAATATAAAGTACGCTTCTATACAGCGAATATTGGCTAAAAATAATATACACGACTACAAGTTCATAAAAGCACAATCACTTAAACTTGGGGATTGTCCACAAAGAATTGAGTTCTGTGAATGTTTACTAATGCATATTCAAGAAGATCCACATTTTTAAAAAAAAATTATTTGGACTGACGAGTCAGAATTCTCTCGCGAAGGCATTTACAATAGAAAAAACAATAATTTTTGGACTAGTGAAAATCCTCCTCTTATGAGAGATTCTGCATTTCAATAAAGATTTAGTTTCAATGTATTTTTTTAATAAGGGACAATGAAATTCGATATTTAATTTACGACAAAAAGTTAACTTCTCAAAAATATGTAGAAATTATAACCACAGTAGTTGAGAATTTTACAGATACTCTTACACTGGCAAAATACTGCAGCAGCTGGTATCAGCTTGATGGACTCTAGCACATTACACAGCTGAAGTAAGCTGGAAGCCCTACAACATTTTTAAAGATCGATGGTTCAGACGCTTGGAACTCTGGAATTGGCCTACGAGATCTCTCTACTTATCTCCGTTGGATTTATATCTTTGGGGTACAATAAAAGGTAGTGTGTACAAAACACCTGTAAGTACTAGAGAAGAGTTGAAAAATCGGGTATATCAAGCTTTTCAGTCCCTAAAAAATGTTTGTACAAAAATGGTTATTGTTTTGAACAAAACAGCAATAAATTATTTATTAGATAAGGGTTTTTACCGCCATCCTGTACATAGTTTTTTCGTTTAGCATTAATGCACTCTTATGGTAACTTAGTTGCATTTATTTGATTTAATTAAATAATATTGGCTATAAATCACAAACTAGTCGATTTAGGTATAGAAATAACACATAGAAAAATAGTAAATTTCAGCAGCTATCTGAATCGCAAATAATATAAAGGGTGTTCTATTTAAAAGTCCCAACATTTAAAAATTTTTTTAATTAAGAAACAATTGCGCCTGATTCACCCCGTATGTTTACTGGAGAATTTGGTTACAGGATGTGGTGCCTTTGGGCCTTAACTAACCCCAACCTAAACTAGAGTTCCATAGAGTTTAGAAGCTTAGGTTTATCAACATTTAATTGAAGTCACGTTTCCCTAATAAAAAAATAGAAAATAATAAAATTCTCGAAAACTATGACAAATAAGTATACAACAGTATTAAAAAAAATTAATCAAAAATAAACAAGGAATCGAAAACTGGCATTAGGTACATGGTATTTCATTTAAAATAACAAAGTTACTTCTACGTTTTATTAGAATTGGCAAGGTTGCATCGTTGAAAATATTTTAAGCCGAGAGAGCATGTTCACCAACAATTAGTTTTCCGTAAACATCTAATAGGCCATCCACCGTGAATCACCTTGTAAATATAGGAAAAAATATTGATTATTATTATGTATGAATCGTCTAATACATTTACATTGTATATTTATTTATTAATTTAAGTTGATGTATTAAACTACTATGCCCAATCATTATCCTGAAAAAGAATGTAAACCACTATACCATCGAATTTTAGAATAGAAATATAGTAATACATATATGAAAAAGGTAAGTAATCCCTAATTATGACACATAATTGGAATGGATAACTTGAAAGATACAAAAAGAGCAGAATGTGCCTTTGATTTTTTATGAGAACATACATGTAAAAATGAACGATTTTACGCTAGAACTAACATAACCCACCTACCATTGTAAACCGCTTTAGTATGAAGGCATACTTATTAAATTTACAAAAACGCAAAGCTCTAAGAACAAATATGTGCTTTAATTTTTATTTAATAGTTGTGTGTGATCTTCTTACAGTACGCCGATGTAAAGACTTATGTAGCGAGAATGCAAAACCCTTCCTACTGCTTTCTGTTGATGCGAGTAGTTTAAGTGAATCAAAAGACGACTCTTCAAATTTGGCTGTTGAAGGTAACATTAGTATTTAAATGTTTTCAAATATTTATAAAAATTTTTGTTTAGAACACAGTTATATATCAGAAGCATCGACATCTTCTCTAACGGTAGCAACTTCAGTTGAAAGATTTAGAAACACTTGTAAAAAGGGTAAGTGCATAAAAAGAAATTATACTTCTGTTTACAAAACAATACAATCTAATAAAGGTGTTTCTCGTCCCATCCACGGGTGTATAACCATAAAAGACTGCAGCGACATGTCTCGTTTAAGGGTATTGGTAAGAAAGATATCCAAGGATAAAAGCCATCCGTTTACTTCATTGGTTGCAATCAGAGACGATTATCATGAAATTGATATTTCAAAAGTACGGCGTCCTATCAGAGAAACAGTGTGTTTAGCCCAAATTCTAACTGAAAAACCTTCGAAACTTAAACAACCTCTTCGTTTATTATTACTTTCACCTGTAAATGAGTATTTTATAATTTGGGCTTTTGGTTGTCCAGAAGATAACAGGAACATGCTAGTATACATCTATGTAAAACCTGATATTGAAATCATAAAATATTTGGAACTTTACCCTATACAGAAATTAGTAAGCCCAGAGATGATGTTTGCTTGTGGAAAGTATACCTCAATTATTCTGGATCGCAAAATGGTTAATTGGATTTTCGAGAACAAAATGTATATCGCTATAGACATGTAATCGCTCTTGTATTAGGGTTTATTATTAACAAAGTTTCTGTAAGAAGCTCATATAACGCATATAAATATTGGCTTTCACATAAACTGATAGGGTTTATATTGTATTATGGACATAATCAAGATAATTAGTGCTTTGTTTCCTATAATGGTAGTGTATGTTTTAGATATAACTTATGTATTTAAAATACAGCTTTTTTAAAAGGCATATTGTAGATTATTGTACTACACAGTTAGTCTATATCATTATAAGTAAACAACCAATGCGAAATGCATATATAGTGAACATCAGCAACGATCTCTAGCTGTATAATAAAATTCTAAATAAATTTCAACTTGAAGAGGAGGCCAATTCTTTCCTTGTCTATGACAAGCGTCAAGCATAATGGAATGTAATTTTTTTAAATTGTGTACTTCCATACCATCTACATAGGTACGACCATGTAGCTGAAATGCTATGGGTAGCTTGGATCAATTTTGGAATTCAGTCTATGCGACGTCATATTAACACCTTACACGGTGCAACGATCCCTGGTGCCGGTTACAAGTCCGGATCATCGGACTGATGCAATCCCATGAGACCGCCTCCTTGGATTACAAATTATCCGTATTAAAAGTTGGTGGATCTCTTATTTTTGTAGTTTTTTCTTATAGAATGGATCGTTTGGCCCCTACCTTAGCCCCAACATGAAAGTTTCCGATTTTCGGAAGGGTGTAGGTACATATTTAAAGTTGTTAGAATAAACGGTTTTACGGCTATTTATTGATTTATTATTTGAGTCATGCTGTTAATATTAATATCATCGATAATAAAAGATACGAATTTTTTATAATATTTAGAATGGAAACAAACAAATCACTAGAGAAATGTGATTTTGTTCACTTTGTTTGAAGCACTAATTAAATCACTCTATTCAATAAAGCGGTAGATTTTGGCAATCTTTAGTGTTTTTGCAGATTTGACCTTACGATTTTGTTTCATAGAAGCCGACACGATATTTTCTTGTCTCGTGGACAGATCTTTCTTTTCTGTCCAATTGATCTTTCAATTTCCTTCTTATTCTTATCGGTACACCTTTTTGAAAATTCATTTTTGCGTATACCTGTTTTCTGGATTTTGAAATTGTCATGTTAGATCCATTTATTTGTTTATATATAATTGAGCATTGGCTATGCGAGTAGCAAACGACAGTTCTATTGCTTCCTTCCGGTACCATTTTATAGTTTTTCACAAAGCAGAATTATACGAACCCGTTTCATCAAAAATGTCTATTGAACTAGGAACTTTTCCATTATTATTATCACGGACGGACCAAGGTTTGTGTTTAGCTTCACATAGAAATTGAAGTGACACCATCAAGTCTCTGTATTTTGTTGACAACCTTAACATTAACTCCTCCTTATCTTTCCATTTCATAGTACATACAGCTCTTTCGTTTTCTTTAGCTGCAATGTTCCTTCTCTTCAACTTTCTCTGTGTCATTTTGTGACATCCATTTTTCCGCAACCTGCTATTTGTTAGAAAGTCCTTGAGATAATTTGTCGAAAAAAATTTAAATTGTTTATAGTTTTCTTCATTCAAAACAAATAATTTTGTTATTATTGTATAATGGCGTAATGTCTTCAAGCTTGCATCGTTTGCAAGATGTGTCTTATGCCTGAGGACATGGTTCAATTCTCGTTTAATTTGGAAATTCAGAATTTAGAAAATAGATTGGAAAGAATTAACTATTGGCGGCACTTAGGATTGCCTTACAGCGCAAAGTAGTCGTAATTGGTTTCTTCCTGCGTATGATGTGTTAATTTCGTTGTGTTTGGTCAATAAGTTTAAAATTTCTTAATTATTTTCTGTGACATTCTAAATTTTAGCACGATCTTTTGGAAATTATACAACACTGTGGATACTACACAACCCAATAAGTTTTCTATAACCCTTTGACACTTATACAACCATTCGGAATTTATATAGCCTTTGTAACTTATATAACACTCAGGAAACTATACAACCTTTATGGAAATTATACAACCCGTGGTATGAATCTGCTGGAACTTATATAGCCTTTGGAATTTTATACAACATTTGAATATACAGTTTTTGGTACAGCTTCTGTATAAAATTTTGAGTATAACTTATAAGATCGTACAACTTTCACGTCCATTTTAAATATTACGAACAAAAATTTTTGTTGGAATATCTTGTATCAACAATTATTTTGTTGCTTCGTCTTTGAGTTTTCAACAAATTAATGGATGAATGTCGTTATATTTCGAATTTATTTATTAAATGGTATGGACAAGCTTTTAAATGAATGCTATCGTCAATACGTAATGCACGTGTGCGATAACAGAGACACACGGTCATCAAGTTCACGATAGCATTTACGTTGGATCAGGTTTGTCTCTGTGAACAATAAGCATTATTCTATCTCACTACATATGTTAATATATTAACATTTGGGTTCAAAAACACTTTATTCACGATTTAAAAGTATGAGTTAATTGTAAAGTGATCAATTGCTATTAAATTTTGCTGAAATATTACTCAACAATTTTGTTAATTGTTTCCGATCATATTACAAGTTTTTTCATAATCTTCTTTGGGAATTAAACCTCTATAGCTGATTAAATCGTCTTTATTTACGTTTCAATACATGACCTAGGATCTTTATCAAAATTAGTTTCACAACGATCCTAGGTCAGGAATCGAAACGTAATAAAGGCAACTTTTAACAACTATAAGTAGTTTAATTCCGAAAGAAGATTAAGAAAAATACAAAACGAACAACAACAAATATACAGGAACTATTTACAAGTTACAAATTATTTAAAATATTTTATTTATACATTACATTTCTAATCTATCAGTCTTTATTATGAGAATTATCGATTTTCACTATTGTAATATATTAAGTAGACTTTCTGCCGTGCTTTGTGAACAAAATACGCAGGTAGCACAAAATAAATTTTTCTTTCTAGGGGATCTAAATTTATTTAAGTTTTTGCTAAACCTCAACAATGATTGAAAGGATTACTTTGAGTACATAAAAAATATTAATGATTTATTTACTTGCACCTTTTTTTTCTTGATTTTTATAATGCAACCATAATCATTTTTCTGTTGTAGTAATTTAATGATTATTAAGTATTACTTGTCTACGTTTTTCTTTTTTACAATTTACTTTGCAAATAGGAATTTATGACTTGTTGGTCACTTGGAAATTGGAAATTAAAAGTAAAAACTGAATTTAAATTGATATTAGTTTGAATTGAAGAATATAAAGGCATCCATGCGTCTGTAAATTTAATTTTTAGTTTCTTGTATTATAGAGAATTTTCTTAATTAAACCCAGGTTTTAAGAGCGTGTTATCGCGGATTCATTTTAAGTTATAATTTTATAGAAAATTGTGTACCTATAGAGATTTGAAGCATTTTATAGTATCTATCAATATTTCTTTTATCTTGAAAATGTGGAATAACTTTGGTGTGATTTCTTCCATTGTAGCAGGGGGTCCTTACCACCCTTCCATATTTCCTTTCTTGGTTAGGTAGCACCGTTCTTTCATAAAATAGATCAACCCTATTTTCCTTACCCTACTTTCAAATCTTTTCTACATTCGATTTTCCAATTCTCCATCTGAAAGTACTACATTAATCAAGAAGCGCATTTTCTTTTAACTTGGAAATTTTGAATTTTCCCGAATCCATGCATTCTAAGCAAGATAGAAATCTTTAACGTGCGTGACAAGACGCATATGGAATCAACATTTTTCTCTCATCCGAACAAAGGCGTATTCTTGTGAAAAAATGTTCACCTAACAATTTTCAAGCGGTTTGTGTCAGGAATCGAACCCGAACCATGGGCTTAGTAGTCACACGCGAACCAACTATGCCACGAGGCCGCCACTCTTAAGCCTCCGTTAACCTATTTCCAGCTAGACTTATTTTGTCCCAGAGCTTTACAAGATTCCCTTGGCCATTATTTCTACCCCCACTTAACCGCAGACTTCATTCTCTCGGAAAACTTGCAGAGAACATCCCTAGGGGACTTTTTTGCAAAACTCACTTTTCAAAACGTTTTCTCTATTTTCGGTTCGGCTATAGGTTGCCCACAATATGTTTTGGTTTGATCTTAAAGTTCCTAAAATATTTGTACTACTATCTAGTAATATATTTACCAAATTCAAACTGGTGTATCAGTTGTCAGTAATTACATTTCTTGGTCTAACACTTTATCTACAAGGGTAATTACAACTATTTTTGGTACACTGGCTTCTCCATTATTCTCTTTACCACAAGAAATTTTCAAGTTTCAATTATAGCCTGCTCCACTACACAGTTTAAAAGTTTTGTTCCGTATTAATGTGGCTACAGAAGTACAAATTGCGCAAAAGTTAGACGACATCGAAACGGTATTAAAGATTCGTCCGTCAATACAGAAGGTGGCTTCTGGAGTGAAAGACCGTTGATATTTTGCTAACCAAGGTGTCAACAAGATACTGAATTATAAATATACGGTTACCTGGTGGACACATTACATTATCTGAAGGTGCCATACATACAATAGCGTTTCAAATCTACTTCTGCTAATAGCATTTGACACATTTGTTTTGATAGAAATATTTCCCACTCCAGAAATAGTGTAAAGTTGGTATTTTGACTAGTACCATATACCCTATTAATCCTAAAAAGTTTAGCATTTCTTTCTTATTAGTAGGGGTCCATAGATGTAAGCAAAAACATTGAAACACCTCCAGATGTAAGTATTTGCGTGCCACAGAGATTTGTTTGTTTTACCATTGAGTTAACATTGCTGTCAAAAATGCTGCGTAATAATCAAATGAAGTTTGACCCATCAAAACAGCTGCAAGTTCCGGCCTTATTCTTGTTTCGTCAATGTACTTAGTGTCAAACATGCTGTAATGCCCTGAAAGCCCTAGCGTGCTACTTTATACAGTTGGACTCATTGAAGAATCGTATTCATTTAATTCTGAAGAGTTTCATTGTCTGACATTTTAGACAATATTTGATGTTTCCTGAGTAGTTTCAGTGTGTGCTGCATTAGTATTTGGCGTAATATCACTATTTGAATAATCTGAATCCAATATCGAATCTAATGAGTAGAGCTCCTGCATATTTTGTCATATGTAAGCTCTACAATCATAAATCAGAGTTATAGCTTAACCAGTACGTTTCTAAGAATGTTAAGCAATAATTACTATTATTATTTACGTAGATATTTGGTAGCCATTTCATAGCAAAATATGTGTATGTACGTGTGTACAAAAATTATACGCACCTTCATCATCACTTTCTGGACACTGAAATCCGCAGAATACTCTTTTGTCCTTTCACTAACCACGTTGGTCACTATTTATTTCTACACACGTGTCACAAAAATCTTATGCAATGTATGTATATTTATATCGTACCACTACTACTACAATATACCTTCGTTACTTCTATCAAGAAAATGAACACAGACTACTCGTGTTATGCGGATTACACTAAGAAGCCGCTGAGTTCTCATGGGATCTTTAGTTTGTTTTAAATCAGTTTTATTGTTATGGCGTCAATATCAATTTCAATTTGGAAAACAATTTTTATAAATCTGTTATAATGCCGACACGCTAACAAAAAACCTTGGTCCACGGAACCATTAATCTACGCCTTTTAACGTGTAAAAACCATTTTTAAATTACAATAAGCTTATAACTAGAGCTGCAAATGTAACAAACCCAACTAACAATTAAATTAATAAATAAAACATTTATCTTCTAAAATGCAATAATTTGAGACGCATATACACTTCAACACAACTTTTGTTTATCATAAAAGAATATTGTTTGGGGGTCATTTTCGTAATTTAATTTCATTTGCGATTACCCAATTGTATAGTTCTAATTAGCATAAATGATGAGAGACACTTTCCACTTATGTTAATGTTGATCAAAGGTGCAAAAGGCCGTTGTATGTAGCTTGTTGTGTAGCAGCAAATGAATGAAGAATCTTTAGAAAATATGGCAAAAACTACACTGTCAAACAAATATGTTTTAATTAATACCGTCAATGATATTGCATGTAAGTACATTTTATCATATTCCTAATATTACTTGTTTCATTAACTTGTTCCTTTCATGCTTTAGCGTCATTTATTAATTCAGATCAAACGCAATTGTAATTTCATCAAACGTCACGTTCCTACAAATTGACATTTATTAATCGATCAAATTCTAAATGTGTCCATTTTTTGTTGGTTTTCATTGGAAGTTACACTAGTCCTATAGTTAATAGCCACAATTGATATTGTAATTGACTTGATTATAACAATCTCGTTACAACCGTGTGTCATGCATAATAATCACTAATGCTAGTATGCAGCAAAAGGAATAAATATGTAAGTTCGGTTATTTAATTGCAATTTCTTCATTTTGCTAATTCGCTAATTCTAAAATCTCTCACCAAGTGGGAGTCACATGCTATTTATTTAATATCTATCTTGTAAATGATTGTCTAAAAAACAATTGTTGTAATGCAAATTGAAATTATTTTTGATTAGATTTTTTCGTCGCATCTCCGCTGGTTCGAAGAGCGATCACTAGATTGATCCATAATTTGTTTTTATTAATTCAAAGCACAAGTGTTCCGACAATTAATTAGATTAATTCTGATATATTTGTCATAACTTTAAGTAATCACATTTGTGTTTTCCATTAATTGCATTTTCTGCATTGATTATGTTTTTAAAACGGAAACAATTGTGGTTGTTTAGAATTCGGTGTTGTACTGTTGAACCAAATTACCAGAAATGCATTCAGAATTATTTACCCATTTTTCAACTTTCGAATTAGGAACAGCAGCAAGAAGCTTTTCAACAAAAGAATTTAGGTATATAAAACCTACCTTAATGTTCTTATTCATTAAGATGAATTTTTTTTGTCCATTAAATACAAACCGCAAGCTGTCTCGAATACTCAACGTCCGCCTACTACACCATTCTCTAATATTAAACTTCTATCCATTCAACTTGATGTTTTTGATGGTAATTTTCAATTGCCAACTAGTTATAACCACTTATATAACGCAGAGAAACTCGGCACAAAGTCCTGGAACTTGGATTTAAATCGCTAAATCTAATCTAAGGCGTTCCAATCACAAATGACAACTTCAATTTAGCGTATCAATTGCTCAGTGAAATATTCAAATCGTTGTTTACTAGCTAATCATCATTGGATTACCCTCAAAAATACAAGCTTCGCTCCTAGAATCCTCATCAACTTAAGAACCTTGTTGACTTTTTCACTGAGAACTTGTGGATTCTAGAAAATTTTAAGTTGAATGTAAAGAACCGTGATTTTGTTATTCTTGACAAGTTGTTGAGAAAACTTGATGACGCTCCTAGAAAACGTTTTGATTTACATTTCAATTTTAATGAGATTCCCAATTCTGCTAAAGCAATGTATTACGTTGGTAATCAGGTAATTAATCAGAGAGTGGATGTTTCTTTGTCTAAGAGTTTGTCAACCTAAACTATATATAAGAACTTTGGATCGAAAAGATCTTTGCAATGGTTTCCGCTAAGGAAAATATCCTTTAAGTAATTTGTAATCACACTGGCCACTTTATTTATACGTCTGAGGGGTTTTTAAAATTATCGTCTAACCATCGGTACGAACAAGCTAAACAGCATTGTTCATTACCGAATTGTTTGTAACATACTGTTTTAGTACAGTCGGTTATGTAAAAATAACTCTCTATTATTTCTCAAATTGGTTTATTTTCTAGTTTAATTTTAGCGTTCCAATTATTAGGATAACGGTTTTGTAGCATAAATATGTCTGCGATTTTAAACGGCATTAAAGGATCCGTTCCCAAGTAGCCAGAGCAGGGTTCTTGGAAAATATAATCCAAAGATTTAATTAACATTATTAAGGTACGAAGCTTTACTTGGAAGGCTTAATGAACCTCACCCTCTCACCGACTGTAGCAAGCTTGCGAGGCAATGTTCCGAAACGTTTGGGTACTTTAGATTTAGGGGTCATGCCCTATTATTTTATTGGTAATTTGATGCCCTCACGAGGCAGGTTTGTATAATTAGTTACACTGGGGTCAAAACCTGCTTCGTGTGGGTATCAAATTACCAATAAAATAATAGGGCATGACCCAAATCTAAAGTACCCAAACGATTCGGAAATTGCATTTAGATTGTTTTATTAACTGTACAACTAATTAAACCTTAACCTAATGACATATGAGTACAAAATATATACAATATTTGCCGTTATATACAATAGGGACCCACCGTAAGAGAGGGGAAGGCTTACGGACCTTATCAAGGTATTATCACTCGTTGCACTTTGTTCTTGAGAATGGAAAAAGATTGTCACAAATACGCACGCAGAAAATTTTAACACTGCACTACTGTGGAGCTTTATAGTCCCCGGCTAGCTAAACACTATATGACAAAACCAAATTAATGTTTAAATTCCTTAGGACTAGTCTACTTTTTAAGTATATAAAAACCAATTTCGGGCTCAAACACCTCAATACAATAATTAATTATATATACAGTATTCTAATAAAGTTACCTGCTGTGGCCCACGCTCTAGGTTAACAAGGGTGTCTCCAATTAACGGGACAGAAACGACCTTTTCACCGGTCAACTATTACTGTAACGGAACTCGTTCAAGTACACACAAAGATTATCACTACGGGAGTCCTTTACTACTATACCCGACCTGAAAATTGCGTAAACAGGTAGGTTTTGTTGCTAAGCTATTGTGTGAAATAAGTGCTCAGGGATTAAAATTTCAACGTGTTCAACTTAAGCCCAAGCTCCGAGCTTTAATCTGAACGTCGGTATTTTTACAGAACGTCGGCACAATTTAGTTAAACAATTACGGATACATAATTTATAACAAAACCCTTGAGTTCATTATTTAAAAAAATACCATAACCTTTGTTTTAATAACTGGGAAAGTACTTACTCAGAATAAAATAAAAAACACACATCACTTTACTTTCAGAAGTACAGAAATCCGCGATCTGTCTGTCGGAAGTATCAAAATAAAAAAAGCCCCTTCCATCCCACGCTGAACTCCTTATATACCATTAAGTTAATTGAAAAATACCCAGTCTAGTTTAGCTCTCATAATCGAAAAGGTTAAGCTTGTCATAAATCTTAAAAGTTAATTAAAACTAACAATTGCTTTAGGATAGCCAAAATCTCCCTCACAAGAAAACTCCGAAACTATAATTTTAGTTAAGTACCCAAACTAATTGAAAATTATGCAGACAACTCTGGCTGCTTTATACATAACTAGGGTTTTAGCTACTTGATTGGCATCTATTAGTAGATACTACTAATCTGACACGTTAAGTGCCTTCCAAGTAAAGTTTCGTACCTTAATAATGTTAATTAAATTTTGGATTATATTTTCCAAGAACCCTGCTCTGGCTACTTGGGAACTGATCTTTTAAAGCCGTTTAAAATCGCAGACATATTTATGCTACAAAACCGTTATCCTAATAATTGGGACGCTAAAATTAAACTAGAAAATAAACCAATTTGAGAAATAATAGAAAGTTATTTTTACATAACCGACTGTACTAAAACAGTATGTTACACAGCCCCCATCAAAAAATTGAAATTGCTCTTAGAAATTTCAAGCAAATTAAAATAAAATAGATGTAGAAATTTCCACAACCCCGCTTTACAATTTTCCAAATCCAACCGCAAATATGCTTAAAACAACTGACTCCTTTCAGAAAATTGGCGGATGGGAAAAAAATTTGGAAAATAAAATATTAGTGAGCTTTTAGGTCTTGAACGTGGAACACCCCTAGTGGTTTTCCGTCAATGGAAGATAGTCGATAAGTGGTAGAACCTAAAACTTCTATCACCTTTGTTTCTAGGAACTTCGGAGCTAATTGTTTATTAAAGTGTTTAGACGCATCTGATAATATAAAATTGCGCTTCCACACCAAATCCTCTACTTTGAAATTTAATGGTCTGCGCCTTAAATTGTAAGAGTGCGTATTGCGTTCATACGCCAAATGTAGGTTTTTCTGAACTTCTTTAAAGATGGGCGATAATTCATTAAGGTCTTGAACCAATTGTTCACGAGTATCGATTGATAGATTCTCTGGATTTACATCCTTTAATTTATTATAGAATTCCCCGGTCAGAGGGACCGTGCGTTTAAATGTTAAAAATGTTGGGGAATATTTTGTGGATTCATGAACAGCATTACGAAGCGCATGAGCAATTTTGTGAATATTATCGTCCCAATTCTTCTGAGAATCTTGAATGTATCTGCGAATGGCAGCTCCAATTACTCTGTTCACGCGTTCTACATAATTTACTTGAGGATGGTAACTGGCGTTAAACCAAACCAAAGGTATTTTATAGTTTGACATGAGATTAGAGAATAAAGTACTTTTAAATTGAGGGCCATTGTCTATCATACAAATTTGAGGCACCCCATATACCAAAAATACAAAATTTTCTAGGTAATTACAAATTTGTTTTGTTGAAGCGCTGTGGGATGCATTAAAGTAAATTTAGTAAACCAGTCGGTGACAACTAAAAGGTAAGTATTCCCCAATCTCGAGCGCTGAAAGGGCCCCATTAAATCAATGGACAAACATTGAAAAGGGAATAAAACTTTTTTCTCTTTGCCCATAAAACCATAATGGTTGAACGTGCTGGATTTGCTTTGGCAGCATGTAACACATTTACTAATATATTTAGAAATATAGGACCGCATTTTGAGCCAGTAATAGAGCTCTTTGATTTTAGAGTATGTTTTAAACACACCCAAATGGGCCGAAACTGGATCATCATGGCATTCTTTTAAAATTTTTTCACGGCATGATTTCGGAACTACTAATTTCCACTCAATTAAATTGGCTTTGATATTCAAATTATTCGGAATAAACTTAAAAATTTTATCATTTTCTATTCTCCAATCGGGATATAGATCTGGTTTTTCTTTAATATTAATTAACATGTTTTTGTACCAATCCTCTACCTCGTCTAAAGAAAAATTTAAGGAATTAATAGAATAGGCTCCACTAGGAGCTCGGGATAATGTATCTGGTACCACATTAAATTTACCCTTCCTGTGGTTTACTTCGAAATCAAATTGTTGGAGTTTCACACTCCATCTAGCTAAGTGTCCCGCGGGATCTTTTAAGTTGTGGAGCCAAATTAAAGAATGATGGTCCGTGATGACCTTAAAATGAGTTTCTTCAATATATGGTCGGAATTTTTGAATAGCAAAGCACACCGCTAAAAGTTCCCGTTCTGTGACTGAATAATTTTTTTCTGCTGAAGTTAAACTGCGAGAAGCATACGCAATTACATGTTCTTCGTCTCCCTCTCCCTGGGTTAACACGCTACCGACGCCGTAATTTGAGGCGTCACATTGTAAATAAAAAACTTTCGAAAAATCAGGACTCATTAAAACGGGAGCCTTTGTAAGAGCATCTTTAATTCTTTCAAAAGAAATAAGGGCTTCGTCCGTCCATTTAATCGCTTGAGCTTTTCTCTTTCCCTTTAATAAATCATTAATAGGTGCTATAATTGTGGCAAAATCCAAAACAAAACGCCTATACCAAGAGCACATACCGGTGAAACGTTTTATTTCAGTTGAGGAAAATTTAAAATTGCGTCAATTTTTGCTGGGTTAGTTCGGAGACCATCTTTATTCACAATATATCCCAGATATTGTAATTCCGGTTTACAAAATTCACATTTTGAAATGTTAATAGTTAAATTTGCGTTTTTTAACTTCTCATACACTTCGTTCAGAATTCTAATATGCTCCTTAAATGTACTTGAAAAAAATAATTATATCACCTAAATAAACAAATACAGATTGGGATAATGAAAAATCAAAAATAGAGTCTATGAGCCTCTGTAATGTGCCTGGAGCATTGGCCAACCCCATCGGCATTACGTTGTACTGAAATAATCCGCGCCTTGGGACAGTAAAGGCTGTTTTTTCCTTGCTTTCGTCACTCAAGGGCAATTGCTAGAAGACTTTTTTTAAATCGATCGAACTGAGATATTTCGCATTGCGTAATCTATCAATACTAAAAAACACTTTGAAAGTTCCTCTTTTCATTGGTATAACGATTGTTCGTTTTGGATTTGTACTTTAATAAATACGAATTTTAAAAATGGGCCCATCATTCAGAAAACCCTCAATGCCATGGTTGAGGTTTCAAAAGTCGAGTTAGAAAAGTATACAACCCTCACAAAATGAAATCATTAACGATAGGTAAACCTGTTTTAATAGTGGAACTAAGAAATATTGTGTTGACTACTGAAGCATACAAATTTAAAATTAATTTTGGAGTATCTTGCCCACTCAAACACCTAAAATGATATATGGAAAACCTACGTAAAACAAGCGCTTTTATTGTGAGCTTGTTAATAACAATGTACACAAAACGCTGTTGAATGCAGATTCTCTCCTCTCTCTCTCTCTCTATATATATATATATGTATATATATATGTATACACACACACGCACGCGCGCGCACGCACGCACGCACACACACACGCATGCACACACGCACACGCACACACACACATAATGTAGTGATTTTAAAGGGCTAAATCTACGTATAAACAAAGTAATTTCAAAACACCCTGTATAAAGGTAACAACCAGAATTTACGTGCGAAATTTATTCCAGTTAGTTCATTTTTAAGTAACAAGTATTAACAAAATTTTACAAATAATGAATAAAATTTAGTTAAGTTCGTAAGGAAAAAAATGTTAGAAGCCAATGCAATTAATTTATTAATTTAATTGAGTTTAATTGAACGGTTATTTACGTATAATATGCATAAAAGCGTGTAAAAATCAATAATACCAAGGTGCAACGCGTTGCTAACAAACAAATATATCGGTGGGGTTGAAATACGCTGAAAATCCAACTCGTAGAAACGTTATATAAAACGTTCGTTAAAATTAAACACCTGCAGGTTTCTAAATGTCAAGTTCCATGTATTTTTGTAGATAATAAACAAGTTTCAAAGGATATCGGGTAAACGGTCGGTTGTTTTCCCATTAAACACTATTGAGGAGTTATTTAAAGCACGTAATTTGGTCCACATAGAGTTGTAGAACGCGGTCAGGAATATCAATTTCTACCACTCAAACAAGGTTTAATAAAAGCTCCTAGTAACCATAACCTCTCGTGCTACTTTTCGCACATCAAACAGCAAAAAGTCCCTTTTACTTTGTACAAACAAATATTACCAATATCCTAAATCTTTTTCTCCTAATATAAATTCCCACATAAAAATATAGTAAAATAATACAATATAAAAAAAATTAATCAGTAACTCTTTCCAATTTTGTCAGTTTTGTTTGTAAATTATACCCACAATGCACAAAAGTCATCGAACACCAGTTTATATACATAAGCAATAAAAGCAACAGTTAAGGCAACAGTTACCTGGATACTATTTCTACATACGACCCGCTTCCATTCCCTCAGAGACTGCGGCATACAGAAACACCATTTTGACTTGCAATAACCATAGCTGCCAGTAGCAACCATTTAACCATCAACCCATCTACCACATTGAAGATGCATCCAAATTCCCCAAGCTCCGCTACTAATACCATTGAATGTTGATACACAACCAAATTGACTATCCACTGATATCTACTTCATCTCCATTTGTATGCTTTTGCACACTTAGTGCAAATTATAACAATCTTTACTTATGTAAAGTACTCTTTTATTCTACTCGTTAACGTATTTTATACTTGTAGCCATCAGCTGGTTGTAGACCAAGTGAAAGCTTTCCACTATTCGAACTCGGAGACTCGGGAGAACTAAGACAGCTCCACAACAATCTGTTGGGGTTTATATCCTGTTTCTCACCCCACAAAAGCCTGGCAATTCCTGCAGCTTTCATCAATACAAACATTCACTTCCACGTAAAACTTTTAACCGTTCAGAATTCTTAAAATTCCACTACACAAACAACTCCAACGCCCACAGTTTTCCAGTAATATTCTAACGTACGTTCAAAGTTCCTTGTAATTTCTATAATTTTGAAAATCCAACTAACGTTCCTAACCCACACTCTTACTAGACTTGTTTTCACATATTCAAAACATCCCTCACTAATCACGTTGTGTATATTTAAATCCAACTGACAAAGTTAACATTTAATACATCCCTAATGCAACAAGTGTGGTATTTATCTTTTTCCAACCTACGCCCCAAAATCAACTTTCTCTTACTTTATACTCACTCCACTTTGTATAACCATCCTTTGTTATCATTTCATTACCTTGTATTCCTAACACGTGTTATCCCCATCTCATTCAAGCATACACGCTAAAGCAATTATCCTTCACTTCATCTGCCTTCCCCATTGTCAACGAACGTTAAGCGTTCAATCTGCACCTATCTCAATTGTAAATATTTTATCAAATACTTCTACTTTCTGTTCTTGTTGACAAGTTGAATTTGTAACTGACAAGTTATCTACTCATTCCACCTAAAAATCTATTTAATTAACAGCGATAACCAATACTACCCAGCATTTGCAGCTGTTTGTTCAACGTTATATAGGCTCCTTAAAATATACCGGGAAGACTTAGAACGGTTACATTCGTTTATTATTTTAATGATACTAGGATAGCTTCGACAAACAGCTTCAAACTTTTAACAAATATACTACGCAGAGACTAAAACGGTTTCAAACACTAAAGCTTTTGACATTATACCTCCACCTTTGATATAATTAAATATGAAGTTTAAATTGTTTTACAATATGAAATGTAGATGTTTGCTTCTTCCCCTACATACTCCTATATTTAAATACGACTGTTAAAATATGCTATCAACTTTGAAAATGCTATCTTACATACACCATACCTTATGAATATTTACTTCTGCAAGATTATTAACTTTTAGCTTCCAATAATATTACAGTAGGACTAACGATTTCAAAAGCGTTTGCAAATTGTACTTTGTTGTTTTTACATGCTAAATAACGAAATAAATTGCAAAATGAATACTAATACTCATATCACCCCCAAATTTCACAGTAATATATACATAATGCTATGAAAAAGGGGTTATTTAGGGGTATATTGAGTCATAATGGTTGCCCAATACATGTATATAGTACCAGAAGTTAGAAAACCGCATATATTTAGCATTAAAAATGCGTAATTTGTATATTATGCAAAAAACAAACATTTAAAACCCTGTATAAGGATCGCAGTTGACTTTAATGAATGCCGAGTAGCATATCATTCAACAATAAACACACATGCAGCAAAAAAAAATAACTCTACACGCAATAAAACTTGTCCTAATCCAAAAATATTCATAAATTGTAAATTAATACGCGTTAAATGCAGTAGAAACCTAGAAAATCATAATACAATTTACATTAAACAAGCGACAATGAAAGCAGATGACATAGTGTCCTGATGAGGAACGCATCTTCGAAATAAATGAATACGCTTCGGAAACGTAAAAATGTAAACAGAAATATGTTAATTTACGTCACTTTGTCTACGTGATTTTCTACATGGAGTTAATACAAATCCCAAAGTATTATCTTAACAAACAAAAGCCATAAGTGAAATTACGTGCCAAGGCGAATTAGAAATTCCTGTAACAACGTCAAAACAGACGGTATAAAATAAATACAAACTAAATATATACGAGTACCTACGTAATCAAGAAATCGTTTCGACAAGGCAATATCAGAGATAAACCTGTAAAAGCCCAAAAATATCCAAAACAACCAATGGTTGGTCGTAAACTTTGAACAAGAGCTCAGATAAACCAATGAATTTAAATGGGGCGTAGGCTATACAACGCGCAAGTTCGATAAGCGGACAGTCTTAGTTTGAACCACGTACAAGCTGCATCACTGATACTTAAGAATTTACACGTCAAGTAAATATTCAAATTAAACAATAAAATTTTTTGTGAAAAGTGATGTTATGAAATATTGTAAATTAATTATAGTGAAAATATATGAGACAAGCTTAGCCGTTTGCTTAAAAACGTAAGCAAAAGCTTATTAATTAATTCAGGTTAGATATTTATAATTTAGGGCTCTAAGTGCTAGTACAAAAATTTTAAATCCAAACCTAACTGATAGTAAAAAATTCGAAGTCTAAGTCTAAGTACGAAATCTAAGAAGATAGTGCAAAATTCTAAGTAATATTACGAAAATTCTGAGAGACATTACAACATTATGAAAATTGAAGAGAGATCACATTAAACGGGGTAAAACTTGGAGACTAAATAAACTCCACTGAATGCAATAATGAGGTACTGATCCGCAGCACGCCGCAGAAAGACTTAAAACTATCCAAATCTAGCTAGCTAATTTAAAATGGATTCAAATTTTCTAAAAATACGCCAAATATAATAATAGTGAATCCAGCTACTTTACCTGCTCTATAAATTTACAAATTTGTCTTCCCTGGCCTAAGTAATTTGTTAGCCTAAGTCCGTCCCTAGCTTTCCCTAACATTCCCTAACTGATTTATATTGTAATTACAATCTTCTCAGACAATCTTCCTTCCTATATATAAGCTGCCACCAAAAATGGCGGCAGAACGTCAAACAAATAATATCAAGCCACAAACAATAAAAGCAGGCAAAAATATAAATATAAAAAAGAAATATAAATATGTAAATATATAAATAAACATCTATAAGCATTAAGCGTTGAGCAGTGCATAAAATTGCAAAAAGCATAACCCAAATTATCAGGTGAAGTCGTATAAGCATTATACCGGCTAGCGCCATTACGCACAAAACGTGCTCGTTAAATTATTTCAAATCTTCTAATTATCATAAATCAATGCTTATACGAACACAACCACCACAATTTTGTTCTTACCTCGTTAATATATTTCTCCAGCATCCGAAAATCTGGTCGTCTGCATACATTTAAACTTACTGCTAGGGGGAAATACATATGCACTGCTAAAGTTCCGGTAGGTATGCACTAATCGTCCTGGGGGGTCACAATCACTATCACTTCACTTTTAAGTCCTGGAGGGATGCCCGGTTCACTCTATTTTATTTTATTATTTTATTCCTTTGTTTATTTCATTAATTTAATTTAATTCAGTTTTAAGTTTCTTATTTATTCCCGATTTCCGCGCGTATAAGGTTAGATAGTGGTTATAGTGAATGTATTAGTGGTGCGGAGGTTGTCGTGCATATGGATTTTTATAAATATTATGATCATTTTTTATTTTTGTTTTTTTAAATTTTTTTTAGTTTTTTATTTTTTTTTAATTAAATACAGATTTTGGTTACCAAACTCATATCATTTAACGCTAGGTCAAAATCTGAAATTTCCACCACCTTCCTATTTACGCGCGGTTATCGCCGTCTAATCTCGCGTCCCTTCCCGCGAACTCTTTAAAGGCTGTCCAGAACGCCTTCTGGTTAGCCACTTCCCCAATTTTCTCTAGACTCTTTGGCCATGCTAGACGTAGGATAGCTAATTTGCTATCAGCTAACCCTCGATTTGCCGTGTCAAGCGGGCAGTCGAAGAGCACGTGCTCTGCGCTTTCAGCGCCCTCACCGCATTCGCAGCGGTTGTTGTAAGTTCAACCGAATCTTTGTAAATACGCTTTTAGGGCGCCGTGCCCTGTTATCAGTTGCACCATTTTATGATCGCGTTCTACCTCGATATTACCTCTAGCTTCTAAGCTCGGTATAAATTTGTGGGTCAACCTACCCGTGGCAGCGTTGTTCCACCTTTCTTCCCATTGTCTGATTAACTTTTCGCACAGCTTTCTTTTAATTAGAGACCTCGGTATCGACGAATGTGATATCCGAAAATCGCCCGTCGCGGTCTCTTTAGCTAATTCATCAGCCCTATCGTTCCCTACGTTACCATCGTGCGACCTAACCCAACAGAACTTTAAACTTCGAAACTCGAGCGCCGTATGCGCTATTCTCCAGACGTCCGCCTGGAGGTTTGTCAAGGTGTTCATGTTTGTCAAAGCCATCAGCGCTGATTTGCTGTCGCTGATTATATAATATTCATCTCTGCCCGTGTGGTTTATGACGTAATCGATTGCTTGTTATATGGCTACCAATTCGCACTGGAAGATTGTGCTCCAGTGTGCGAGTTTGGTTTGATACCGAAACATCTCATTTTCCTGCTTAAACACAACTTTCTATCTCGAAACTCCCTAACGACATATTCGATAGGGAGAGTCCTACTGATAAACAGGACCGCCTCCGTGGAGGTGGTCCTGTACGCCCTCGCCGCTTTCATCGCGGTAATGCGTTTTACGCTCAACAATTGACGCATCTCTCGGACTTTGCAATCTTCCGCCCATACACGTACTACGTACAGCATTGTCGGCTCTATCGCTCCGGCATAGACCTTCCTCAGCAATTTGCGCGTGAAACCCCAGTTTATTTTCGCCGCCGCCATTATTTTGTTTGATATTTCGCTGCCTTTGCTTTTAATGTACTGCACGTGAGCTTTCCAATTTAACTTATTGTCAATCTTTACCCCGAGGTATGTAATTGCTTCCTTAAACGGTATTTTCTCCCCTCCTAGCTCTAGCCTAGGGCGTCGCTGTCCCGACTTCTTTCCGAAAAAGAGCGCCCCTGACTTCGTCGTGTTAAATTTTAATTTTACCGCCTGCCACCATTCGCGTCTCGTTCGGTTTTGTACGCATATCCATTAACAATCGCGATCTGACAATTAAAAGCGTATCATCCGCAAACCCAACTATTGAGCATCCTGTGGGCAACTTGATCCTAAAGATGCTCTCATACAACAACTTCCAAAATATGGGACCAGAGCATGACTCCTGCGGACATCCCCTTTCCACCTCGCGCGACAAAATTTCACCCGCAATTTCAAACTTTGCCAATCGCCCCGAGAAATAACTCTTGACCAAAGACATCAAGTTTCGCGGACAACCCCTATTTTTCAACTCGCAAACAATCAATTGCCACCAGGCAGCATCAAATGCTTCTGAAATGTCCAAAGCAACAACAACATAGTACTCTTTAGCATCTCTCGCCTGCTTAATTTTCCCGACAACAAACTCTAACGCGTCGATGGTCGACTTTCCTTCCATAAAACCGAACTATCGGTTATTAAAACCGCCGCTGTCACGCACTAAGTGCTCAACTCGGGTGTCATAACGCGATCCAAAACTTTCCCCAGCACCGTTAGCAAGCTAATTGGACGATAGCTGCCCGGGTCTGACGCATCCACCTTTTTAGGTTTAGGTATGAATTTTACGTTCTGGACTTTCCAGCAACGCGGAAAGACGCCCCTCACTAGACAAAGATTAAACAACCCGACAAAGGCACACGGGGTTAACAGGCACGCCTTCAAAGCTGCGTCTGAAGTGATTCCGTCATGCCCCGATGCCTTCTTAGGGTTCATTCTCCTGAGAGCCCTGACGACCTCGTGAACTAGGATTGCCTTATCGGCAGCTGTTCTTTGCGTCTTTGCAGCTTCCCGACATACTAAATTGTGCGACCCATCATCCTCCTCGGGATAATCCGAAGGGAAGAATTTCTCTAATAAATATTCCGCCGTGGTTTTAAAACCTTCCGTATATTCGCCATTTGTCTTTCTTATGTTACCGAGTTCGATTTTCTGTTGTTTACCCCTTATTACGCGGTATGCGGTTTCCCAAGGTTCTTTCTGTGTTTTGCGTGCAGAATTCTTTGAATTTAGTTGTTCGCGTTTCTTCTATTAATATCTTATATTCACGGTAACCTTGATTGTATTCTACTCTCTTATATCTCCCGAGGCGCTTTGATAGCGGCGTCTTAGGTTACGCGTTTCTGCCCGCTTGGTGGTTAGTTCCCGTGTCCACCAGGGTACGCTGTCTTTAAACGTTTTCTTTCGCGGCATGGAGTACGACGACGCGTCTACCACTGCGTCATTTAAATTTTTCGCGAGTGTTTCTATTTCGTCTGCCGCTTGGCAGTTAAATAGCTCGTTTTCGAGCGCAGGGATACTTTCGACAAATTTTTGTTTAAACTGCTCTCAATTTGCTTTTTTATTACAGAGCCGCGGAAATATAGTTAGCTGCTCGTTTGCGCTTGTTTTGGTTTCAACGTCCCATATTATTAATTTATGGTCAGAGAGTGTTTCCTCGTCCGACCTTAATTTCCAATCACAAATGATTTCTAACATCTCGTGCGAGGCTGCAGTAATATCAATTAAACTGCTGCCTCTATGCCCCTCAAACGTAGGTGAATCATTAGTGTTTATCACACTAAGATCCCATTCCGTTAAAAGATTAGCAACCTGCAAACCCCTATAGGGCTTCTATAGGGCTACCCCATATCAGTAACTTAGCATTAAAGTCTCCCCGGATAATTAGTTCCTTATTCCTTCCAATTTGGCGAAAAATGCCTTCGATGTGATTTATTAAGTCCTCGATTTGAGGATTTTCCCGTCGGGAGTCGACTGGTGGAAGGTACGCTCTTATCGCGTAGAACGTGTTTGTTCCTGTTTTTACTTCCGCGGTGATTATAAACTCGTTAGAAAAATTGTTTAATATTATCCCACCGCACGTCCCATTATTTATTATTATTCCGCTGCGCGGTCGTTCGCTATTTGCGTTTAAAACGGTAACCCCCTTCCAAAGCATGTTATTTTGTGGCCATACAGGCGCGGCTTCGCCGTGGATCAATGTGGTAAGCGTAAGACTACGGATCCCAAGGTCCTGGGTTCAAATCTCGACACGGCCGACTGCTTGAAAAATGACAATTGAGCATTTTTTACAAAAATTACGCCCTCGTTCGGATGAGAGGTTAAATGGAGGTCCCGTGTGTGAGTGTTGTCACGCACGTTAAAGATCCCTACCTTGCCTGGAACGGCAAGGGTTCGGCAAAATTCTAAATTTCCAGGCAACAAAAACTCGCCTCCTGGCCAATGTAGTACCTTCGGGTGGAGCATTGGAAATGTAAATGCACGGCCATACAGGTGCGGTTCCTGTATCAACCGCTTGCCGATTTCATCTTCTTTTATTATTTTGACAAAATTATTGGTGGCCCCTTTGCCCTTGCCTAAATCTGCGCGCATTTGATTTTCGGGCTCCTCAAAACATCATATAATGGCCTAGGATCCATAGTCGATGTTCTTGGTGATGACTGCCTTCAACCGCTGCACCGAAGGGCACTGGCTGGACTTCGCAGCATGACGAGTGTCGACCCTGACGCTACCAACCCTGACGCTATCAACCCTGTCGTTCGACCTCACACAGACAACACAACAAGAAACTGCCCGCCTACAGCTCTTGAACTCATGCCCCACTTCGGCGCAGTTACCGCAAAACTGCACCCTCTCCTTACACTCTGTGGACCTGTGGCCGAACTCGTTGCAACGGAAACACTGGATCATTGAGAAATGATCCCGAACCCAAGCCCTACGCCAACCCAAAATACCTGCCTCTGACAAATAACACCTCATAGCCTCCGACGATACCTCAAAAACGACGCTGGCCAACAGATCTCTGGGTCCCCTGCCACCGAACCGGAACTTCTCCTTCACCTCCTCCTCGAATCTATACCCTGAAGCGCGGGTTCTGAACAATCAACTTCTGCCGAAGCTCTTCTTGCTTCATTTCCCTTTCTATCCCAGAGAGCACGATTCGCGGCCTCCTCTTCTCAATGGTCCTAGCTGTAAGACCCTGACATGCCCCACCTACCTTCGACTGCAAACGCCTAGCGTCCTCCTTACCAGCACACTCGACTATAACGCCACTCCTACGCGTCCGACGTGCCTCGACAACAACGAAATCATTCTTGGCCGGGTCAACCTTCCCCTTCAACTTAACAATGACTTCGTCCTTCACCCCCTGGGTTGGCGTTGACACGAACTGCGACCGTCGATGCTGCCTTCCTAACCACTGCTCCAGCATAGGACATCACACCTCTTGGTTCCCCCTGCCCTACCACGACCTGCTCAGTGCGCGCCGCTGCCACTGCTACCTCCGCCATAGTCTCCTTCACTTCGCCACGCACCATCCTGAGACCCCTAATCATCCCTAATAGCTGATTCGCAACATCTCGGAACTCGTCCGCGGCGTTGCGAATCACCTTCCTGTCGTCTACGGTGATGATCGTCGAAGTGGCAGCGACCCTCTTATGTATAAAGCCGTGCGCCTTACTCGCACGGAACATCAGGACATCCAGCTCGTCTAGGTCGCTAGCAGCAACGTTTTTGTTGCTGCTAGTCGACCCACAACGCTGTCCTCTCGACGTTGCGGGCGACTCAGGCTCGGCTCCACACACAAGGGGCGCCGGCCCCCTCCGACTCCACCACCACAGACTCAGGCTCCCTCTGCGACACGACACTCTCCTCGTCAGGCTGCGACTCCGACTTCTCTTCCCTAACCATGACCTCCTTCTCTCCGACCTTATCGACAGCCCTAGCCTCCGACTGCTCAGCCGTGACTGACTCCGACCTACCACCCCTCTTCCTCTTCGGCAACGGCTCCTCATCTGGATAGACAACCATGCTGAAAGATCAGATAACAAAAACAACAAAGACAAACAAAACTCAGATCAAAATGCCCTGACGACGCTAAATAATCTCGAAGCTAAGATGTACATCTAAACGGTAAAACAACAACAGGTATAGAACAAAAACGCTGCTCCAATGAAAGACCTAGATTTCAAATGACCCTTAAATTCTTCTGTATTTATTTATTTATTCAGATTTTTTAAAGATCACCAAACGAAATTTCAAATTTATCAGAAATAAAATAAAAACTAACGTCAATATTACAACGAGGACAAAATAAGATAGCAAGCCCAATAACTTTACGCAATTAAAAACCTACTATAATAAAACTGTATTTATTTATTTAAAATTCAAACTAGCTAATTACCTCAAAAACAATTTTATAAAATACCGGACTTTAAATTTAAATTAAGGAATAAACTAACTAAACACGCGTTATTGGAAGCACTTACCGCTTGTTTACTGGGTGTTTACTCGACCTTCAAAGGTTACACCACTAATTATACCCAAAGATTGACACGTGTACTTAAAAAAATGGAATATTTATATTCAAATTATTTTAAAATTTACGGCTTTTAGTTATTTGTTTGATTCAAAAAAATCCTAGATTTTGGTTTTTAAATTGTTATTTTATTACACGCACGTTATATAATTTATCCAAATTTATTTGCTTGTTTTACGCTGTTTTAGACCGTTTTAATCGGTTTTTTCAATAAATTTATTAAGACGCCTTTTTAAATTATTTTGAATTTATTTTTGATTATTTATTTAGTAGATTTTTAATTTATTAGCTCGAAATATAAGTTGGTTTATTTTAAAACGCGGATTTTAGTTAAATTTTAAGGTAAAACGCGATTTATTTATTCGGTTTTATTTACTACCCTATGTATTAAAATTAACGCCACGCAATAATAAAACTATAATACAACAAATATAAAACATTAAAATATAATAATAAATAATAAATCCTACATAAAAACTTACATGTAGCCTTGTAGTCAGGAGCTCTGCAAAACACGTCTGCTCACTTCAAGCGCTAACTAGAAAGTTCCAGTAAAGTACAACGTCATTTTGCTGGCTTTAAAATAAGAACGGGGAGCTTTAATGTGTGGAGATAAACAATTTAAAATTTATTGTTATTTGATTCAGGGGCTAATTTTATCATTCAGTCAACAGATTAAGCTGTGAAGTGTATATGATTTTTCTTCTCTCATTATACAAATATTAATCGACTTCGTTTCATCATTCAAAGAAGGAAAAGTTTTAGGGAAATGGGGTAAATTATTTGATTCTCGCAACGTTGTGCACTCTGTGTGAATTAAACTGGGCTAGCCGAGGCAATGTTAAAATTTCAGGAGATTAAAATACACAGAGCGGTGGTGATCAGAAGAAGACTGAGAAAATAATTACATCAACGTGCAGCATTATCATATCAATATGTATATATATATATATATATATTGCTGTAATACTCCTTTTAGTGGGTCGACCTATTATTTCTGTAATATCACGTGTCCTTACGTTGAGCGACCTATTTATTTTAATTGCTATAATACTAAATTAAATTATTGAACCACCATTTTAATCTTTCCTACAGCTTGTGATTATTTCCTCCTCCAGCTGTTTCTTAACGTTGCTATCAACTGGAGTTTATCATAAACAACTTTATCGACCAATGACACAATTCAACAAGTTACCGCCTTTGCGGGTTATCTCTGCCCTACTTAATTTGTGGCTCCTCCTCTGTAATATTTCAATCTTATGACCTCGGCTAGCATATATTTGTAATTATAAAAATTCAGTAAGTTTGGATCCCATTTAATGAAACTAATGCTTTATGTACAGCTTTTACGTTATTTACAATACATTTTCAAATTAATTCACCTTTATAAATTTCATTTATCAACAACCATTTAATTTGTACTAAAAACCCAAAGTCACCAAAGAAAACTCATTATCTTTACCAACAAATGTAGAATATTCTAAATCCGTTTTCTTATTATTATTTCAATACGTATTCAACCCTTTGTTGACTTGTTTACAAGCATATAATATTTAGCCAATTTGATATTAAAAAAAAAAATAAAATAAAATTCTTGTAGAAAAACAGATGCCTTATAACTAACAATCTGACCTGGTTTTATCTTTTTACGACGACGCTTCCATTAAAATTAATCTTCCCCAATTTTCGATTCCATTCAACTTATCACCATTATGGACCAACACCATTAAATTATAATTTTATACTTTAATCATTCTTGCCATAGACTTCAAATTTGTAATTCGTTCACCCCTATACTTCAAGATTATGTTCTTCTTTTCGCCTCGACATTTAAATTGTTTTATTGTAATCTTTCTTAACATCAAGCATTCTGGCCTATTTTCCCTCAGACCTCGAAGCCGTTTTAAACGGTAATTTTCATATACACACTCATTTATTTCACTTTGTACCACTTGTTACGTATTATTCAGTATTACTGGCAATGCACTTGGGCCTTCATTGAGTTCAAAACTGACTTTCTTATCGCGGTGCTTGCTAATATAATTTCGAATCCCACTGCATCCGTGGTGTGGTCTAGAACCTGTCGTTTGCTTCGGACCAATCAAATAATTTCATTTCGAATATTTTCTGATGTAATGCTCTGCGTTCGTTCATAATGCCCACCTGCCTGCAGGTGTCTTCACTATCAACATGCTGTATTTTGATAGAATAGTCGCCTTTCCATAAACAACTGATGCAATTTTACTTTAAACTTTCATTGTTTACATGCGATTTACGCAATTTTTAATCATTTCTCTTATCAAAATGGTTAGATCTTTATACGCATTATATTAGCTACATGAAACTCTATTTTCACATCCGTATTACTTAATCGTCTGAGACTCTTTTCTTAATGCGTGTCTAATTATTCTTTATCATTTATACGCGTGCTCCCACTGAAAAATATTCTTATTCGCTTTACTTATATAACTGAACACTATCTACAGGGTATTTAATCTTTACCATCCGTTTAATACTCGTATTTCTCATTCCTACGCCAACTATGCGTCTTCCTATGTCTTTCCTGCGTCGCCCAAAACTATTTCTACTTTGTACACAGGGTGTTTCCTACTTACTATCTACTTCTATTTCTTACTTATTTCCTAAAATAACTACAATTTTCTGCTGCCTATTCTAATTACTCATTCTCTAGTGACCTTCACTATGTCGTGCACCCTTAAACAAACCCTTATCACAGCAATATATATATATATATATATTGCTGCGACGTCCGTTGCTGGTCGTCACTCACTACTACAAAAAGACCCACTTTCTGGATGCCAATATATACCTAAAAAGCTTAAAAATATTTCTGCTTCGCAACGAAGTATGCCACGGCTGCTCAGCTGCTTTCTGTAAATCAAACTAACTACTAAAAAAATTCTTCTACGGGTAAATCACCTAAGTTTATGAACATATTCATAGAAAAAGACACGCCAAATTCAACATAAAAACTCCGCGTTCACTCATTATTTATACATTTTTACATGCTCTGTTAAAATAACACATTTCACAATACATTTGAAATCAATAATTACCCCAGATAAATATTTACAATTCTATTATCATAGAAAGTAACAGGGCTTTACCACAGTCTTTACTTTAACTCCGGTTCAGTAGGAGCTCATAGTATGCCTTAATCCTTCGTGCCAAATTTTGCACATCAATCCCCCAAAAGTACCCTTTTACATTGTACTTACCAAATATTGTTAATATCATAAATCATTTTCAAACCTAAATTCCCACATAAAATACAGTACAATAATGCAACAGAAAAAGTTCAATCCGTAACTCTTCCCAAGTTTATCTTTTTAGTTCATAACATTATACCCACAATGCACAAAAACATTTGTATATACACATATGCAAACAAAAGCAACAGTTACCTGGATTCTATCACTGCGCCCAGGACTGCCATCATACCATCAATGACTGCTGCCTTCAGGAACACCCAATCTGGATTGCCATCACCGCGACTGCTAGCTGCAACCATATCACCAAAGAGTTATTTCGTTTTCCACCCCCATACTGCATTCAGACTTCCGAACCTCTTCTATAAAATATAGGTAATCAACCAGTTCCACCAAACACTATCTTTTACTCCATTCTCAATTTTATACTTAGCACACTTAGTGCAAATTAAAATGTAACAGTTTTACTTACATAAACACAACTTTTATGCAACTCGTAAACGTATTACTACTTGGAGCCATCAACTGGTTGTAAACTACAAGTGTAAGCCTAAAGAGACGTATGCTTGCTGGTAACTTAGAGAGCCTCACCACCATTCATTGGGGTTTATATATCCGTCTTCTGCACCACTAAAGCTTGTTAATGTGTCGTCTTATCTTTTAACGATAATGAGAAAGCTTCGTTCGAATATAACTGCCACCGTTACTGTTATAAACATTATGTAGAACTACAACGATTTAAAATGCTCAAGCTTTTTATAAAATAATACATTCCCCTTTGCTATAATTTAACTCTGAAGGTTACCTTGGTTTATAATATGAAATTTACAATGCTTTATACTTCTTAAATACAACCGCTAAAATATGTTTATGATATAGCACGCTATTTTTAATTAGTATTCATAGTTAAAGGATAATATTAGTAGATAAGGTACCTTCGTTCTAGGACAAAAAAACGGTTTTCCCCATGTTAAATCCCATAAGAGAATCTAAGGTCCGTTCTGGTCATTTTTGTACCAAGCATTGTAATCCCCATAAGGAGGAATTGAGGGTCAATTCAGGTTACTTTTCAACCAACACCCGCGACGTCTATTACATTCAGTTTTTAAGAATAGGATAACACTAAACTATATAAAATTTTATTGAGGATAATATATTTACAATCAATATTCTACATTTGCAATAAGTATTATATTTGCTCTTGCTCCATAATTGAATAATGTCCAACAGGTAGTGTTGCATATGAACCAGGAAGCAAGTGGCGTTTATCATCGTGCGGGCTTAGGGCAATCTTCTCCTGAGCGATAGTGTGGACTTGGTGCTTGGATGATTGAATTAGATTCTGCGTTACAAATACTTCCTTGTAATCTTCGATACAATCAACATAATCCTCAAAAGTGATTCTATTCTTTATCACTGATCTTTTAATCCCTTTAATTTTCTTTGTAATACCAAAGTCTCGGATATCAAGTGATTCTTCCTCTTCTCGTAAGAGTTCAGTTTCTTCTTCCTCAGCTGTCCTAAAAATTCTTGTAGCATACATCTTTGATCGTAACCCTATAAAATCTGTCATAAGACGTCCATTATTTTCATCCTTCATCATACCCAATACTTTTTTGTTAAATAGCGGAATTCCATAAATGTTGTTGGAAGGATAGTCGGAAGTATCGAAACGTTGCAAACAGTCCCGCTTCATAGTCTCATAAGGATCCAGATTTACTATTTTATAAATTAGACTATCTGTATCTGTGTAAAGAACTCGGCACCCATCTCCAAAGGCGGCGTTCATATATCCATAGTGGAAATCATAGATTGTCAACTTGGCCATATCAAGGATGCACATTCCAACCTATATAGGCTTATTGAAAAATACTTCCAATTTAAGAAGCTCAACAGCCACAAGGTTTTCATCGAAGATTGTAAAATTTTTGAATAACGGGCTGGATATCCTGGCTTCGGCTCCATATCTACCTCCCTAGTTTTGCACAAGTTTCACATTACAATGTTTTCGCTTGTTCTCCATAGTTTTCCCAAAAAGAGCATTGTTCATTAGTTTGAACAAGTTCTTCTCAAATTCGTTCCTTGCTTGTTTCCGAAGTTCAGTATTTAAGTCAATGTAAGATTTTAGCCAGCATTTTTGTTTAAATTTCAGCACCATGTGAATAGCTTTTAGTTTAAGTCCATTTTCTAAAGCCTGTTTCAGATTCCTGTAGTGGATCACATATCTTCTTTTAGCATTTAGTGTAGCCATTAATTTGACGTTTTGGGTTCTTTCTACGGGTGGTTTTCCAGTCTTCGGATCAATATGTTCAGGACAGAATGGGATGTCCTTATGCAAGTCATGTATGGATTCTGGATACTCCAAATCCACCTCCAAGATATAACCTTCTGGAGCATCATCTGGAACTGATGTCACATCGATGCTGGTGTGCACCCATTCAAATCCTCCGTAGGGTAAGGACTGGCTCATCGCCCATCCATATTGATTATTAACGTCATAGTACATAAGATACACATCGGGGTTGGAAGGATCATACGTTGGTAAATATTTATTGTTTGCCGATGCACGCCGTTCCGAACACACTTGGCTAAGTCCTCCACGTATCCCCTTTTCTATAAACAATAGCTGATCGATATCTGTCAACAACTCAAGTTATTGATGAGTATGCTTTAACATCGCATCCCAAGTGAACCCTGGAAGGGTCTAATAGTGGGCGGGGTCTAGCCCATAAGTTAAATGACAACTCGTACGAAATTGTTCAAAAACTTCAGCCAATAGCATCACATCGGTCTTAAGGTATAAGTCAGAATACTGCCCAGGTTTTGAATATTAAAGGTTTCCACACTTTTGTGCGTGCGCATACTGTTTCTTCGTAATTCCTCCACCTTCTAGCTTATTGTAAAACTCTTGTTGACTAGGTAGTGAAGTGTAACCCAACTTTTCAAACGAATCGATAAAATCATATGGGTATACACCTTTTTTAGTTAATAATTCAAACTTCTCATTTGTCAATCTAGAAAATTCATTTTTTAATAACGGATATTCGTTTAGATATGAAGCCAATGCTTCTAAGAATGAGCTCATAAAGCGGAAGCTATCGATGAATCTGTAGCTGATCAGGTTCTCAGGAATATATTTTGTGAAGGAGATATATTTTTCCTTTGTTACTGGTAACACTTCCACACGGCCATCCAAATCTACAGCAATACTTTTAATTATGAAATGGCTGTCATAACCACTCAAGTTGTGGAAAACTATCGGAATTGTACGAGAATCTTGATACTTGATATTACAACTCTCGTGCGCTGGTCCCCTGTAATTATTAGTCGGCACTAAATGATTATGATCACGAACTTTTTTGTCTTCTGGACTGAACGGCTTCTCACAAATATAACAATGTGTTGCAGTCGTAAATGCAGCTTCTTGTTCTCGTGTCAACGGAGACATATCATAGGGACATAAAAATACCGTCTCAATGTTTTCTGCAAACTGACGTAGCTCCATAGTAAACCACTTCACACAATCTTCACCCTGATATGACCGATAAAATGATAATGAGTCATCATAGTCACATTTCACATAATATCCAACACTATATGGCACATGTTCTTGGTACTTCTTTACCATTCCGGTAGACTTCAATATACATTCCAGATCTGCATATACAATAAATGGCACTTTAACTTTGTTTTTGAAATTCTTGAAACGAAGGATTTTGTATTCTTCTGTAGGCAGTCGAGGCACGCATAATTGTTTCATTTTGCAGTCAATAATATGATTACACAATTTTTCTTCAGTATTAAAGTAGTGTAGGCAGCGATCACAAAAGTGTTTCTTGGCATGATCAGAATTAAGTTGTGATGACACCAGCCGACTCAAGTCTTTTATCCATACATAATGGGTGTTGAATGTTTCAGATCCATCGATATATATAAAGCATTCCATATCTTTATCATAATATTGGTTATGAATCATTAGGAAATTCGCATGTCTATTTTTCTTATTCTCCGATACCAATATAGGAACGGTAGTGAACTTGTGTTTCTTCAATTTTAAGGCGTAGACGTTAATTGATATATCATTTTGCGACTCAAAGTTCTTGATCTGATTAAGCGTCATCGGAAACTGGATTCCTTTTAAGTTAAATTTTTCAGAGTAGTGTGGATATTTGGACACTCTTTCGGGGTGCTGATCAGCTGGATGTAACGCTGCCATTACGGACCACGCGAAGCAAGCTCGGTCGTTATTCTTCACATTGATACATGCATGTTTTTGTTTGATCTCAAGCGGCAGCTCAATATACGAAGATCCTCGCAGGAGATTATATTTGTTGATGTTAATCCCCAAATTAATTATATTTTGCAAACACCACCCGCTGTCTCGTTCTTGGAACTCCTCCAACTGTGTCACTAATGGTTCCATAACTTTTTCCATAAACCATTTGTCTAAATCGGTGTTTCTGAAGATGGCGGCATTAGATGTAGTGAGATATTTATATTCTTGCATAAGCTTGGCACCAGTTGCAATTTCAAACTCCCCACAGAATGTTGTGTTAACTTTTATAGCTTCATCCATTTTCAAAGCATTCTGGATTCTTCTTTTGAAAAGACTTTTACAGTCTATTAGAAATTTTCCAATATCCTTATGCTTTAGATTGCTTATTAATCCAGTCCTAATACGTCCTTTAAAGGCTGAGATGGAATCTTCCCAATGTACTCTACTTTTAGCAGTTTTTTCAGTTTTAAGTCCTGTCCCTTTTTTCTGGGCTACTTTGAATTGCGAGCGCATAGATTTAATGCTCGCCAACGAAGCCAATAGCTTCTGCTTCTGACCAACGGATTTTGCATTTCCAATCGCAGTGTTTATACGACGAATCCCCATTCGGCATTCACGAAGACCATTCATAATTATGACATCATCATGTGAAGACTGCACTAATCTAAGCAGAGCAGCTATATACTGCACTAAATCACCAAAGAGAGACATGTTGCTCATTCAACTTTCTGTAACCGAATGACTGATGTTAGCACACGCTTTCGTATTTTTACTATTTTCCCCACCCCATATTTTTATTGATTAAAACTTATTCTAAAAATTTTTAAAGTATGAATTATTAAAAGCTACGCACCTTTAACAGGAACTGGAATATTAATAGGTATGATTATACAAACTTCTAGACTAGATTGTATACGTTTTAAAGATAGATTTGCTCGATGAAAAACAACTAACAATCTCTCGACAGGCAGCGGTTTATACACCCACAGATGAGTGGGAGTGGGGGAAGGGGTTCAGTGATAACATAATTATAAATTCGAAATTTGGATCAGTCGTCACTTCTACAGTAACTTCTAAAATGTTTACCAAATAAAATCAGAGAATAATCAAATTTCACCCTATGGGGCCTATGGGGCAATTTCACCCTATGGGGCCTATGGGGCAATTTCACCCTATGGGCCCTATGGGGCAATTTCACTCTATTCTGATGGAGATAAATTCATGGAACTCTGTCATTAAAGCACCCACAACCAGACTTAGATCTGATTATGTAAATAAAGGACTAGTTTAACATTGTTGCAATATCACCAAGCTATACGCAACAACAAACTTTAAATAAATTGTCTTTGAAACTTAAATGGATTTTATCATTACAGTGGTACTATATCCGGTCGAACCAAGAAATACTGCAATTAAAGTGATGACGAGGACAAAATCGATGTTAATTGGCATAGCTCCGACTCCCAGCAGGTGGGGTTGGACCTGTCTGACCGCAGAGTCTACAAACAGAATGATTGAATTAGCGCACATCCCAATATTTATAGTGTACCCCGAAATAGCGAACTGAAGTCATCTAATACATGCAAGTCATTAAACAGACTAAATTGTGATTAATTAAAAAACAAGCACACTGTGACGGGTATACCAAAAACAAATTGCAACAATTTAACCGAACCTGTTTAATATGTTTTAAGACCGCCACGGCCATCATGACGGCCACCCCATCGTGGCCACCATGTTAGAACCAGGGCCGCCATGGAGACTGCTAAATACTATGTATTGTTTACTTATTGTGATGATATTTGAATGCAAGGTAGCACAGTGCATTAACGTTTACCTCATAGCCCAGTCGCTAGACTTTAGATGTTGAGTTGGAACTATGCCGCAAGCACCATGGATCTAGCTTTGGTCAGAGGCACGTGCAAAGGCAACCACACACTCAATTATCACAACATATTACGCAATTACAACAACTTAGTTAACCAAGCAAAATCATATTCTTTACTAAACAAAATATTGCTGTGTATTTCAGAAATTACAACACTATCGCGGTCAAATGTTACTAATCAAGAATGTGATGGTTATACAAACCGATAAAGCATACTTAAATATAGTAATAATTGTCTATACAAAATATAAAAATAACCCATTTTCAAATTCTAAATCAAAACCCAAAACGGCGCTAGATATAAATATAGTAATTACATCAATCGATGTGTATTACTAAAATAATGATATAATCACAATTACAAATTTTTTATATTTTGCACCGTTTTCAAGTCATCATCAGAAAAACCCAAAACGGCACTACATACTAATACGACAATTGCTTCAATCAATGCGGTATATTCAAATATAAAAATAATTGTCTTTACAAAATTTGGTTATCTTTACCCGTTTTCAAGATATAGAGCGAAATCCAAAAGGGCAGTAGATATTAAAATAAAAATTTTACTAATTGATGCGCCAGACGAAATAATGAGAAAATTGTTCTACTAAATTTAAATATCTCTAACCGTTTTCATGATATAGAGCAAAATCCAAAAGGGCACTAGATATCAAAATAAAAATTTCACTAATTGATGCACCAAGCAAAAATATTAAGAAAATTGTTTTACTAAATTTAAATATCTCTAACCGTTTTCAAGATATAGAGCAAAATCCAAAAGGGCACTAGATATCAAAATAAAAATTTCGCTGATTGATGCGCCAGACGAAATAATGAGAAAATTGTTTTACTAAATTTAAATATCTCTAACCGTTTTCAGGATATAGAGCGAAATCCATAAGGGCACTACGTATCAAAATAGCAATTACACCGAGCTATGTAGCATACCGCAAATATTAAAATAATTGTTTTTGCAAAATTTAGTCATCTTAATCCGTTTTCGTGTTATCTGTAAAAAACCAAAAAGGCACTACATACCAATAAGACAATTACGGCAATAAAATTCCTTAAGCTCAAACTTAAAACTGAAAAAACTGCTAAAAGTAGAGTACATTTGGAAGATTCCATCTCAGCCTTTAAAGGACGTATTAGGACTGGATTAATAAGCAATCTAAAGCTTAAGGATATTGGAAAATTTCTAATAGACTGTAAAAGTCTTTTCAAAAGAAGAATCCAGAATGCTTTGAAAATGGATGAAGCTATAAAAGTTAACACAACATTCTGTGGGGAGTTTGAAATTGCAACAGGTGCCAAGCTTATGCAAGAATATAAATATTTCACTACATCTAATGCCGCCATTTTCAGAGACACCGATCTAGACAAATGGTTTATGGAAAAAGTTATGGAACCATTAGTGACACAGTTGGAGGAGTTCCAAGAACGAGACAGCGGGTGGTGTTTGCAAAATATAATTAATTTGGGGATTAACATCAACAAATATAATCCCCTGCGAGGATCTTCGTATATTGAGCTGCCGCTTGAGATTAAACAAAAACATGCATGTATCAATGTGAAGAATAACGACCGAGCTTGCTTCGCGTGGTCCGTAATGGCAGCGTTACATCCAGCTGATCAGCACCCCGAAAGAGTGTCCAAATATCCACACTACTCTGAAAAATTTAACTTAAAAGGAATCCAGTTTCCGATGACGCTTAATCAGATCAAGAACTTTGAGTCGCAAAATGATATATCAATTAACGTCTACGCCTTAAAATTGAAGAAACACAAGTTCACTACCGTTCCTATATTGGTATCGGAGAATAAGAAAAATAGACATGCGAATTTCCTAATGATTCATAACCAATATTATGATGAAGATATGGAATGCTTTATATATATCGAAGGATCTGAAACATTCAACACCCATTATGTATGGATAAAAGACTTGAGTCGGCTGGTGTCATCACAACTTAATTCTGATCATGCCAAGAAACACTTTTGTGATCGCTGCCTACACTACTTTAATACTGAAGAAAAATTGTGTAATCATATTATTGACTGCAAAATGAAACAATTATGTGTGCCTCGACTGCCTACAGAAGAATACAAAATCCTTCGTTTCAAGAATTTCAAAAACAAAGTTAAAGTGCCATTTATTGTATATGCAGATCTGGAATGTATATTGAAGTCTACCGGAATGGTAAAGAAGTACCAAGAACATGTGCCATATAGTGTTGGATATTATGTGAAATGTGACTATGATGACTCATTATCATTTTATCGGTCATATCAGGGTGAAGATTGTGTGAAGTGGTTTACTATGGAGCTACGTCAGTTTGCAGAAAACATTGAGACGGTATTTTATGTCCCTATGATATGTCTCCGTTGACACGAGAACAAGAAGCTGCATTTACGACTGCAACACATTGTTATATTTGTGAGAAGCCGTTCAGTCCAGAAGACAAAAAAGTTCGTGATCATAATCATTTAGTGCCGACTAATAATTACAGAGGACCAGCGCACGAGAGTTGTAATATCAAGTATCAAGATTCTCGTACAATTCCGATAGTTTTCCACAACTTGAGTGGTTATGACAGCCATTTCATAATTAAAAGTATTGCTGTAGATTTGGATGGCCGTGTGGAAGTGTTACCAGTAACAAAGGAAAAATATATCTCCTTCACAAAATATATTCCTGAGAACCTGATCAGCTACAGATTCATCGATAGCTTCCGCTTTATGAGCTCATCCTTAGAAACATTTGCTTCATATCTAAACGAATATCCGTTATTAAAAGATGAATTTTCTAGATTGACAAATGAGAAGTTTGAATTATTAACTAAAAAAGTGTATACCCATGTGATTTTATCGATTCGTTTGAAAAGTTGGGTTGCACTTTACTACCTAGTCAACAAGAGTTTTACAATAAGCTAGAAGGTGGAGGAATTACGAAGAAACAGTATGCGCACGCACAAAAAGTGTGGGAAACCTTTAATATTCAAAACCTGGGGCAGTATTCTGACTTATACCTTAAGACCGATGTGATGCTATTGGCTGAAGTTTTTGAACAATTTCGTACGAGTTGTCATTTAACTTATGGGCTAGACCCCGCCCACTATTAGACCCTTCCAGGGTTCACTTGGGATGCGATGTTAAAGCATACTCATCAAGAACTTGAGTTGTTGACAGATATCGATCAGCTATTGTTTATAGAAAAGGGGATACGTGGAGGACTTAGCCAAGTGTGTTCGGAACGGCGTGCATCGGCAAACAATAAATATTTACCAACGTATGATCCTTCCAACCCCGATGTGTATCTTATGTACTATGACGTTAATAATCAATATGGATGGGCGATGAGCCAGCCCTTACCCTACGGAGGATTTGAATGGGTGCACACCAGCATCGATGTGACATCAGTTCCAGATGATGCTCCAGAAGGTTATATCTTGGAGGTGGATTTGGAGTATCCAGAATCCATACATGACTTGCATAAGGACATCCAATTCTGTCCTGAACATATTGATCCGAAGACTGGAAGACCACCCGTAGAAAGAACCCAAAACGTCAAATTAATGGCTACACTAAATGCTAAAAGAAGATATGTGATCCACTACAGGAATCTGAAACAGGCTTTAGAAAATGGACTTAAACTAAAAGCTATTCACAGGGTGCTGAAATTTAAACAAAACTGCTGGCTAAAATCTTACATTGACTTAAATACTGAACTTCGGAAACAAGCAAGGAACGAATTTGGGAAGAACTTGTTCAAGCTAATGAACAATGCTGTTTTTGGGAAAACGATGGAGAACAAGCGAAAACATTGTAATGTGAAACTTGTGCAAAACTGGGGAGGTAGATATGGAGCCGAAGCCAGTATATCCAGCCCGTTATTCAAAAATTTTACAATCTTCGATGAAAACCTTGTGGCTGTTGAGCTTCTTAAATCGGAAGTATTTTTCAATAAGCCTATATACGTTGGAATGTGCATTCTTGATATGGCCAAGTTGACAATCTATGATTTCCACTATGGATATATGAACGCCGCCTTTGGAGATGGGTGCCGAGTTCTTTACACAGATACAGATAGTCTAATTTATAAAATAGTAAATCTGGATCCTTATGAGACTATGAAGCGGGACTGTTTGCAACGTTTCGATACTTCCGACTATCCTTCCAACAACATTTATGGAATTCCGCTATTTAACAAAAAAGTATTGGGTATGATGAAGGATGAAAATAATGGACGTCTTATGACAGATTTTATTGGCTTACGATCAAAGATGTATGCTACAAGAATTTTTAGGACAGCTGAGGAAGAAGAAACTGAACTCTTACGAGAAGAGGAAGAATCACCTGACATCCGAGACTTTGGTATTACAAAGAAAATTATAGGGATTAAAAGATCAGTGATAAAGAATAGAATCACTTTTGAGGATTATGTTGATTGTATCGAAGATTACAAGGAAGTATTTGTAACGCAGAATCTAATTCAATCATCCAAGCACCAAGTCCACACTATCGCTCAGGAGAAGATTGCCCTAAGCCCGCACGATGATAAACGCCACTTGCTTCCTGGTTCATATGCAACACTACCTGTTGGACATTATTCAATTATGGAGCAAGAGGAAATATAATACTTATTGCAAATGTAGAATATTGATTGTAAATATATTATCCTCAATAAAATTTTATATAGTTTAGTGTTATCCTATTCTTAAAAACTGAATGTAATAGACGTCGTGGGTGTTGGTTGAAAAGTAACCTGAATTGACCCTCAATTCCTCCTTATGGGGATTACAATGCTTGGTACAAAAATGACCAGAACGGACCTTAGATTCTGTTATGGGATTTAACATGGGGAAAACCGGTTTTTTGTCCTAGAACGAAGGTACCTTACCTACTAATATTAAATTAACTTTTAGCTTACTGAAGATTTCAGTAACATTATTCATTTCTACTCTAAAAAAAAGCGTTTCATCTTGTTATTTGTATTTTCTATGCTGAATCCTGAACTAATTATCAAATTGAATACTAATGCTGTATTAACCATTTAATATCACAGAATATTCCACCTATTTGAATACACAAAATAATTTAATTTTGGATTTTCCTTTTGAATTCAAATATACTCCTGAATTCAATTACTTCCTACCTGACTATTTATACTTTTATGTACAACTATGATTTACACCTATGCTTACCTACAACTATCTATCATTCATTACCATTACTATTTAGACCTATTATTAACACCTATTGTTACCAACTATTACTAACACCTATTTCTACTTGAATCTCACTCTCTTCTTTATTCATAGCGTCATCCTTCTTACATACTTTATGACACGGACCCTTAACTTTTCTCTTAGCTCAATGAATAATTTATTAACTATTTCACGGAAAATATCTTCGACGTACTGACTTGAAAATTGTTCATACGCACCTAAAATTGCATGCTTGGCCTTACTCAATGCTATACTTGACACAGACACATCATACGGTACCACCTTAAAATTATAAATTTTTCCTTCAACTGAAAATCCTGTGTACCTTCTAGAATTTTTATGTAGCGGAATGAACCAGAAAGAATTCCTCAAATTAAGCTTAGTAAAAATTAGTTTACCACTTAACCTAGTTAAAAGTGTGTCAATGGATGGTAGACAATGAAATTGCGGTTTAGTCCGGTGGTTAATCTTTTTTGCATCTAAACACAAACGAATACTACAGTATTGCCCGAAATAAACAGTACTGAAATTGTAATTGTTTTGTATATTTAAAAAATACATATTATTGACACTTTATTATATGTTCTAAATGTGCACCTCCTCGTTCGAGACAGACTTCATAACGATGTTCTAAGTTTCTGGTCATGTTATTGAATAAGGGTTGTCTCAGGGCTGCGAAGAAGACTCTAACGGCATCCTTTAATTCATCGATGGTTTGTGGTGCCCGTTTGAAAACGGCATTTTTAGTCATGCCCCAAATGTATGCGTCTGGAGGTGTGAGGTCTGGAGAATGTGAAGGATAAGGGAAGTCAGTAAATCGTGATATGAATTTGCTTGGAAAATGTTCTTGAAGAAATTGACGAATTGCGGCAGCAGTATGGCAAGTTGCCCCGTCCTGCTGAAAAAATTGGTTTCGAAATGCCAAGTTACGTGCACAACAGAATTGGCGTAGATCAGGGATAAATCGTGTTAAAATTTGTCTGTACCTCTGTTGATTAAGTGTGACTTGCCTACCATTCTCTTCGATAAAGTACGGACCAATGATTTCGTGTCCGGAAACAGCACACCAGACACTCACTTTTTCACCATGTAAAGGAACCTCTTGAACCTCATCGGGTCTGGCAAAGCCAGAAATCGATTTGTGCTACGATTCACATAGCCTGACAAGTGAAAATGTGCTTCGTCTGAAAACCAAACATTTTCAAACATTCAGGATTTTCATACTGTAACGCGAGAATTCTGGCGCAAAATTCCACTCTACTGCGATAATCCCGAGGATGTAGTTGTTGATGTACCTGAATCACATACGAAAATGTACCCAGCTCTTCAGGATTCTTTGAAAGGAAGTTCTTTTAAATCAAGTTGTAACGCTGTCCTTGCCTGGCTGACTTTCGGATTTTCTAAGATTTGCTCAAAACACGTTCATGGTTATTGTTGTTGTTAACTGTCCTGGGACGCCCTGAGTTTCCTTTTCGTTGGCACAATACACTACCTGTATTTCTAAACTTTTCAATAACCTTCAAAATTACAGCATTACTTGGAGAACGTTTATTAAACCTTTGTGTGAATTGATCAGACACGTATAGCAAACTTGCACCATTACGTCGGCCGATTCCGTATGAACGAAAATAATGCTCTACCAGAAACACTTTCTCCTCTGTACTTAACACCATTTTTAACAATTAGGCCCTACTAATTACTTGTTTGAGGTTTACTTGACAGGTCTATACTAGCTAACTTGAGTGTGACAGCACACGCATAAAAACACCGCCAACTTAGTTTCAGTACTGTTTATTTCGGGCAATACTGTATTATCCTTTTTCTTAATGACTACTAACGGGTTTATAAAATGCGTTTTCGAATACTCAATTATGTCATCACTCAACATTTTTGCTAACTCATTGTTTGCTTGCTTCGTATCTGCTACAGGTATCTGGTATATTTTAGAACTAAATGGTTCTGAATTGTCAACCTCTAAAATGTGCTCATAAACTAGCGCTTTGTTTGCCTCTACACCTACTAACTCTAAATGTTTCTTCAAAAGTGCTTGAACTTCCCGTAATTTCTTCTCCGGATATTTAACAGTATCTAACTCATTTAATTCCCCATTATCTATTTACATTAAATTCACAATTAATCCCACATCATCTTCTGTGACCTCATAACTCACCTTCTAGGACAATACCATATCCCTAACCTTTACTAACCCTTTTTCCATGTCTATAACCAGACCTAACTTCGCCATACAATCCATCCCCGAGATGCTTTAAATTTTAGTCCAGGAACAATCACAAATTCTTGTTCACAGCTTATCGAACATTTAGCGCAACAACGCTATTTACTACAACAAACCTCTTTTTGTTCGGAGCTACTAAATGATTAATTTGGCAAATGTCTAAGTATTGGGGGCACCTTTGCAGTCACAGACTGCTTAACCCCCTTCACATACCGTGCATTTATATTTCCAATGCTCCACCATAAGGTACTACATTGGCCAGGAGGCGAGTTTTTTGTTGCCTGGAAATTTAGAATTTTGCCGAACCCTTGCCGTTCCAGGCAAGGTAGAGATCTTTAACGTGCGTGACAACACTCACACACGGGACCTCCATTTAACCTCTCATCCGAACGAGGGCGTAATTTTTGTGAAAAATGCTCACCTGTCAATTTTCAAGCAGTCGGCCGTGTCGGGATTTGAACCCAGGACCTTGGATCCGTAGTCTTACGCTTACTACATTGATCCACGGCGACGCCCCCCCCCTTCACATACCACTGAATCTCGATGAAATAGGGTATATATTTAGAAAACAATAGAAGGGGAACCGAGCTGTATATAGGCTGTTGTGGGAATTTCAGGGAACTGTGTAAGCTAGATCAAAACATAAATAAGTGGAGGTACGCGTCCAACCAGTTTCAAGACGTAAACCTAATGACAAAAACATAAGTGCACTTAAATTTTATGATTACTATAAACAAATACAGGTGTTGGTTGTGAAATATTTTCAAATAATGTTGATTATGCGAAAGGATATATTGGAAATACAATTAAATTGACAAACAAATGCTCAAGTGCTGGGGGAACTGCAGCCGCAGGCTGCTTACCCACTTTAACATGCCCCCTACATTGGAATTTACAATGCTCCACCCGAAGGTACTACATTTGCCAGGAAACGAATATTTTTTACCTGGAAATTTTGAACTTTGCCGAACCCTTGCTGTCCCAAACAAAGTAAGGATAATTAACGTGCGTGGCAACACTCACACAAGAGACCTCCATTTTACCTCTCATCCGGACGAGAGCGTATTTTTGTGAAAAATGATCGCCTAACATTCTTTAATCGAACCGTGTCGGGATTTGAAACCAGAACGTTGCGCATAGTAGTCACACGCATACCAATTACACCACGGAGCCGCCTCCGTTCACATACTACAGAATATCGGAGGAAAAAGAGTATATATTTGTAAAACAATAGACGGTGACCGAACTACACCTAACAAGAAAGAACAGTGGCTATGTTTAAAAACAACAAATATAGAAACAAGAAGAAAATTCGTCAATGCATATGTGTGGAGCACAGCATAGTACGTCTATGAAATAGGGACAGTAGGAAAAGCAGACAAAAAAAAAATAGAAGCCTTCTGAAATGTAGTGCTTTAGATGTATAAGGATAATGACGTAGACAAGTTAATAACAAATAGGTTATAGAAATAGTAGAGGAATAAAGATATCCGTGGAAAAAAATAGGATATACATATATATATATATATATATATATATATATATATATATATATATAGAGAATAATCCACATTTGGAATGCAAATGAATGCTTAATATATATTAATAGTTATTAAGATGAAATGAAAACACAACCTTGTATTTAAAGTTGAATTACCATTTCAAATCGAACTAGTAATTGAAAACCACTAAAAGAACGGCTACAGCAGGATTTGAACCCGCAACCTCTGATTCACCGGATCAGTGCTCTAACCAATTGAGCTATCTAGCCTAATTGATTAGATGATGTTATACTTAATACTACTGAAGCTTGGTCCCTGTGGATTATTCTCTATTAATAATAATATAATTACATGTTTGTATTATTCCGAACGTTGCAAAAATGGAGGATCAAGTTATTAGTACATGAATTATGTATATAACTAGATTCAATTTCCTTAAATGCAGGACGTAATTGAAAATCGTTAACAGGGACCAAGCTTCAGTAGTATTAAGTATAACATCATCTAATCAATTAGGCTAGATAGCTCAATTGGTTAGAGCACTGATCCGGTGAATCAGAGGTTGCGGGTTCAAATCCTGCTGTAGCCGTTCTTTTAGTGGTTTTCAATTACTAGTTCGATTTGAAATGGTAATTCAACTTTAAATACAAGGTTGCGTTTTCATTTCATCTTAATAACTATATATATATATATATATATATATATATATATATATATTACTCAAATTTAGACCAGGGTAGAAAATTAATTAACAACATCAAATAATTTTAATCACCCTGTATAAAGAAACAAATAGAAATTAATTCAATTTTGAAGTAACGAGTATTAAACAAAGTGTACAAATAATAATTAATATATAATTAGTATTCGCTAAAAATTAAAGGGTAGAAGTCAATGCCATTTATTATTATTTTAATTGGAGTTAATTGAACGATTAGTGAGGTATAATATGCATAAAAGCTTTTAAAAACCCAATAATACCAAATATGAGACGCGTTGCTAGCATACAAATATATCAAGAGAGTTAGAATACGTGGAATATTCAAATCGTAGAAGTGTTATTTAAAATGTTACGATTGAACACCTGCGTATTTTTAAATGTTGAGTTCTGTTTAATTTGTTTGGATAAACATGAAAATTCTGCGTATATTGCAAACGGTCGGATAAACCGTAGCTTATATTAACGAGAAACGCTAGATGAGGGGTTATTTAACTCAAGTAAGTCACGTCGCGAGTCCACGTGGATTTTACACAGCCGATAGTAAAGAATATCGATTTGTACCACTAAGACCAGGTTAGGAAGAGACGGATAAAACAGATAAAACAGAGACACAGACAATAAAAGACCGGATTTGAGAAGCGTCACTAGCTTTACGATCGGTTGAAATAAGATGCAGATATGAGAGGTGGAAAACATAACAATTTCTATACAAAATTAATTAGTTGTTCGCAGACGCGTTGCGCGACGTGTGAAAATTTCTTAGATTTTCAACTTGGACGTGTGCAAATTTTGTAGAATCGCTGTGCCGGACTGTCGAAAAGGGAAAAGAGAATGCGAATTTCTGAAAATTGTCCGTCGCGGGACAATTTCGACTTGCAAGCGGGCTATTATATAAATTCGTGTTAAGAGGAGTTTCGCTCTCTTTATTTTTTGCTGTTATACCATACTTCAAGCAGAATACGTGCTACGATACAAGTTATTATGCTTTAGTGCACTTACAGAAGATAGATAGGGTAATAAAGTCTAGTTATATTTGCGGGTATTACTGTACCAATTATCTAAAGTAGTAGCGATAAATAAATACATTGAAGTATGCCGCTCTGTATAGCGTGAACGAATTATGAATTGCTTTGCTATTTTTCGGGAGTGAGTAATCAAGTGTTATTAGTAAACGTGATTGGATCCACAAAACAAGATTTAGATATACATAGATGAGTTCCTGAAAAACCCTGAAACAATTTTAGATGAATGGTGGTGAGAAAAATTTTTAAAGGCGACACAACCCAGTTGGAATGATGTGATTAACAAAGGACGATGTACATTGGAGCCACGAGTGCATTAAATGTCAGGTAACTTATGCTTTGTTGTTCAATCTTAGATGTTTTGGTGTGTGTTTAATATCTTTATAATTTGTTTGATAAAGATGGACAGTAGTGAATTTGTATAAACAACAAATTTTGAATTTTAGGGTAAAATTTTCTTGTTTAAGTAGAAAGGAGTATTTAGCAGTTTATGTTTTGATTATGATATAAATATGGGTCTGGCTTTGAGCTCAATTAGACTAACCTGTTTAATTAACGTAAAGACTTAGGTCTGCACATATTGTAACTTAATTAGTATGCATCCTACCAGGACCTTAATTCTGGATGCAAATTAAAAATTATGACAAATTTAAACTTGAAATTTTATGATACTGAAATTTATGCTGAAATTTAATTTTGAAATTTTAATGTATTATAAATATTGATGTAAATAGAGTTAACGTTGATGTTTGTGGTAGGAATGTGTTTGTTTTTTTATAAATGAAGATGAAAGTTTTAACTAGGTGAGCAGCCGAGGCGGAAAGAGTAAAAAGGCGACTATCAGAAGAGATTCAACAGGGCGAGAATCACAGCAAATCTTGTGCCCAATTCGAGAGGCTCGAATATTTTTTTTACTCCGGTGAGGCTTGTTGTAGGTTTCACAGCAATATATATATATATATATATATATATATATATATATTGACATGGAATCGGGGATTAAACTTTTAACATCAAGCCCCAGCGTTGGGCCGTCATAAGATTGCTGTGAAACCTTAGAAAAATTCTTGGACGAAGCTGGGACAAAGCTTTAACATCAGTCCTTTACCAGTGTCATCAAATTATTTACAAAAATGCACAAATTTCAAAAAAAATTGCTTACCTTTTTATTTCTGCTTCAAAAATCTTCAGCAACTTCTCTGGCTAGCTCAGCTGTGCTTCTTCTCGTATACCTAAATTTACAACCATTCGTCCTCCACACTCGTACACCTTTCAATAAAATCACCAAATAATACAACAAACATACGACCTTTTATTTACAGCTATTTACAGACAAATTATTCACATGTATAAAAACAGTTTGATACACTAATTACAAACTCAAAATGTGATATGTTTTTAAAGTCCTTGATTCTTCTAATTATTTTCAAACAAATTCAGTAAAATCTGAGTAGATGGGTCCAACATACTACCCTAAATTGACTGTACACTGGAGTATGGTGAGCTCATAATAACCCAGTTTATTCTGTATATGCATTTTACCTTGCATAAATTAATACAAAATTTATAGACCCGTTTACCCTTTACAATCCAATTTATATCCCGAATAAAATTTTGTAAGTTTTAAATATACCCTTTTTCAATATTTAACCCCAATAAATTGTCCAGTACATGTAGCTTTTCCAATAAGTTTATATAACCATAAATAAACACCAAAATTCACTCACACAGCACCAAAATTTCACAAAAGTTTATGAGACAACAGACATTTCAAATAAATTACCTGGATAATGCCTCAGTCTACCCTTCCTTTAATGATGATCGCTAGAACACCTCGGCTTCGTTACCATGCGCTGTGATACTCAGCAGATTCACAGACGATAACATCATTTGCGAGCCAAGCGCCTTGTTTCATAGTACCACTCCATATCAGCATACAATCCTGGTTGTTTATGATGCTTACCCCACATATACTATGCTTCCATTTATTGATTTTCGAGCTTTGTATAGTAGTAGCCGGACCTCCATTAATTTAATATACACTACACGTATTTCGCGTTAATAAATAGAAGGCCGCTACTAATAAGTTACACGTGCTAGCACTATATTTACTGTATTATCAACACATCTAATACTCACAACAAAGCTCTACTATTATTTTGGTCAGCATTCAGTACTTTATCGTAGTAAAGTAGTATAGAAGCGAAGAGAAGACAAAAGAGAACGTTAATAATTTCGATTTAGTATTTATATTGTTTCAAAATCCTACCCCCGGACACACTTCACGTGAAAAGCTTATTTTCCAATCTAAATTCTACAAATTTTGAATACAACCGTCTTGAAAATTCCCAAAATTTACTTCGCTGTACGTGCCGTATATCCGAAAGCGCTCCCAACCTTCGCGTTTGTCTACGTTTGGAAAACTGCCTGTTCTTAACCAATAATAATATTGTCTGTCGTCATAAAACCCCGCCTGTACTATCTTCATCTCTGTCTTATGCATGTCTGCTGTCGCGTTCAAAACCCCACTTGAGTTATAGAAAATCGATATTGCTGACAGCTTATCTCCACTCCACATGTATATGGTACGTGCGTTTTCAACATCAACGCTTTTATATCTGTCTCTATCTGTAGTATATAACCGATCGTGCATTTCCCTCGCTTTTTAAGAGTTTTGTTAGCCTTATGGTTTAAACCCAACTGACGGTTAAAAATATTTCTATGAAGTCCTATCTTAATATGTTCATAATTTCGACGAAAGTAAGCTTTTTAAAATGCAGGTGTTTGTTAATTATCGACCGTTTAGCACAACAATTCATAAACTTTATATTTCGTCGTATCAGATAAAACTGACGTTTGCTTGTTACAACGAAAACTTTTGCCTTGGAATTATTGATTTTCTTACCCTAGTGCGTTCTCTTGTGCTTTCATGAATTGGATTAAAATAAATTAAAATTAATTATGCGTATTCTATTTGCTTTAAAACTGTTTTTCTTCATGTACTTTTAACCTTTCAATTATTAATTACAAAAATACGTCAATACTTGTCCGTTCTCCCTAAATGAATTAAATAAATTTTGGGCGTAAATAATTTGTTTTTTTCTCTATACAGGGTGGTTGAAATTTTATTGTTTACCTCTGATTTAACCCTTTGAATCCACAACATAATCCCCCTATTTCAATTCGAAGAAAACTCCCCAACGTTTTCTTAAATTTAAATATATTCAATCCTACCACCTAATCTTACATACTATTTCTATACACCTATCTACTCACGTAACACTACCTATACCTATCTATCCCACCTATCACTACTTATCTACCTATTTCTACCTATTTCTATCTATCTCTAATTATTTCTATCTATCTACACCTATCTTTATTTATAACTAACTATTCACACCTATCACTACCTTCTACCGAACTATTTCTATCTATTACTAACTCTTCACCTTCTCATTTCTGTCTATTTTCACTTTTTATTTTACCCTTTCATTTATTGACTCTTTAAGTACCTCACTTTTATACTTTTCTACCTATTTTCACTTTTATACTTTTCTACCTATCTTCTACTTATGTCCCTCTGTTATTTTGAACCTTACCTACTATCACTATCTATTTCTTATGCTATCTATACACACTTAACTCTATATCTACATCTAACTATCTTCCCATATTTATCCTATACCTAATTCTATTTTTCTATATACACCTATCTCTATTTTTAATTGTCTTCCCTTATTTATTCTATTCCTACTTCTACTTTTCTATATACACCTATCTCTATCTCTACCTATTTAAATTCTACGCTACCATTCACCTATCTCTATATTTTATCTATCAAGTTTCATTTCCTTCATTCTGTCTCTCCTCCAGTAAATAGGGAAATAACAGGCTCACGTAAAATTTCCCCCTTTTCGCCTGTTTCTCAATATCTCTCAAAACATAGGTTCACTCCCCTACGACCTCCCCAATTTGAAATGGTCCTTCGTAGGACAAGTGTAGCTTAGCACACGTCATCAATTCACGCCTGCCTACTCTTAGACTCCTTACTATTACCAGATCTCCAATTTTGAATTTTACTCTTTTTCTAATTTTTGCATTCATTTTACAGGTATATTTCTCTGCCCTTCTCCTTAACTTCTCCCTGACATCAAACAACAATTGCTGAAATTCATCCGCTCGAGGCACAATCTGCCAAGGTCTCTCAGGGTATTGCTGTTTCATCAGCATTATGGGGCTGGTTTCAGTAACCGTGCTCGGAGTTTCATTTATGAAAGATTCGACCTTAGACAGATTGTCCACCCATAGTCGATGGTCTCTGTATGATGCCAGACGTAAGAATTTTACGGTTTCCTGTATGTATCGCTCAGCTGGGTTCGCCTGAGGATGCCTTATGCTGCAGAAAACTACCTTCACATTTTGTTGATCCCAATAATTCACGAATCTTTGATTATTAAAGTACGTGGCATTATCTGCCAGCACCCGTTTAAATTTTCCAACCTCTCTACAATATAACTCTAACTTTCTATTAGTCTCTACCGTACTAAACTCTTTAGTTGGGTATAATTTAGTAAATTTAGAAAAAATATTTATGATTATTAGTACATATTGATGGCCTTTTCTACTTCTTACTAAGTTACTCAAGTAATCAATTGCAATTAAGTCCAATGGGTTTTCTACCTGTATGCTCTGTATCACATCTTGACTCGTGTGATTTTTATACTTCCTCAATGTACACAGATGACACACGTTGATCACTGATTTCACAATACTAATATCTTTCACGGAGAAAAAGTTTTCCCTAAATATGAGCCAAAGTTTCCTAACACCTATGTGTCCATACTTAACATAAAGATCCTTCACAATCAACTTCGCTTGCACCCTATCTACTATATATAGCTCCAGATCCTGTACCCTCTTGCACAGAAATCCCTCTACCATCCGATAATTTTTAAACTCTGGTTCAGTTTCGACCGTCTTTTGATACGTAGTAGCTCTTCACTCTGCTCCTGATTCCTCAGTACCTCCTCATGTCCATATATGGATCCATCTTGTCGCAAAATATTTCTAGCAATCATAATGTCACAAGACCTTTTCTTTACATTTTCTTTGCTCCGACTAAACGCATCCGCTATAAAATTATTTTCTACCTTTATATATTTTATCTTAAAGTCAAATTCCTGTAGCAACAAACCCCACCGATATACTCTATTATTGGATTATCGAGTATTCATCAGGGCACACAACGCTGAATGGTCCGTCTCAATGACGAAATGCCGACCTATGAGATAAAACTTTAGTTTACTCACGCCAAAAACCACCGCTGTCATCTCCTTTTCACTAATCGTGTAATTCAATTCATGCGGCTTCAGTGTCCGTGAAACAAACGATATTGGAACTTCTTCACCATCTTAAACCTGGTAGAGCTCAGCCGCTAAGGCACTATCAGATGCATCCGTCCTTAAGATAAACCCTACGTCAAATCTGGGATGCCTCAAAATTAGTTGTTCGTGAAACTGCTCCAACAGGGTTAAGTACGCTGCCTCTTGGCTCTCCGACCACTTCCATTCGACTCCTTTTTTCAAGTGAACAGCGGCCCTGCCTTCTCTGAAAATGCTGGTAACATTTTATAAAAATTGAGAACTCCCAAAAATACTCTTAATTTTCTGATATTATTTGGTCTGGGATAGTTCAATATTTCAGACAACCTTTCCTTGTCTATGCACATACCCTCATGATTCACTACATATCCCAAAAATTTCACGGTTTTCGAAAAAAACTCACACTTGTCAATATTCAATCTTAAACCTGCTAACTTCAGCTCTAATAAAACTCTTTCTAAATGAGTATAATGTTCCTTTTCAGTTTCTCTAAAAATCAAAATATCGTCCACATAGTGTATGCAAAACTGCTCATACGCTCCTAAAATTACCTGCATGGCTTTAATTAATGCTGCACTCGATGTCGACAAACCCTACGGTACTACTTTAAAGTTGTACACTTTCCCTTCTGCAGAAAACCCCGTATACCTTCTAGACTCCTTGTGTAATGGAATTAGCCAGAGGGAATTCCTTAAATCTAACTTGCTGAATATAAATTTGCCACTTAATCTGGTCAAAAGTGTGTTCATGGACGGTAGACAATGGAATTGTGGTTTCGTCCTCTGATTAATCTTCCTTGCATCCAAACATAAACGAATACTGTTATCCTTTTTCTTAAACACAACTAATGGATTTATAAAATGTGTATTCGACAACTCAATTATGCCATCATTCAACATTCTCGTCAACTCCTGATTCACCTGCTCCCTATACGCTGCTGGTATTGGATATACTTTTACATGGAATGGTTCAGAATTGTCTACCTCTAAAACATGCTCATAATTTAACGCTGTGCTTGCCTCTACCCCTACTAACTCTGAATGCTTTTGTAATAACTCTTGTACCTCCCCTAACTTTTCTTCCGGGCACTTAATGGTGTCGATCTCCTTTACTTCTTCCTCATCTACCTCCATAACATTAACGCATAATCCCATCCTCTGTGACATCATAACTTGCCTTCCAGGGCAATATCCTATCCCCAATCCTAACTATTTTCCTCTCCATATCTATTGTTACTCCTAACTTCAACATACAATCGACCCCTAATATCCCTGTAAACTTTAACCCAGGTACAATTATAAATTCCTGTTCACAGCTAACTGAACCTAACTCTACTTTTAAAATAACCACACTATTCACAACAGCAAATCGCTTTTTATTCGGCACAACCAGATGACTTCTTTTTATTGGCATTATCCTGTCACACACTTTATCCTTAATTTCATTGACGAATTCCTCCGATACTAAACTCGCCTCAGCTCCTGAATCTAATAATGCTCCTAATTTTTTTCACAAATTTTAATATCAATTATGGGCAAACAAAATTTTTCTATTACTTCCGGTTCAACTTTTTCCTGTATTTTTAAAAATTCCTTCGGATGTTCATACTTGTACACAGTGATGTCTAGTGGTTTGTCCTTGTCTAAAAATACTGTCAACGTCTGGTCTCTCTACTTGGTCCCGGTCTCGCTACTACCTCCGCATATGTCCGTGGTATGTCTACCCGGTTAATGTTATCATTTTTCCTATTGTTTGACGTTGTCCCCCTCATGTCCGGTGAACTGTTTTGTCTTGTCACCCCCTGTCTAGGTGCAGTTCCCGTACCTACCCTGTTACTCCTGAACGTCCGTCTAAGTTCCCAATTTTGTCTACTGTATGCAAAATTTGTTCGTCTTGTGTAGTTGCCCTGTCGGTTCTCGAATCGGACTGCGTTTACTTGTCGTTCCCCGTGTTCCCGAGGTCGCCCACTGCTCACATCATCATACCTTTGCAGGTACTCCAAAAACATCTCCCTCTCCACAATGTTTTGCAACGCTACGTGTTGCCTCACCTCAACCTCGAAATGTCGTGATAGATACTTGATTATTTGTCTGTCCGTCAGTGGTGGATTTAATTGTTTTGCTATGCTATACTTGCGTATAGCATATTGCTCCATACTTCCTGCAAACTCCCTTTTGAATTTTCCAGTAACTAGATTGTCTCGTACTTGATCCTGTCGGTGGTCACTCCAATAATGTTTAAGAAATCTGTCCTCAAAGTCATTATACGTGTCAATTTCCTGTCCTATTAAATTGTACCAAGCTTCAGCATGGTCTTTCAGCAACGCTTTAACAACATTAAGTTTCGCCTGTTTGTCATACAAACTATTAACCAAACCTCGAATGTTATTAATAAATATCTGATAATTTACCCTACTATCCTCATAAAATTTCATTTGTTGATCGAGCGACATATTACCTGTTACGAATCTCGGACCATCCCCCATCAAAGTTGCTAAATTTTGTTTAATTCCGGTCACCTCTCTGTCTACCCTACCTAACTGATCCCTACATGAGTCCGTTACCTCAGTCATTTTAACGTTAATTTCGTCCCCACAAAAAATCCTTACTTCTGTCCTTAATTGTCCCATTTCCTGACTTCAACCTCTAATATCCCGCTCATTTTTATCTACCTTACTTTCAACTTCCCCTATCTTTAAGGTTAAACTATTTTTAAATTCGGAAAATTCTCTCGTTGATTTGTCAATTTTTTCACTAATTTGCTCAAACTCTATTCGATTCGGCACTCATTTGTTCAAATTTTCTATTCAAGTCCTCTCTAACCGCACTTAATGTCTCACTCATCTGATCAAATTTCCTGTTAGATTCTGCATTCATTCTCTCTAGCATCCTCATTATCATCTCATTTCCTTGGTCTCCTGACTTTCTCCTCGACTGATCCCTACTACCTCCAGCTTCCTCCATTTTTCCTGCTTTATCGATAAGGCACTATCGTCACTTCCAATTTCTACTCCTTGGCTTCTTAACCACTACTTTCTCTGCATACGTTCAAATCACTCCCACACACACTCAAAAATTATTTATAAATTTCTACAAGAAATACTCTTCCTCCCAGATCGCCAGTTTCCTGGAATAAAATGTATAAATTTAATTTGGAGCTCAAGCCGCACGTTCGGGTCGCCATAAGATTGCCATGGAATAAGGGGTTAAACTTTTAACATCGAGCCCCAGCGTTGGGCCGTCATAAGATTGCTGTGAAACCTTAGAAAAATTCTTGGACGAAGCTCGGACAAAGCTTCAACATCAATCCTTTACCAGTGTCATCAAATTATTTTCAAAAATGCACAAATTTCAACAAAAATTGCTTACCCCTTTATTTCTGCTTCAAAAATCTTCAGCAGCTTCCCTGGCTAGCTCAGCTGTGCTTTTTCTCGTATACCTAAATTTACAACCATTCGTCCTTCACACTCGTACACCATTCAATAAAATCACCAAATAATACAACAAACATACGACCTTTTATTTACAGCTATTTACAGACAAATTATTCACATGTATAAAAACAGTTTGATACACTAACTACAAACTCAAAATGTGATATGTTTTTAAAGTCCTTGATTCTTCTAATTATTTTCAAACAAATTCAGTAAAATCTGAGTAGATGGGCTTCACATACTACCCTTAATTGACTATACACTGGAGTATGGTGAGCTCATAATAACCCAGTTTATTTTGTATATACCTTTTACCTTGCATAAATTAATACAAAATTTATAGACCCGTTTATCCTTTACAATCCAATTTATATCCAGAATAAAATATTGTAAGTGTTAAATACACCCTTTTTCAATATTTAACCCCAATAAATTGTCCAGTACATGTAGATTTTTCAATAAGTTTATATAACCAAAAATAAACCCCAAAATTCACTCACATAGCACCAAAATTTCACAAAAGTTTATCAGACAACAGAAATTTCAAATAAATAACCTGGAGAATGCCTCAGGCTTCTCTTCCTTTGACGATGATCGCTAAAACACCTCGGCTTCGTTACCATGCGCTGTGATACTCAGCGTGTTCACAGACGATAACACCACTTGCGAGCCAAGCGCCTCGTTTCTTAGTACCATTCCATATCAGCATACAATCCTGGTTGTTTGTGATGCCTACCCCACATATACTATGCTTCCATTTATTGATTTTCGAGCTTTGTATAGTAGTAGACGGACCTCTATTAATTTAATATACACTACACGTATTTCGCGTTAATAAATAGAAGGCCGCTACTAATAAGTTACACGTGCTAGCATTATATTTACTGCATTATCAACACATCAAATACTCACAACAAAGCTCAACTATTATTTTGGTCAGCATTCAGTACTTGATCGTAGTAAAGTAGTATAGAAGCGAAGAGAAGACAATAAAGAACGTTAATAATTTCGATTCAGTATTTATATTGTTTCAAAATCCTACCCCCGGACACACTTCACGCGAAAAGCTTATTTTCCAATCTAAATTCTACAAATTCTGAATACAACCGTCTTGAAAATTCCTGAAATTTACTCCGCTGTAAGTGCCGTATATGCGAAAGCGCTCCCAATCTTCGCGTTTGTCTACGTTTGGAAAACTGCCTGTTCTTAACCAATGATAATATTCTCTGTCGTCATAAAACCCCGCCTGTACTAACTTCATCTCTGTCTTATGCATGTCTGCTGTCGCGTTCAAAACCCCACTTGAGTTGTAGAAAATTGATATTGCTGACAGCTTATCTCCACTCCACGTGTATATGGTACGTGCGTTTTCAACATCATCGCTTTTATATCTGTCTCTATCTGTAGTGTATAACCGATCGTGTATTTCCCTCGCTCTTTAAGAGTTTTGTTAGCCTTGTGGTTTAAACCCAACTGACGGTTAAAAATATTTCTATGAAGTCCTATCTTAATATGTTCATAACTTCGACGAATGTAACCTTTTTAAAACGCAGGTGTTTGTTAATTATCGACCGTTTAGTACAACAATTCTTAGACTTCATATTTCGTCGTATCAGGTAAAACTGACGTTTGCTTGTTACAACGAAAACTTTTGCCTTGGAATTATTGATTTTCTTACCCTAGTGCGTTCTCTTATGCTTTCATGAGTTGGATTAAAATAAATTAAAATTAATTATGCGTATTCTATTTGCTTTAAAACTGTTTTTCTTCATGTACTTTTAACCTTTCAATTATTAATTATAAAAATACGTCAACACTTGTCCGTTCTCCTCCCTAAATGAAATAAATAAATTTTGGGCGTAAATAATTTGTTCTTTTTTCTATACAGGGTGGTTGAAATTTTATTGTTTACCACTGATTTAACCCTTTGAATCCACCACAATATATTGCCGTGGAACTCGGGTAAGCTTCTCACCAACCATAAATACATTCGAAAATATTTATAAAATTTTCAAATTCGTAAAATAGAAAAGAAAACTTAAATTATACAAAAAAAATATTCTTACCCGTTTTCCTCTCTTCCTCGGTTGAATGGCCTTCTTCAACTGCTTCCGGCTAGCTTATTTGGACCTCCTCTTGGATATCTATTCACTCTCATATTCTATCATTCACGCACTCTCCCAATAAAACCACAAAATACACAAACAGACAATCTTTTATTTATTCCTATTTACAAATGCAATTTATTATTGTCCATATTTTATTATTCACGTTACACTTCAGTAACTCTTATTTTGTAATGTCCTTTATTTAATATCAAAATCATCAAACACATAAAATGTACGCGGAGTAAATGGACCTTAAATAATACCTTCTCTAAAATTCCTTTACTATAATTTATTTATTTATTTTAATAATCTACGTTAACTGTGGGGTATGGTGAGCTCATAATAACCCAAGTACTTCTGCATAATGTATGCACCTCTACTGTGCATACTCTAAAAATACAAAAAAAAGACAAAGCCATGTACTCTTCACAAAAATTTCACGTTCTGAAGGAACATTTAAAAGCTTTCTAGACACCTTCAATTTCTAGTAGAATACCGTAATAAAGTTATTTACACAAATTCTGTTCAATACTCCATTAATTCACACTACCTTAAAAACACTCTCGTACTCTACCCCAATATTTACAGTTTATAGAAATCACAATTTTAAATCGTTACCTGGAAACTCCGCTCTGTTGATGATGCCATGTAATTTTTCTCCCTGGTCTGCAGGTCGTTTCTTGCTATGACTAGACGAATTCCATTTAAGTTGATCCGCCAACGCCTCCTTCTCGGTGTAACCAAATTCCAAATTTCATTTCACAGTAATCTACGTTACTTAATGTCCCGACACGAGTTGATTAAAAATTATAGGTGATACCTCAATAAAATAATCTCGGCACACTAACCGCGTTTTAATTTAATTTAGAGGCTACCACTAAGCAATACACTTAAAAATGATTTGTCAATACTTACAACTTCGTGTCAACTTTTATAGTGCCTTTGGGACGATCGAAATAATAAGGCACGAAGTTAAAAGACAAGAGAGCGAGTCCTAGTTCTCTAGAGTATTTATGTCTTTCGACTGTAACCTCTCCAGGCCCCCAGTTATCCGAAATCCCGCTCACAACAACACTTTCTCACATTTTTGCACTCAACACCAATTTCAAATCTGCGAATTTCCGTACCTCGTTATAAAATTTTAAGAAACTTACGCTACACTATCCTCGTGTCTATATCAAGTCGAACTAACACATCCACCAATCGTAGACCCAATGACGTTTCTTAAATCCCTCCTATACTATTATGGTCTCATGCTTATACGTTTTCTACGTCTCTTTCTAACCTTGCTTGAGTGGTAGAAAATCAATATCCTCGTTTGTTTACTGTTTACACACGTGCACTGTCTACGTGAGTTAAATAATCCCTTCATTAGTATTTCTATAGAACGCATGCGACGGTTTTACAATATACGTAGAATCTTTGTTTGTTATCTACAGAAATTATTGGAACTTGACTTTTAAAAATACGCAGGTGTTCAATCGTAACATTTTAAATAACATTTCTACGAGCTGGATTTTCCACGTATTTCAACTCTCCTGATATATTTGTACGTTAGCAACGCGTCTCATCTTTGGTATTATTTGGTTCTTAAACGCTTTTATGCATATTATACATCAATAATCGTTCACTTAAATTCAAATTAATTAATAAATTAATGGCATTGGCTTCTACTATTTAATTTCTTTGGAAACCTATTGAAATTTCATTAATTATTTATAAAATTTTGTTAGTACTTAGTAGATAGAATAGGTATGTTCTGGGCCACTTCGTGCGAACCGTGAGGAAATGAGGAGAGGGATTTTCTCCAGGTTCCCTGGGTTTGGCACACTTCGTACCTAAGCGAACCCCCCACCCTACCTACTCGAACCCCCCTACTCGAACCCACCACTCTACCTACTTGAAACCCTCCACCCTACCTACTCGAACCCCCAATCTACCTACTCGAACCTCCCACCCTACCTACTATTTCTGATCGAACCCCCCACCCTACCTCGATCGAACCCCCCACCCTACCTACTCGAACCTCCCACTCTACCTACTATTTCTGATCGAACCCCCACCCTACCTACTATTTCTAATCAAACCCCCCACCCTACCTCAATCGAACCCCCACCCTACCTACTCAGACCGCCCACCCTACCTACTCGAACCCCCACTCTACCTACTTGAACCCCACCCTACCTACCAGAACCCCCACCTACCTACTCGAACCCCCTACTCAGAACCCCCACTCTACCTACTTGAAACCCTCCACCCTACCTACTCAGAACCCCCAATCTACCTACTACTCCCCTACCTCGAACAATCGACCTCCCACCCTACCTACTATTTCTGATCGAACCCCCACCCTACCTACTCGAATCAAACCCCCACCCTACCTTACTCGAACCCCCCCTACCTACTAACCCCTACCCTATTTCTGATCGAACCCCACCCTACCTACTATTTCTAATAGAACCCCCACCCTACCTCAATCAGAACCCCCACCCTACCTACTCGAACCCCCACCCTACCTACTGAACCCCACTCTACCTACTTGAACCCCACCCTACCTACTCAGAACCCCCACTCTACCTACTCAGAACCCCCACCTACCTACTATTTTTGATGAACCCCCACCCTACCTCATCGAACCCCCACCTACCTACTGAACCTCCCACCTTACCTACTATTTCTGATCGAACCTCCCTACCTCTATTCTAATCAAACCCCCACTCCTACCTAATATTCTGTAACCCTCACCCTACCTACTGCAGACCCCACCCTACCTACTAGAACCTCCCACTCTACCTACTTGAACCGCCCTCCCTACCTACTGAACCCCCACTCTACCTAATACTTCTGCTCGAACCCCCACCCTACCTACTGAACCCCACCCTGCCTACTCAAACCTCCCACTCTACCTACTATTTCTGATCGAACCCCACCCTCCCTACTATTTCTAATTGAACCCCTGCCCTACCTCAATCAAACCTCCCACCCTACCTACTGAACCCTCCACCCTACCTACTGAACCCCCACCCTACCTACTGAACCCCACCCTACTTACTCGAACCCCACCCTACCTACTCAAACCCCCACTCTACCTACTTGGACCCCACCCTACCTACTGAACCCCCACTCTACCTACTGAACCTCCCACCCTACCTACTATTTCTGATCAAACCCCCACCCTACCTCGATCGACCCCCCACTTACTATTTGGCGGTTGTTGAGGGGGGCGGCCTGACACGTGCAGACTTCCATCTATAATATCGTGACGTCATAACGTTATAGTAAATAGAGGTAGTCGGTCCTGTATCCTCCACCACCACCACCACCAAATAGTTTTATTCGACTAACCATTGCATTTTTCGAGATAAACCTATCTTGTTTCGTATCAATTAATATTAGATTTTTCTCAGCTACCCGAATTTTTAGGAATTTTTTAGATAACATTATCCCCCAGGGAGCTACCCTCATTTTAAGATTTTTTACCGATAGCGATTTCTGATTTATTTAAAGCAAATTATCCTACCCGGTGAAGAAGTACTTGTGAAGGGTCTAGAAAAGAAGAAATTGATTAAAACCTATCTAATGCAAAACGTTGTAACTAATATGCTTGCACCAGGTTGTCCTAAGCTATCGGAGTTAAAAATCAACAACCGTTTAAAATATAACATCCATTGTTGTAGACACAACAATAATAATCTGCAATGTGCAAAACAAAATACCTTGTTATTAAAAGAATGGCTTGATAATAATAAAAAACAATAGAAAGATTGTGTCTGTATTATTTATTTTAATATAATTTTACAATGTTAGCCGAAGCAAATTATCCGACCCGGTGAAGAAGTATGTGTGAAGGGTCTAGAAAAGAATAAGAAATAGATGGAAAACCTATCTATTGCAATACAAAATACTTTGTTATTAAAAGAATGGTTTGATAATAATAAAAAACAATAGAAAAGATTGTGTCTGTATTATTATTGTAGTCAGTAAGAAATCTTTAATGCTGATGTCTGCAGAAAAAAAACAATTAAACTCAGACAGCACGAATGGGACTCTCAACCCTGAAAGCAATTATAATTGATCAACGCAATAGCTCTTTACTAGTTTTACACCATTTAACAAATTGTACAGATATCTCGAAAATTTTGCCAAAGACAGACAGACAAATAGACAAACAGACTGACTGACTGCACCAATTTTCTCATTCTCGCTTTTAAAGAATAACAAATCGTAGTTATTAAATCGCGAACTCAGTTTATCTGCAAGAAATATATAAACGAGGAAATTTATAAAATGCTCCAACTTAGAAAAAACTAGAAATAAATCTATTGAAATATATATGCTAACGTTGCAATTGGTGGATCTGCTCACGGAGTAAACAATTTTTTCAAGCACTTCATTTGGATTGACTATAAACTACTCAATAATTTTAACCTAACCACTATCATTATTCTTTCCTGACAAGGGCAATTTTAAAAAAGTTTTCATTTTTGATTTGTTCTATAGAACACAACTACAACTTGACAATAAAGATTGAACGATTATCCCACACACATATCTTGAGTATATATAAAGATATTAAACAACAAGAACAGCAGAAAATTCAACCCATGTCACACAGCTTTTTTCTTGTCAACGATAGTCTAGTCTAATGCTTCTTCAGCATTTGCATTTCCATAGTTACGTACTGAAGGCAACTCTGCAATTTTAGATCACATGCATTTCTAATTTCAATTGCAAAAAAAATATGAAAGCATCTATTTGAAATGCATTTCTAACTTTAATCGCAAAAAAAATGAGAGCATCTATTCGAAATATGCACTCAGATTAAAAGTCAAAAAAATTGTTTTACACCGTTCTGTAAACTGAGATTACGTAGTTATTAAATCGGAAGTAATGTGAAATGAAACACACAATGTATTTTTCTTTATTGTAATTTATAAAATACATATATAATTCACTTAAATTCTCAAATATAAAGAACAGTTCTAACTCACTCCAACTCTGAACGGTAAAAAATATTGCATTATCAGTTCTATGAGGGCTGTCTTCTTCATCTTTGACGCGCGGTCGTTTCTGGTGTTTCTTCTTCTTCGTGTTCACTAAAAAAAGATCCAAATGAATATTATATCAAGTAAATGCATTAAGAACATTAAATCTATATATTAAGCTAACGAATACATACTCTGTATTGGTTGGTGTCATCAGGTCGTACGTTGCAATTGGTGGATCTGCTCACGGCGTCAACGATTTTTTCTCCAGTACTTAATTTGGATTGACTATAAACTACTCAATAATTTTAACCCAATCACTATCATTATTCTTTCCTGACAAGAACAATTTTTAAAAAAAAAAGGTTTTCATTTTTGATTTGTTCTATAGAACACACAACTACAACTTGGCAATAAAGATTGAACGATTATCCCACACACATATATTGAGTATATAAGGATATTAAACAACAAGAACAGCAGAAAATTCAACTCATGTAAGCAAGAATTTAATGCTAAGGTATTGTCTAGATAGCAATTGTAGAAATATGAAATCTATAGAAAATTTAATAAAGCCAGTCATGTATAAATTTTTTTAATGCTGACATCCGCAGAAAAATAAAAGCGAGAAATTTAATGTTAACATCAGCAGAATAATAAATAAATCCACTTAGTCAGCATTAATGGAAGACCGGTCTGTCTTCGAAACGGTGCACGCGTATATACCATATTTTAAAATTAAAGTTGTCAATTGCAAAACAAAAGAAAATTAAATTTTACCTAGAAATCATTTGAAATATTTCCTTTTTTCAGTACAACTGAAAGAACTTGACTTTTATACATTTTTTTAATCGATATCATAGACTTTTTGTCTATACTGTTGGTAAAATCTACGTGAAGTATTTATATTAAATAATAAACTGACCTGTTAGAAAAAATTAAAAATTTGCATTGTTTTTTGAAAAAAAAAATTGCATACTTTTTTCAGTACAACTGAAAGAACTTGACTTTTATACATTTTTTTAATCGATATCAGACTATACAGAAACAGCAATGTTTAATTAGATCATTCAAACATGATGTGTTTACTATTAAACAAAACAAAAACTGTTCTTAATCCAAGTGATGATAAAAAGAATTCTTAGTACATCAACCATTGATACTATTGCCTATTTTTGTAGTATTCATTACAAAAATTACATACAACAGCGAGTACTGTATTAAAAATTGTTTTCGTTGCAGAAAGTAACATCAATACCCGTCAATATTACTGTATTAGTCAATTAAGGCATAAGTTAATTTTTTACTACGTTTCTTTTTTATTCGCTTAGGGCAACGCAGAAAAAAGTTTGAATTGGCAACATTTTTTATAATAAAATAAACCTTGATACAAAATTACATTCAGTTTTACCGAAAAGTAAATATTTCACATTGATATTTTTGTATAAATAGTCAAAAGTTGTCAATTGCAAAAAACTACAAAAATTAAATTTACCTAGAAATCATTTGAAATATTTACTTTTTCAGTACAACTAATTATTGTACTTTTTCAAAATAAGATCAACTCTTATAAGCACTAACGATTCACAATTACTTGGACATTTTTTCTCAAAACCTCAATGTTTAATTATATCAGACAAATATGATGTGTTTACTATTAAACAAAACAAAATTGTTCTTAATCCAAGTGATGATAAAAGAATTCTTAGTACCTCAACGACTGATACTAACTATTGCCTATTTTTGTAGTATTGATTACAAAAATTACATACGACAGCGAGTACTGTGTTAAAAATTGTTTTCGTTGCAGAAAGTAACATCAATACCCGTCAATATTACTGTATTAGTCGATTAAGGCATGAGTTAATTTTTTACTACGTTTCTTTTTATTCGCTTAGGGCAATGCAAAGAAGAAGTTTGAATTGACAACATTTTTTTTATAATAAAATAAACCTTGATACAAAATCACATTCAGTTTTACTGAAAAGTAAATCGGAAAAGATTGCTAACTATACAGGTGTTATAATATTATTATATATCTGTGTGAATAAACTCACAAAGCGCCAAATGAGCGGTTTGTCTAACTGATTTTTTTACTTAAAGCGATTGACATTCATTTCAAACAAGTATTTATTAAGGTCATATAAAAGACCAAAAGTTTTATTATATAAATAACGTTGTGTAATTTAAATTTCATTACGTAGCATTCGTTGAATTTTAAAAAAATTATTTTAAACCTACATCATGAATTAGTTTACGTGCTATAATTGATCCTTAACCTGATGAAGAAATGAATTGCTTTAACAAAGTTTTATGGAAAATGTCATGCGTTGCACATTCCATTTACAAGATTACATGAAACAAGAAAGGTTCAGTTTAAACTTTCATATATTACTTTATTTTATATTGCAGGATTTACGTTATTTAAAAAAATTTGATTCAGAACTTATTATAAAAAAATCCAAGATGCTCTAATTTTTCTTGTAATTGAAATTAGAAATGCATACATTTAATCTAATTACATAACGTTGGCTGTACATAGCTATGGAAGGCAAATACATGCATAAATCCAAAACATTCCTCGACAAAGAAAAACGCTTGTCGTATGTAATAGAAAAAAGAATGTCTTGCAACTATCAAGGAATGTATAACATAGGATGTTTAATAGACTATACCTTCCTTGAAACAATAAACCGCTTGTATGTGTGAATGACTTTTGGTATTCAAGTACTTTAATTTATGCAATAGAGAAAAAAATTCTGCGATAACTGCAGTAATGCAAAATTATTTAGTTGTTTATAAAATTGATGTAATCCCTTTGCTTTAAGAGGTATCAAAGAAATCTAAAAAAAATGAATGATTTAGTTTTTGATAATAAAATATGAACCCTAAGCCATGCCATCACTATATTGTTAGGAACACAGGATACCTTTTTACAGAGTAAAAAAAAATATTAAGAAATACGTTCATTTTTTTGTTTAAGTGATAATTTAGGGAAAATTGGAACCTATTAATCTGATGTACGTTGCTTGTTTCATACAATCCTGTAAATGGAATATGCAAACCGTTATTTTGTGCAACGCATGGCATTTTTTCCATAAACTTTTTCAGTAAAACTGAAAGAAATTGACTTTTATATATATGTATGTAAATTATTTTTAGTGAAAAAATCTATAGGCTGTAGCTTTGAATAATTTTTTAAAAGTGAGAATTACACAATAACTTCTTAATTTTTTAAAAAAAAAGCGAGAATTACATGCAATGCAGATTATTTTTTTTGGCTTCAGGCCTATTGCGAGAGAGAACATCTAATGTAAATTCAAAGCTGGTACATATTGAGGGTTATATGATGAAGGGAACGTAACTGATATTTTTAGCTCAAAATTGTGTTAAAACCACTTAAACTATTCCTATATAGGGTGTATAATTAGATCACACACCATAAGGATTTCCATGTTAAATTCTTAATATTCAAATATTGGCTCCTCCCAAAATTATTTTTTAGTGAAAAAATCTATAGGCTGTAGCTTTCAATTATTGAAACAATGGTAGTGTTTTAATAGCAAATTTAAAGTAGTTTTAAGATTTTCAGTATTAGTATGTATTGTCTAAAACGCAAAACTAAACTTAAATACATCTAAATTTGTCGTAACTGTTATTTTTAGACAAAATTGAGTTAAACTGCTTAAACTGTTCCTATATAGAATGTATAATTAGATCACACACCATAAGGATTTCCATGTTAAATTCTTAATATTCAAATATTAGCTCACCCAAATTATTTTTAGGAAAAAATCTATAGACTGTAGCTTTCAATTATTGAAACAATGGTAGTGTTTTAATAGCAAATTTAAAGTAGTTTTAAGATTTTCAGTATTAGTATGAATTGTCGAAAACGCAAAACTAAACTTAAATACATCTAAATTTGTGATTAAAACATTACAAGCCATAAACTATTTTTGTTAAAATAGTAGTCTTAATTTCATTATTTTTAACTCTTGTATGAAAAAGTAAGAAAATAAGTAGTGATATGACAGGATTCGGAATTTGTTTCTATACAAGAAACATATTTACATTTTTCCTCTAAAATAATTTTGGGAAACCAATATTTGAAGAATTGTGCATGATTTAATAACTCTACGTCAGTAACTATAGGTCTTTCACATTACCATGAAACGGTATAACCAAGCTCTCAGGTATCAGTCAGCATTAAATTTTTTATGATAGAGTTTATTAAAATTTTCTGCTGTTCTTGTTGTTTAATAACTATATATACCCAAGATGTGTATGTGTGATCATTCAATTCATTTATAAAGTGTAATTAATTGTACCGTAAACGATTCAAAAATGAAAACCATTGAAGATTTTATAATAAATCCTAACGAAGTGTTGGAAGAATCGTTGGCTCCATGGGTAGATCCACCAATTGAAACATACAATCTGATAACACCAATACGGTATGTATTCGCTGACTTAATATATATTTAATTCTCTCTTAATGCATTTACTCAATCTAATATTCATCTGACTTTTTAGTGAACAAGAAGAAGAAGAAAAAGAAGAAGAACAACTTCAAACGACTAGATCCATATCAAAGATGAGAAACATTACAGAACCAATAAGGTAATATTTTTTGCTGCTTAGAGTATTTTTTAATGTGCAAAATCTAGATATATTTTATAGATCAGGGAAGAATATTTCGATGTTAAAAAGGATACGTGAGGAGGATGAGGAGGAGGAAGATAATGATGATGATGAGACCAAGGAAGAAGACGACACCAAGGAATTTATTCGAATGGTGAAAATACGTGGATCTAAAATCCGACGCCGTCTTCTAAGCGAGCTGCAAATAATAAAAAAGCAAAGGGAAAGTTTAACATTAAAAGAACACGAATTTTGGATGGATTTAAAAAAGCAGCGGGAACGGTTAGCATTAAAAGAAGAAAAGGTTTGAAATAATTTAGAGTTGTTTTATAAATTTGGGGTGCTTGATAATTTGGATAATGTTTAAGATTTTTTCTAGGTTCTTTCCTCAACCGTTTCTCTTTCCTAATTCCTCACCCTTTCTATCCTTGCGGACAAAATTTACGTGTTACCTCCTCGTGGTGTTCGCTGGACTGTCAATATTTTGTTGTCTTTGTAATCTGCAAAATGTTGGTTGACTAACAACGTGTACCAGTTGTAATTATTATGATTAATAAAACAATGTTTTAAGTTTATTGAGTTTTCTTTCAAAGGTTTTGAGAAAAAATGTCCAAGTAATTGTGAATCGTTAGTGCTTATAAGAGTTGATCTTATTTTGAAAAAGTACAAAAATTAGTTGTATTGAAAAAGTAAATATTTCAAATGATCTCTAGGTAAATTTAATTTTTGTGGTTTTTTCGGCGTTGCCCTAAGCGAATAAAAAAGAAACGTAGTAAAAATTAACTCATGCCTTAATTGACTAATACAGTAATATTGACAGGTATTGATGTTCTGCAACGAAAACAATTTTAACACGGTACTCGCTGTCGTATGTAATTTTTGTAATCAACTTTAAGTGAAAAAATCAGTTAGACAAACCGCTCATTTGGCGCTTTGTGAGTTTATTCGCACCGATATAGAAAAATATTATAACACCGAGCTTATAAGAGTTGATCTTATTTTGAAAAAGTACAATAATTAGTTGTACTGAAAAAGTAAATATTTCAAATGATTTCTAGGTAAATTTAATTTTTGTAGTTTTTTGCAATTGACAACTTTATTGACTATTTATACAAAAATATCAATGTGAAATATTTACTTTTCAGTAAAACTGAATGTAATTTTGTATCAAGGTTTATTTTATTATAAAAAAATGTTGCCAATTCAAAGTTTTTCTGCGTTGCCCTAAGCGAATAAAAAAGAAACGTAGTAAAAAATTAACTCATGCCTTAATCGACTAATACAGTAATATTGACGAGTATTGATGTTACTTTCTGCAACGAAAACAATTTTTAATACAGTACTCGCTGTCGTATGTAATTTTTGTAATGAGTACTACAAAAATAGGCAATAGTTAGTATCAATGGTTGATGTACTAAGAATTCTTTTTATCGTCACTTGGATTAAGAACAATTTTTGTTTTGTTTAATAGTAAACACATCATGTTTGAATGATCTAATTAAACATTGCTGTTTCTGTATAGTCTGATATCGATTAAAAAAATGTATAAAAGTCAAGTTCTTTCAGTTGTACTGAAAAAAGTATGCAATTTTTTTTCAGCATACGATGCAAATTTTTAATTTTTTCCAACAGGTCAGTTTATTATTTAATATAAATACTTCACGTAGATTTTACCAACAGTATAGACAAAAAGTCTATGATATCGATTAAAAAAATGTATAAAAGTCAAGTTCTTTCAGTTGTACTGAAAAAAAGGAAATATTTCAAATGATTTCTAGGTAAAATTTAATTTTCTTTTGTTTTGCAATTGACAACTTTAATTTTAAAATATGGTATATACGCGTGCACCGTTTCGAAGACAGACCGGTCTTCCATTAATGCTGACTAAGTGGATTTATTTATTATTCTGCTGATGTTAGCATTAAATTTCTCGCTTTTTATTTTTCTGCGGATGTCAGCATTAAAAAAATTTATACATGACTGGCTTTATTAAATTTTCTATAGATTTCATATTTCTACAATTGCTATCTAGACAATACCTTAGCATTAAATTCTTGCTTACATGAGTTGAATTTTCTGCTGTTCTTGTTGTTTAATATCCTTATATACTCAATATATGTGTGTGGGATAATCGTTCAATCTTTATTGCCAAGTTGTAGTTGTGTGTTCTATAGAACAAATCAAAAATGAAAACCTTTTTTTTTTTAAAAATTGTTCTTGTCAGGAAAGAATAATGATAGTGATTGGGTTAAAATTATTGAGTAGTTTATAGTCAATCCAAATTAAGTACTGGAGAAAAAATCGTTGACGCCGTGAGCAGATCCACCAATTGCAACGTACGACCTGATGACACCAACCAATACAGAGTATGTATTCGTTAGCTTAATATATAGATTTAATGTTCTTAATGCATTTACTTGATATAATATTCATTTGGATCTTTTTTTAGTGAACACGAAGAAGAAGAAACACCAGAAACGACCGCGCGTCAAAGATGAAGAAGACAGCCCTCATAGAACTGATAATGCAATATTTTTTACCGTTCAGAGTTGGAGTGAGTTAGAACTGTTCTTTATATTTGAGAACTTAAGTGAATTATATATGTATTTTATAAATTACAATAAAGAAAAATACATTGTGTGTTTCATTTCACATTACTTCCGATTTAATAACTACGTAATCTCAGTTTACAGAACGGTGTAAAACAATTTTTGACTTTTAATCTGAGTGCATATTTCGAATAGATGCTCTCATTTTTTTTGCGATTAAAGTTAGAAATGCATTTCAAATAGATGCTTTCATATTTTTTTTGCAATTGAAATTAGAAATGCATGTGATCTAAAATTGCAGGCGGCTCCGTGGCGTAGTGGTATGTGTGTGACTACTACGCCCAAGGTCCCGGGTTCGAATCCCGACACGGTCCGCTTGAAAAATGTTAGGCGAGCATTTTTCACAAAAATACACCCTCGTTCGGATGAGAGGTAAAATGGAGGTCCCGTGTGTGGGTGTTGTCACGCACGTTAAAGATCCCTACCTTGCTTGGAACAGCAAGGGTTCGGCAAAATTCCAAATTTTCCAGGTAAAAAAAAACTCGCTTCCTGGCCAATGTAGTACCTTCCGGTGGAGCATTGGAAAATCACAAGTAAGATCTAAAATTGCAGAGTTGCCTTCAATACGTAACTATGGAAATGCAAATGCTGAAGAAGCATTAGACTAGACTATCGTTGACAAGAAAAAAAGCTGTCTGACATGGGTTGAATTTTCTGCTGTTCTTGTTGTTTAATATCTTTATATATACTCAAGATATGTGTGTGATAATCGCTCAATCTATATTGTCAAGTTGTAGTTGTGTTTTATAGAACAAATCAAAAGTGAAAACTTTTTTAAAATTGCCCTTGTCAGGAAAGAATAATGATAGTGGTTAGGTTAAAATTATTGAGTAGTTTATAGTCAATCCAAATGAAGTGCTTGAAAAAATTGCTTACTCCGTGAGCAGATCCACCAATTGCAACGTTAGCATATATATTTCAATAGATTTATTTCTGTTTTTTTTTTAAGTTGGAGCATTTCATAAATTTTCTCGTTTATATATTTCTTGCAGATATACTGAGTTCGCGATTTAATAACTACGATTTGTTATTCTTTAAAAGCGAGAATGAGAAAATTGGTGCAGTCAGTCTGTCTGTTTGTCTATTTGTCTGTCTGTCTTGGCAAAATTTTCGAGATATCTGTACAATTTGTTAAATGGTGTAAAACCAGTAAAGAGCTATTGCGTTGATCAATTATAATTGCTTTCAGGGTTGAGAGTCCCATTCGTGCTGTCTGAGTTTAATTGTTTTTTTCTGCAGACATCAGCATTAAAGATTTCTTACTGACTACAATAATAATACAGACACAATCTTTTCTATTGTTTTTTATTATTATCAAACCATTCTTTCAATAACAAAGTATTTTGTTTTGCAATAGATAGGTTTTCCATCTATTTCTTATTCTTTTCTAGACCCTTCACACATACTTCTTCACCGGGTCGGATAATTTGCTTCGGCTAACATTATAAAATTATATTAAAATAAATAATACAGACACAATCTTTCTATTGTTTTTTATTATTATCAAGCCATTCTTTTAATAACAAGGTATTTTGTTTTGCACATTGCAGATTATTATTGTTGTGTCTACAACAATGGATGTTATATTTTAAACGGTTGTTGATTTTTAACTACGATAGCTTAGGACAACCTAGTGCAAGCATATCAGTTACGACGTTTTGCATTAGATAGGTTTCAATCAATTTCTTCTTTTCTAGACCCTTCACAAATACTTTTTCACCGGGTAGGATAATTTGCTTCAAATAAATCAGAAATCGCTATCGGTAAAAAATCTTAAAATGAGGGTAGCTCCCTGGGGGATAATGTTATCTAAAAAATTCCTAAAAATTCGGATAGCTGAGAAAAATCTAATATTAATTGATACCAAACAAGATAGGTTTATCTCGAAAAATGCAATTGTTAGTCGAAACTATTTGGTGGTGGTGGTGGTGGAGGATACAGGACCGACTTCCTCTATCTACTATAACGCTATCACGTCACGATATTATAGATGGAAGTCTGCACGTGTCAGGCCGCCCCCCTCAACAACCCCAAATAGTAGGTAGGGTGGGGGTTCGATCGAGGTACGGTGGGGTGTTCGATCAGAAATAGTAGGTAGGGTGGGAGGTTCTGAGTAGGTAGAGTTGGGGGTTCGAGTAGGTAGGGTGGGGGGTTCAAGTAGGTAGAGTGGGGGGTTTGAGTAGGTAGGGCGGGGGGTTCGAATAGATAGGGTGGGGGGTTCGAGTAGGTAGGGTGGGGGGTTCGATCAGGTACGAAGTGTGCCAAACCCAGGGAACCTGGAGAAAATGCCTCTCCTCATTTCCTCCTTATGGGAATTTACATGTAAATTAAATAGTAGGTAAGGTGGGGCAGGCCGATCGAGGAAGGGTGGGGGGTTCCATCGGGACAAAAATCCTACCAGGAGGCCCCAAGGCGGCCCACAAGGAGAGATCAGGGAAAAAATCCCTCTCCCCAATGGGAATTTACATCAAAAATATATATATATATATATATATATATATATATATATTGCTGTGTTGGTTCGCACGAAGTGGCCCAGAACATACCTATTCTATCTACTATACTTGATACTTAAAAATGAATTAACTAATATAACCTTCGCGCGTAATTTCTGGTTGTTTCTTTATACAGGCTGTTTTGAATTTGTTTCTTTCGTATTTGCTTTTGATAATATAAAAACCACTATATAATCCCTCTATTTCAATTCTAAGAAAAACTATCCCCAGTTTTTCTGAATTTAAATACCTACATTCTAATTTAAATTTATCTTCTATTTTTATACACCTATCTACTCACCTATCCTTACCTATACCTATTTAATACACCTGTCACTACTTATCTACCTATTTCTACATCTATCTCTACTTATTTCTATCTATTTACACCTATCTTTATTTCTAATTACTTATTCCCACCTATCACTATCTTTTACCTAACTATTTCTATCTATTATTAACTCTTCACCCTCTGATTTCATTGTCTTTTCTTCTTCCATTTTCCCCTTTTAGTCCTTTATTGACTCTTTACATACATCATTTTGTACTTTTCTCTTTATTTTTAGTCTTCATAACTTTTAACCTCACCTATTATCACTATCTATTCTTATCCTAACTCAACCTACCTAGTTCTATACCTATATCGAACTATCTCCCATATTTATTCTATACCTATTTTATTTTCTATAAGTACTTACTTCTAATCTTCTATATACACCTATTTCTATCCCTATCTATTTAAATTTTACTCTATTATACACCTATCCCTACCTTTCTATATACACCTATCCATATTTATCCTATTTCTACTTTTTTATATACCTATTTGTATTTCTACTTTTCTATATACACCTATCGCTATCTCTCTATTCTATATTTATACTAAATTCATCTATCCCTATCCTTCTCGTCGTTAATCTTCCTCTTGTTATTTAAACCTAACTCTCTTCTTAATCCTCCATGTCTTTCTTCTAACCATCCTAATACTCTTCATCCCTATTTCTCCTTCTATTTCTATACTTATCATCCTTGTTATTTCACATAAAATCAACTTATCCCTATTATCCTGACTCTTAAATATTTCTTCTTCAATCCCTATACTTGTCTGTTTCTCATTTATTATACTTTCTTTTTCTGTGGACAAACCAAACGATACTACCTCAACATCTTTATCTTTCCCTTTTATACAAAACTTTTCATCTCTTCTAGACCTTACATGTACAATATTCATGTTATAAAAGTCATTTAAATTCAAATTCAAATTATCAAAATTATCTTTGCCCCTTAACTCACTTATGCCTATATTTACCTCTTGTGTGTCACATAACGCTATTTTTACTTCTATCTTTCTTAATTCTGACTCGTTATCCACTATTAACGCTGCGCCTTAGTCTACTTCTACTTGTTCAGCCTCTTCTTTCACTATCCATTGCACCTCGTCTAACCTTTCCTCACTATATTCCCCTGAGTCGATCTCTCTTACCTCTTCCTCATCTCCCTCTACACTATTAATACATAACCCCATGTCATCTTCCGTGACATCATAACTTGCCTTCCAGGGCAATATCCTATCCCTAATCCTAACTATTTTCCTCTCCATATCTATTACAACCACTAACTTCATCATGCAATCGACCCCTAATATCCCTTTAAACTTTAACCCAGGTACAATTATAAATTTTTGTTCACAGCTTACTGAACCTAACTCTACTTTCAAAATAACTACGCTATTTACAACAGCAAATCGTTTTTTATTCGGCGCAACCAGGTGACTTCTTTTTATTGGCATTATCCTATCACACACTTTATTTTTAATTTCATTGACGAATTCCTCCGATACCAAACTCGCCTCTGCTCCTGAATCTAATAAAGCTTCTAAATTTTTCTCAAAAATTTTAATTTCAATTATGGGCAAACAAAATTTTTCTACTATTTCTGGCTCAATTTCTTCTTCAATTTTTAAAAATTACTTCGGATGTTCATACTTGTACACAGTGATGTCCAGTGGTTTGTCCGTCTTTAAAAATCCTGTCCAGGTCTGTTTTCCCTACTCGGTCCTGGTCTAGCCGTCACCTCAGCGTATGTCCTAGGTGTTTCCACTCGTTCTGTGTCTGTATTAGCAGTCCCCCTCATGTCCGGTGAGCTGTTCTGTCTGGTAGGTCCCGGTCTCGGTGCAGGTCCCCTTCCTAAACTGTTACTTCTAACATATGGCCGTCGCTGTTCCCAATTCTGTCGCTGGTATCCGTAACTATTCCCCCGTCTAGCGTAGTTGTCCCGTCTATTGTCGAACCTAACCGTATTGATCTGTCTTTCCCTATGTTCCCGAGGTCGTCCACTACTTACGTCGTCGTACCTCTGCAGGTATTCCAAAAACATTCCTCTGTTCACTATGTTCTGTAGTGCTACGTGTTGTCTAACTTCTACCTCGAAGTGTCGCGATAAGTACTTGATAATTTGTCGGTCCGTCAGTGGTGGGTTCAGTTGCTTTGCTATGCTATACTTTCGTATAGCATATTGCTCCCTACTTCCTGAAAATTCTCCCTTAAATTTCCCTGTGATTAAGTCGTCTCGTACCTAGTCTTGTCTGTGGTCACTCCAATAGTGCTTTAAAAAATCTGTCTTCAAAGGCCGTGTAGGTGTCAATTTCCTGTCCTATTAAATTATACCAAGCTTCAGCATGGTTTTTTAGTAAAGCTTTTACAATATTTAATTTGGCCTGTTCGTCGTATACGTTATTTATTAACCCTCTAACATTATTAATAAATATTTGCGGGTTTACTCTACTATCCCCATAAAATTTCATTTGCTGCTCCAAAGAAACATTACCTGTTACAAACCTTGGACCATCCTCCATTAAAGTCGCTACATTATGCTTAATCCCGGTTACTTCTCTCTCAACTCGACCTAACTGATCCTTACACGAGTCCGTTACCTCAGTCATTTTCGCATTAATCTCATCCTCACAGAAAATCCTTACATCAGTCCTTAATTGTCCCATTTCCAAATTTAAACCTCGAATATCACGCTGATTTTTATCAACCCTATTTTCAACTTCCCCCATCTTTACCGTCAAGCTATTTTTGAATTCCGAAACCTCTTTATTCGTCTTATCTATTTTTTCACTCAGGGTTTCCCTAACTCCTGTTAATGTCTCATTCATTCGATCAACTTTTCTATTTGATTCCGCACTCATTTCTCTAATTTCTCCAAATTTTTTGTTTGATTCGTCTCTAACCCCGCTTAACGTCTCACTCATCTGGTCAAATTTCCTATTAGATTCTTCATTCATCCTCTCTAGCATTCTCAAAATTAATTCATTTCCAGCTTCTCCTGACTCCGTCCTCGACTGATCCCTACTGCCTCCAGCTTCCTCCATTTTTGAATTTTTATCACACAAAGCACTATGGTCACTTCCAATTTCCACTCCTTGGCTTCTTAACCACTCCTTTCTCTGAATACGTTCAAATCACTCTCTCACACACAAAAATACTTTTAAATTTATACAAAACAGAAAAAACCGAAACTTTCTCTCTCAGATCGCCAGTTTCCTGGAATAAAATCACTAAAATTTTACTTGGAACTCGAGCTTCACTTTTGGGTCGCCAAATTTACTGTGTAACCTTATAAGAATCGAGCCTCACGAATTGGGCGGCAAAATTTATGCCGTAGAACTCGGGTAAGCTCCTCACCAACCATAAATATATGCGAAAATATTTATAAAATTTTCAAATTCGTAAAATAGAAAATTTTCCAAAACTTAAATTATACAAAAAAAATATTCTTTCCTGTTTTCCTCTCTTCCTCGGTTGAATGGCCTTCTTCAACTGCTTCCGGCTAGCTCATTTGGACCTCCTCTTGGATATCTATTCACTCTCATATTCTATCATTCACGCACTCTCCCAATAAAACCACAAAATACACGAACAGACAATCTTTTATTTATTCCTATTTACAAATGCAATTTATTATTGTCTATATTTTATTATTCACGTTACACTTCAGTAACTCTTATTTTGTAATGTCCTTTATTTAATTTCAAAATCATCAAACACATAAAATGTACGCGGAGTAAATGGACCTTGAATAATACCTTCTCTAAAATTCCTTTACTATAATTTATTTATTTATTTTAATAATCTACGTTAACTGTGGGGTATGGTGAGCTCATAATAACCCAACTACTTCTGCATAATGTATGCCCCTCTACTGTGCATACTCTAAAAATACAAAAAAAAAACAAAGCCATGTACTCTTCACAAAAATTTCACGTTCTGAAGGAACATTTAAAAGCTTTCTAGACACCTTCAATTTCTAGTAGAATACCGTAATAAAGTTATTTACACAAATTCTGTTCCATACTCCATTAATTCACACTACCTTAAAAACACTCTCATACTCTACCCCAATATTTACAGTTTATAGAAATCACAATTTTAAATCGTTATCTGGAAACTCCGCTCTGTAGATGATGCCATGTAATTTTTCTCCCTGGTCTGGAGGTCGTTTCTCGCTATGACTAGACGAATTCCATTTAAGTTGATCCGCCAACGCCTCCTTCTCGGTGTAACCAAATTCCAAATTTCATTTCACAGTAATCTACGTTACTTAATGTCCCGACACGAGTTGATTAAAAATTATAGGTGATACCTCAATAAAATAATCTCGGCACACTAACCGCGTTTTAATTTAATTTAGAGGCTACCACTAAGCAATACACTTAAAAATGATTTGTCAATACTTACAACTTCGTGTCAACTTTTATACGTGCCTTTGGGACGATCGAAATAATAAGGCACGAAGTTAAAAGACAAGAGAGCGAGTCCTAGTTTTCTAGAGTATTTATGTCTTTCGACTGTAACCTCTCCAGGCCCCCAGTTATCCGAAATCCCGCTCACAACAACACATTCTCACAATTTTGCACTCAACCCCAATTTCAAACCTGCAAATTTCCGTACCTCGTTATAAAATTTTAAGAAACTTACGCTACACTATCCTCGTGTCTATATCAAGTCGAACTAACACATCCACCAATCGTAGACCCAATGACGTTTCTTAAATCCCTCCTATACTATTGCGGTCTCATGCTTATACGTTTTCTACGTCTCTTTCTAACCTTGCTTGAGTGGTAGAAAATCAAGATCTTCGTTTGTTCACTGTTTACACACGTGGACTGTCTACCTGAGTTAAATAACCCCTTCATTAGTATTTCTATAGAACGCATGCGACAGTTTTACAATATACGTAGAATCTTTGTTTGTTATCTACAGAAATTATTGGAACTTGACTTTTAAAAATACGCAGGTGTTCAATCGTAACATTTTAAATAACACTTCTACGAGCTGGATTTTCCACGTATTTCAACTCTACTGATATATTTGTACGTTAGCAACGCGTCTCATCTTTGGTATTATTGGGTTCTTAAACGCTTTTATGCATATTATACATCAATAATCGTTCACTTAAATTCAAATTAATTAATAAATTAATGGCATTGGCTCCTACTATTTAATTTATTTGCAAACCTATTTAAAATTCATTAATTATTTATAAAATTTCGTTAATACTTGATACTTAAAAATGAATTAACTAATATAACCTTCGCACGTAATTTCTGGTTGTTCCTTTATACAGGGTGTTTTAAATTTGTTTCTTTCGTATTTATTTTTGATAATATAAAAACCACTATAATATATATATATATATATATCCTGTCAGGATGCCCTCGTATATATATATATATATATATATATATATATATATATATATATATATATATATATATATATATATATATATATAAAGAGTCCTAAGAATATTTCTTGTGTTGTGTTAGCTTTAAAGATTCTGTTTGGCAAATTTTGCAACTAATCAAAATGTATATGCTTATCTTGTTACTTTGTATTAGTATAGAATATAATTCTCTTATAGAAGTCAGTTAATAATAAATCTATTTTTAACAAAAGGTTTTAGTATTTACTATATTTGGCACCACATTTTGTATACTGATTTTGAGATTATGTGTTATGGAAATGTACAAAAAGCGAGTGATAAATTTATTTGCTTTTGTCTTTTAGATTTTAGTTTAATAAAATTACAAGTTGGTATTAGCAGACAATTTACCTTAATTTTTACAAACTGCTAGTTAGAAATTCTTGCTTATTGGAATCATGTTTGTATATAATTGCTTTATTCTCTGTAGCATGCAAAAGTAGTTTTCGATTGCAATTTCTTTATTAACTTTCTAAGTTAGATGCTCTTGTTTAGTATTTATTTTTGCTTTAGACTAATGTCATATGAAATGTAAAATTTTGACATATAACTCAATTGCTGTTTATAGAAGTAAGTTTATATTTGTTAAAACTAAATGTTATTTATAATCTCTAACTTAGAAATGTATTTTAATAAACTGTAGGTGTGATTGTCCTATAGGTAACTCTCTTGTGTTTGTGTATTTCTAAAAGGTTGGTATTCGTCACCGTGTGCTGTTGTTTATTATATATATATATATATATATATATATATATATATATTATCGTGTAAATTATATGTAAAGAGGGATAGATAAGTCAAGAGAGTAATTTTGTAAGGACCGTGTATATAGAAAACAGGAGTAAATTATTTACGCTCCAAATTAATTAGTTTTGACCTTAAAACAAACAGATAATAGCAAACATTTGTATTAATAAATCGTAATTTTAAAGTTGCATAGTGTGGAAGCTCTGTAGTACGTAAAAACTCTAAGATAATACGAGTATAATTAGCTTTAATATTCGAAGGTTGTAAATCGAGCATATCAAGTAATAAGAGAGAGCTTTTGTCTATATAAAAACGATAATGTAAACGCATATGTTCATTTATCTAACAAAGCGTTTGTTAAAAACAAATCCTAAGAAATCTACAGGTTAAACAACATGAGAAAGTACAATTTCAAACTGGCAATCGGTTCATAGAAAAGACACACAAATAAACAATTCAAGAAACCAAATGTGCATTGAAATATAATTCTTTAGAAATTTGAGTTAACGGTTGAAGCGAAGGCTGCGAAATAATAGGTGGTTTGAAAACAAAGTAGAGACGGGATATCAATAGCATAGGCTAAACGAGATTGACAAATAACAGACGTTGGATAAAACAGCCATTTAAAGCGCGCGATAATTTGTAGAGGCTAACAACAATATCGATTTTAAGTTGCTGTAGTGGGATGTTAGTAAAGACAGTAAATATGAGTTAGACGAGGACAACATAGTTGGATGATAGGCCTACAACAGGGAAAATGGTCTGGATTGGCTGATTGCGAGTTGAGTAAGAGACATTTCTAGGAGCATTGCGACCGTTGTGAACGAGAAGCAGTATTTTCGGACTAAAGCTAAGTGGAATGAGAAATTTTGAGTTTTAAAAGATCGTTGCAGTTTGGATTTTCAGAATCGGTTACAGTGGTGGTGTTTTTCGATGGAGACGGGGTACAGGAGGTAGATTTCAACGCTTATAAATACACTAGGAGACGTAATGAGGCTCTCTTACTTCTTTTGTCCTAAGTTAAAAATTTGTAAATCGGTGATAGTGTAGTCCGTTTAATTTAAATTAAAAGTGTTTGAAAGTACGAGTAGGTGCTATGTTATAAACGGTGCTGTAAGTACATACGAATAACGAGCAAAAGATGCTACTGAGGTAAGCGAGACTAGTTATTTTTTCGGAACGAGGGTGCTGGGTGTATGGTAGATTCAGAAGCCGAGCAACTTATTTGGACAATTATATGGATAGATGCATTGAAGGCGTCTGCAGAGAATTGGATAACATTTGGAAATGAGTTTGATGTACATATATCAGAGAGAAGTTGGATGAAATGCAACGACGAGGTTTTGTTGGACGACATCTTCAGAGGTGACGGTGCAAAAGGCTTACACCAGGTAACGAAATTTGTTTCCTTTTGTTATTGCTTGAACATTTTGTGCTGTTATTTTGTACTAGAGTGATTTGACATATTGGGTGTATATTTTATGAACATAAAATCTAATTTGAAGGTTATATGAAAAAGACAATTTGAGTTTATTATTTGAAGGTATAGACACATGACATAATTTTGATGTAAAGAGTAAACGGGTCTTTAGAGTTGTTGAAAACAAAGATGCGATTTACTTATGCATTTAGAGAAACATGGTTTATACTGAGCTCACAATAGCCCACGGTAAATTTCAATTTAGGGTTTCAAGATAGGCCCATCTACTTGAACTGTATTTCAAAAAAATGTTGAAAATAAATTAAATTCATTAAATTTAATAGGATTTAATGGTTGATATTGTAAAATTTTATGAAGATCTTTATATCCGATTTTGTAAATATTGAGCTGGTGACGTTAATTTTTGATTTGTGTGAATAAAAAGGTATGTTTCATTGAATTATTTGATTGGTAATTTTTGTTTGGTAGTCTAAGTGAGAGAGAGAGAGAGAGAGAGAGTAAGCATAGGATGGGTAAGTATCTCTGAAGAAGCTGGAAGCAGAGCTAGCCGTGGTATGCTGATACAGGTGGAGCTTTTCCAGAGATACTGGAATATTTTTTTTCCAGAAAAATGTTATGACGGCCCAATTTGTGGGGCACGATTTTAGAGCTTAACCACTGGATTTTTACGGCTTCCCAAGCGTGGGACTCAATTAATAAAGATAACCTCACAGTTTAATATATATATATATATATATATATATATATATTACTCAAATTTAGACCAGGGTAGAAAATTAATTAATTACAGCAAATAATTTTAATCACCGTGTGTAAGGAATTTTATTAGATAATAGGCTTTATTAAAAAAAACCGTGAAGCATAAAAATTTATTCGTTTCATTAATAATAAGGAATTTAAATTATTCACTAGACGTTTTCTATAAAAAGAAGCAGTATTAAAATGCTCAACTTGTATGTAATTTAATTATTTCAAGTAAAGAAACAAATGGAAATTACGTGCAAAATTTATATTAATTAATTCAAGTTTAAGTAACGAGTATTAAACAAAGTGTACAAATAATAATTAATATTTAATTAGGATTCGCTAAAAATTAAAGGGTAGAAGTCAATGCCATTCATTATTATTTTAATTGGAGTTAATTGAACGATTATTAAGGTATAATAAGCATAAAAGCCTGTGAAAATCCAAGGTTAAAATACCACGAAATAAAGCTCTGAGAATTATGTTAAAACGTTAACACACCTGCGTATTTTTAAAAGTCAATTTCAGTTTAATTTGTTTAGATAAACATGTAGATTCTACGTATATTGGAAACGGTCGGATGCTTTAGCACGAAATACAAAACAGCGTTTATTTAAAAGTCACGTCGCGAGTCCACGTGGATAGTAAAGAATATCGATTTGTACCACTCAGACCAAGGTAGAAAAGGAAAGAGAAAATGCGTTAAACAGAGACACTAATAATTAAAGGCGTGATTTGTGTAGCGTGACGAGGGTCACAATTGGTTGAAAATAAGAGGCAAACATGAGAGGTGTAAAATAATATTTCTGTATAAAATTTAATTAGTTGTTCTCAGACGTTACGTGCCGTGTGGAAAATTTCCTAGATTTTCAACTGGCGCGTGTGCAAATTTAATAGAACCGCGTGCCGGACTGTCGAAAAGGGGAACATAGTATGCGAAATTCTGAAAACTGGCCGTTGCGGGACAAAACCGACATACAGGCGAGCTATTATATAAACCCGGACTTTAAACAGTTTCGCTCTCTTAGATTTTTGATTATTAGATGCTTTAAACAGTGCTCTTAGATTTTCGTTTTTGATTCAATACTTTAAACAGTTTGCTCTTATATTTTGTGATTATTGAATACTTTAAAACAGTTTGCTCTTTACGTGCTACGATACAAGTTATTATGCATTAGTGCACTTAGAAAAGAAAATACAAGGTAATAAAGTCTAGTTATATTTGCGAGTATTACTGTACCAATTATCCAAAATTTTTAACGATAAATGAATAAACAAAAGTAGGCAGTTTTGGGGTATAGCGTGAAAAAAGTTCCTGAGAAGCTCTGAAATAACTTTAGATGAATGGTGGTGTAGAAAATTTTAAAAGCGTTTAGAATCAGAAGCCGTAAACATAACCCAGTTGGAATGGTGTGATTAACAAAGGACGATGTACATTGGAGCCACGAGTGCATTAACCTTCAGGTAACTTATGCTTTGTTGTTCGATTTTTGATGTCTTGGTGTGTTTTGAATAACTTTATAATTTGTTTGCTAAAAATGGACAGTAGTGAATTTGTACTAACAACAAAATTTTAATTTTAAGGTGAAATCTTCTTGTTTAAGTAAAAAGGAGTATTTAGCAGTTTAAGTTCTTGATTATGATGAAAATTTGGGTCTGTTTTTGAGCTCAATTAGACTAACCTGTTTGATTAACGTAAAGGGGTGGGAGATGCTCCCTTTGTACTCAGACTCAGGTCTGCAAATATTGTTAAATTAATTAGTAGGCATCCTACAAGGACTTTAATTCTGGATGCAAATTAAAATGATAACAAATTTAATCTTGAAATTTTATGATACTGAAATTTATGCTGAAATTTAATTTTGAAATTTCAATGTATTATGAATATTGATGTAAATAGAGTTAACGTTGATGTTTGTGGTAGGAATGTATTTGTTTTTTTTTATGAATGAGGATGAAAGTTTTAACTAGGTGAGCAGCCGAGGCGGAAAGAGTAAAGAGGTGATTATCAGAAGAGAATCACAGCAAATCGTAGCACCCAAAAGTGAGGCTCGAGTTTAAAATAAAATTTTTGTGATTTTATTCCAAGAAACTGGCGAGGCTTTTTGTACATTTCACAGCAATATATATATATATATATATATATATATATATATATACAGGGTGTCCCCGTTATCAGTGCAAATATTTTAGGTGGTGATAGGGGACACTTTTCTAAAAACAAAATTTAAATATAATTTTTTCTTAAGTCCCCACCCTAAAGGGGTGGGTCAATTATAGCATTTTTGTGGGCGTCTCTCTGTAAATGGATATAGCATCGAAACTATTAACTTTAGCGTATTGATTATCTAAAAATATTTTAAAGGGCCTAAAATTTTCTACAAGTTTGTATTTCATCATTTTTTGTCTAAACTAAAGGATACAGAAGTTATCTAGAAATTCATATAAAAAATTGAAAAACATTTACAAAATTTCTTTTTTTGTAATACTTGAATACGCGATAACTATCAAATGGGAAGAGTTAGAAAAAACGAACAGCTCATTCCGTATAGCAAATTTGAGGTACAATGAGGTACAACTTTGCCATAATAAAGTTTTTTATAAAATTATTTTATCTGTATTGAAAATAGTCAAAAGTGGACAAGAATTGATAAAATGTAAAACTATTAAAATTCATCTTTATTTAATTAATTTAATTTAATTAATCTCAAGTTATTTTAATAAATGTTCAAAATTATCTCCTCCATTTGCAGTGCACAATCTGACTTTTTAAAAGATGTTAAGTTGCATTTTGTATAAGATCTTCTCTCTCGTTGAACCCACTAACTGCATTCGTTATTCCATTTAATAATTCGCCTCTAGTATGTGGCTTTTCCCTATTACCATATACCATCGCTTTTAGTGTACCCCATAAAAAATAGTCTAGATAGCAATCCTGAGATCTTGGTGGCCAATTAATGGGACTTCCTTTTCCTATCCATTTTCGGGAGAAAATTCTGTTTAAATGGGTTTTAAGGTTTAATCCAAAATGTGCCGGTGCACTATCATGTTAAAATCACATATTGATCCGAGTTGCTATTGGAATATCTTTTAGCAGTGGTTGTAATTCATTTTCTAAGAATGGTAAATAATCGGTAGCTGACAAGCGTTTATTTTCGGGGAAAAAAATAAGGGCCAATTATTTTGCTTCCTAACATTCCAACCAACAATTTACGCTAAAACGCCTTTGATGTCGAGTATCTCTTGTTTTGCTAGGATTTTCGACAGCCTAGTGATGTTTGTTTCTGCTGTTATTTACACCATCTTTTGTAAATTGTGCTTCATCGCTAAAAAATGTGTGAAGCAAATCTTTGTAAATTTCTTTTGCTTCTCAACCAAGTGCAGAAAATAAGTCTTTGTTGATAGTATGCATTTTGTAATATTTGTACCGAATATAAATAGTATGGGTAGTACTGATACTTATGCAATGTTTTCCAAATCTGTTTAAATGAAATTGACAAATAGTGAATGTATAGAGTTAATTTTTACGAACTTTATGTTTTGATATACCAAATTCAGCTTGCAGTCTTCTAATACCGGTTAAGGTTCATTTGCCACTTGTTCCAAAATTTCTGGACTACTTGGTTGCTGGTTGTCATTGTAAATATGCCGCCCACGCTCTTTATCTGCATTTGGAAATTTTTCAGTATCTACTAAGCATCCACAAGTATTTACTATTAATAATTTTTAAATTAATACATTCTCATAATAAATCTATGCACATTATAAAATACTCGAATATTCGGCAGTCTTTGAGGATATCTTCTTTGATATTCCATTCTAGCAGCAGGTGCGCTACCATTCAATAACTATATACAAAGTGTATATCCGTATATTCCTGATTTGAAAACAATAATATAGCAAAATAAGGAAAAAGAAGAACAGTAATAAAAACAATTAAGGGTTTCTTTACTCACATATTTAACAATGTACATTTTCAAATTTGGAATGTAACAGATCGTCATTTTATTTATTGTTAAATCTTTCTAAATTCTCATTGTAATAGTATTTACAATTATCCTATATTAATTCTACTGGGTTAAATTGACAGTGGCATGGAGAGGGCCTTAGACCTTTATGGCCGCCGTATGCTGCAATTTCGAGTTGGTATATTTGTGGTTCGATATTTTCCTTACTAATGCCCCTTTTTTAACATTGAAGTGTTAAAAAAGATGTCATATCAATGCAAATAATTATTTAGCTCCTCTTTGTTCGATGAGTTAGGAAAATCTGTCATTAATCTAGCACTATTACACTTGGACTGTTGAATTTCGGTTGCAATCACTCTTGGAACCATTTTATATCCATGATAATCTTCTTTTTATAACGTTAAGGAAAACAAAAAGGATGTATCAGGTATAAAACTATCTTTATTCACTGCATGTTGAACTATAAATCTAAAACATTTGGTAAGTATGTGTAGCCAAGTGATAACAACAAATCGGTGGTTTCTAATTTACTGACCAACTAGTAAATTACCACCTCGGGAACTAGCAATCCGATTAAAAAAATTTCTTCGTATATCGCTACTACCACGCAACTACCAGCCAACACAACACGATTTTCAACCCCCCCCCTTAGGGAGTTAATTTATATAAAACTTACTACCACAGAAACTACCAACCCCATTAAAAAATTTCAACGGATATCGCTACTACTATGCAACTACCACCCAACACATCACCATTTTCAACCCCCATTTAGGGGGTTGGTTTATATAAAACTCACTACCACAGAAACTACCATTTCGACTAAAAAAATTTCAAAGTAGATCGCTACTACCATGCAACTACCACCCAACACAACGATTATCAACACCCTCCCCTGTTAAAAGGTTGGTTCATATAAAGCTCACTACCACAGAAACTACCAATCCGATTAAAAGAATTTCAACGGATATCGCTACTACCACCCAACACAATACAATTATCAACTCCACCTCCTCCCTTAGAGGGTTGGTTTATATACAACTCACTACCACAGAAACTACCAAACCGATTAAAAAAAATTTCAACGGATATTGTTATCACCATGCAACCACCACCCAACACAACACAATTTTCAACTCCTCCTCCCCCTTAGGGGGTTGGTTTATATAAAACTCACTGCCACAGAAACTTCCAATCCGATTAAAAAAATTTCAACGGATATCGTTACTACCACGCATCCACCACCCAACACAACACAATTATTAATCCCCCTTCCCGCTTAGGGGGTCAGTTTATATAAAACTCACTACAACAGAAACTACCAATCCGATTAAAAAAATTTCAACGGATATCGTTACTACCATGCAACCACCACCCAACACAACACAATTTTCAATCGTCCTCCCACTTAGGAGGTTGGCTTATATAAAACTCACTACCACAGAAACTACCAATCCGATTAAAAAGATTTCAACGTATATCGCTACTACCACGCAACTACCACCCAACACAACACGATATTCAACCCTCCCTCCCCCCCTTAGGGGATTGGTTTATATAATACTACCACAGAAACTATCAATCCGATTAAAAAAATTTCAACGGATATCGCTACTACCACGCAACTACCACCCAACACAACACAATTATCAATTCCCCTTCCTCCTTAGGGGGTTAGTTTATATAAAACTTACTACCACAGAAATGACCAATCCGATTAAAAAAATTTCAACGGATATCGTTACTACCGCGCAACCACCACCCAACAAAACAAAATTTTTAACCCCTCCGCCCTTAGTGTGTTAATTTATATAATACTCACTACCACAGAAACTACCAATCCAATTGAAAAATTTCAACGGATATCGCAACTACCATGCAACTACTACCCAATTCAACACAATTATCAATGCCCCCACCCCTCCACCCTTAGGGGGTTGGTTTATATACATCTCACTACCACAGAAACTACCAATCCGATTAAAAAAATTTTAGCAGATGTCGCTACTGCTACGCAACTACCACCCAACACAATTATCAGTGCCCCACCCCGCCACCCTTAGGGGGTTGGTTTATATACAACTCACTACCACAGAAACTACCAATCCGATTAAAAAAATTTTAACGGATATCGCTACTACCACGCAACTACCACCCAACACAACACAATTATCAATTCCCCTTCCTCCTTAGGGGGTTAGTTTATATAAAACTTACTACCACAGAAATGACCAATCCGATTAAAAAAATTTCAACGGATATCGTTACTACCGCGCAACCACCACCCAACAAAACAAAATTTTTAACCCCCCTCCGCCCTTAGTGTGTTAATTTATATAATACTCACTACCACAGAAACTACCAATCCAATTGAAAAAATTTCAACGGATATCGCAACTACCATGCAACTACTACCCAATTCAACACAATTATCAATGCCCCCACCCCTCCACCCTTAGGGGGTTGGTTTATATACATCTCACTACCACAGAAACTACCAATCCGATTAAAAAAATTTTAGCAGATGTCGCTACTGCTACGCAACTACCACCCAACACAATTATCAGTGCCCCACCCCGCCACCCTTAGGGGATTGGTTTATATACAACTCACTACCACAGAAACTACCAATCCGATTAAAAAAATTTTAACGGATATCGCTACTACCAAGCAACTACCACCCAACACAACACAATTATCAATGCCCCACCCCTCCTCCATTAAGCGGTTGGTTTATATACAACCCACTACCACAGAAACTACCAATTTGCTTAAAAAAATTTCAACGGATATCGCTACTACTACGCAACTACCACCCTACTTCCCTCAAACTTTTTCAAAATTATTTACTTTTTAGAATGTTTTCTGTCAAAATTGGTAACACTTACAGCAGAAAACAACCACTTGGTATCGGTGTGCCTCAGGGGTCGGTGCTGGGCCCTTTATTATTTATACTTTACATGAACGATTTGCCAAATTTAATTCAGAACTGTAAAATCTTTATGTTTGCAGATGATGTCCTATTAATATCAGTTCACAGAAAGTTACCAGCAGCACAACTGTTTTACAAATTGATACCGATAACATGACTAAATGGTCTCATGATAACTACCTAGTATTGAACAGAGAAGACCAAATTAATGCATATCACAACTCCATATATACAAAGAGGTGAACCAAATATTATAATACACTCTTGTAGATGCTTCCAATTGAAAAAAAGAGGCTTTAATTCTTGCACAAGCAGCTGCACGAATATTGCACAGTGCTCCATCTATCAATACCTAGGAATCACAGTGGATAACTTCTTTCGGTGGGATCATCAAATCAATAATGTTTGTAAAAACTGAAAATGGTCCTTGTTAAAATGTACTATATCAGAAATTTGGTTTCATTAAAAGTTAAGAGGATTTTATACATTGCGCTGGCTGAATCTATAATTAGATAAGGATTACCAGCCTGGGGTTTTGCTGGTAATATCCAGTTAAACAAAATTCGAGTTGTACAGCGACAATTATTAAAACTAATTACCAATGCTGACCCAGGTACTAGTATGCAAGAGTTACTTACACAATCTAATGTATTAGGCGTTAAAGGTTTATTTTATTTTAACATTGTTATAGATAATTTTTTTAAAGATACATATCTGGAAAGAAAACTAACGATTACGGATTAAGATCTAACAATTATGTGGTTCCGTTAGCGCTAAATAAATATGGTGAGAATAATTTGTCATACATAGTTCCCAAACTTTTTAACAAACTCCCGCCTGAAATTCAAAATTATTCAAACATGAAAAAACTAAAATCTGATTTAAAAGATTTCTTAAACTCACAGTACCCATAAATTAGTATAGAACGAATGCTTTATTATTATACCACGAACAAACATTTATATTTTTAAACATCTGAATTTAGTAATGTTATTTTACTTGTGTTATTTGTTACTTATTTTGATTCATTTAAGGGGTTTAGGAATTATTTAGCACTCTAGGAGTGATTTAATAAGTTTAGGGTAACAGATATACTTAGATTCTTACAAAATTGGTAATTATGATGTATTTATTATAAGGAGTATAACGATTAGTAGAAATTTATGTTGGATTCGGGGATTTCTTTTTTGGGAATTTAAAGGTTTTTATTTTTATTTTTATTTTTATTTGTTTTTCTTTTTGGCAGTTAAATACGGTTTTTGCAATTACTTATGTATTTGATATATGTATGTTACAAAATGTATGTTAAGTTATGGAATTGCACTTAGTATTATTATAAGGGTTCGTACTTTGATCTACATATAGAAATTGAAATTATTGTTTTACGTGACTTATGATGTCTTAAGTATATATTGTATAATGATATAAGAAACAGCTGAAAGTGATGAATTCAACCTCTTAAACTGAACATCCCACCTTGCAATTATAATGAACATACGTTCAATGCGGAATGACAACATGAAATTATAGAGGGTTGAGCTTAAATGAATTAATATAACTCTAAGAATCGGAACTAGTTTTACTGTTAGTGTAATTATTTATAAAATAATTAACTTAGGATGTTTATGTGTACTCGCTAGCAGTAATATATTTGGTTTATAGCGTCTTGTCAAGCAGCAAATGGCTAGCTTAAGATGCAAATGTAAAACAAATTGAATAAAGAAATTGAATTGAATTGAATTGAACACAACACACACAATTTTTATCCCCCCCTCCCTCTATAGGGGGTTGGTTTATATAAAACTTACTACCACAGAAAGTACCAATCCGATTAAAAAAATTTCAACGGATATCACTACTACCACGCAACTACCACCCAACACAACACGATTTTCAACCCCCCTCCCCCTTAGGGGGTTGGTTTATATAAAACTCACTACCACATAAACTACCAATCCGTTAAAAAAAATTTTAACGGATATCGCTACTACCACGCAACTACCACCCAACACAACACGTTTTTTGCCCCCCCCCCTTTCAAGGAGATTAGTTTATATAAAATTTATTACCACTAAAACTACCAACCCGATTAAAAAAATTTCAACGGATATCGCTACTATTACAAAACTACCACCCAACACAATATCATTTTCAACCCCTCCCCCACTTAAGAGGTTGGTTTATATAAAACTCACTACCACAAAAACTACCATTTCGATTAAAAAAATTTCCACGTATATCGCTACTACCACGCAACTACCACCCAATAAAACACAATTATCAACTCCTCCCCCCTTAGGATGTTGGTTTATATAAAACTCACTACCACAGAAACTACCAACCTGATTAAAAAAATTTCAAGGGTTATCGCTACTACCACGCAACAACCACCCAACACAACACAATTATCAACCTCCCCTCCCCCTTAGGGGGTTGGTTTATATACAACTCACTACCACAGAAACTACGAATTCGATTAAAAAAAATTCAACGGATATCGCTACTACCACGCAACTACCACTCAACACAACACAATTTTCAACCCCTTCCCTCTATAGGGGGTTGGTTTATATAAAACTTACTACCACAGAAACTACCAATCCGATTAAAAAAATTTCAACGGATATCGCTATTACCACGAAACTACCACCCAACACAACACGATTTTCAACCCCCCTCCCCCTTAGGGGTTAGTTTATATAAAACTCACTACCACAGAAACTACCAATCCAATTAAAAAAATTTTAACCGATATCGCTACTACCCCGCAACTACCACCCAACACAACACAATTATCAAACCCCCTCCTCCCTTAGAGGGTTGGTTTATATACAATTCATTACCATAGAAACTACCAATCGATTAAAATAATTTTAACGGATATCGCTACTACCACGTAACTACCACCCAACACAAAACCATTTTCAACCCCCCTTTAAGGGGTTGGTTTATATAAAACTCACTACCACAGAAAAAAAAAATTCAGCGTAAATCGCTACTATCACGCAACTACCACCCAATATAACACAGTTATCAACCCTTTCCCCCTTAGAAGGTTGGTTTATATAAAGCTCACTACCACAGAAATTACCAATCCGATTAAAAAAAACTTCAACGGATATCGCTACTACCACGCAACTGCCCCCCAACACAACACAATTATCAAACCCCCCTCCTCCTTTAGAGGGTTGGTTTATATACAACTCATTACCGCAGAAACTACCAATTCCGATTAAAAAAATTTTAACGGATATCGCTACTACCACGTAACTACCACCCAACACAACATTATTTTACCCCCTTAAGGAGTTGGTTTATATAAAACTCACTACCACAGAAACTACCTTTTCGAAAAAAAAAATTCAGCGTATATCACTACTACCACGCAACTACCACCCAACACAACACAGTTATTTAAAAAGATTTCAACGGATATCGCTACTACTACGCAACACAACACAATTATCAAACCCCCTCCTCCCTTAGAGGGTTGGTTTATATACAACTCACTACCACAGAAACTACCAATTCGATTAAAAAAATTACAACGTATATCGCTACTACCACGCAACTACCACCCAACACAACACAATTATCAACCCCCTCCCCCTTTAGGAGGTTGGTTTGTATAAAGCTCATTACCACAGAAACTACCAATCCCATTAAAGAAATTTCAACGGATATCGCTACCATTACGCAACTACCACCCAACACAAAACAATTTTCAACTTCCCATCTCCCTTTAGGAGGTTGGTTTATATAAAATTCATTACCACATAAACTACCAATTTGATTAAAAAAATTTCATGGGATATCGCTACTACCACACAACACAATTAAATTGGAAGAGAGAAGAACCAAGATATCAGTCACCTGCTCAGAGTATTGAACTGTTGGATATCAATATTTCTTTTTTATAGAGGTATAGAGAATGTCCGCCGACACAGGAGAAGCGTTTTTATTGCTGCTCCTGAAACAGGATTCAGGACATGTAGTACATGCATGCTTATGAGAATAAACACACATGTCCACGAAGCAACCATAACCTGAATAAACTCCTTTTCTCTTGGTCGGTACCTAGGGGGCAAATTTGCAATACCAATTTTTATTGTGTTCTATATATGCAGCGCTACCAGTCTACGCTATCTCAAGAAATCTGAGCACATTCTCTAATGACTGCTGCATTAATGACTTTGAGTATTTTTTGATAGAAACTCTAATGTAGAATGGTAGGTTTTTGTTATTTCAGACAATTGCGACTCTATTTTTATGTGGTTTTTGTTAAAAAATCTTTCTGGATAGTCCGCATAAAGAAGTTCTCGGTGGTTAAATTGATAAGTGCTATAAAGTGGAATTGAAAAAATATTTTCCATGCCTTTTAAAATATTGTCCTTGATTTGTTTTTGGTATGGTAGTAAGGTGTCATTTTTCAGCACATGTAAAGGTTTTAAGGATTGCGAAAAAAGTATTTCAGCAAACATGCAACAGTAAATGCCGCAATCATAGCCATTTCTTTGTTGCGGTATATCAGTAGGAGTATGTAATGTCCAATCTTTCAAGTTGAAATCTTTGTTTTGGATGCGGAAATAAACCCCATAAAGTTGAAAAAGTAGCAAGGCAGCATCTACATCAACACTATTACCTAAACTATTCAAATTTAAAATAATTTTGTATCGGTTAAGAACAATAAATAATGTGCAATGGCTGTGTTTTATTAACGGAAAAAGAACAATATCTTTATCCGGAAGTTTGTATCTTAACATATATCGAAGACCATTTTCAAAAGCCGTATCCATTTCTAAATAGCTCAAAAATATTGCTTCCGCTGGAAAAATCGGTCGTTGATGAAAAACGATGTTGGTGGAGTAAAGCAAAATAAATGTTTAATATTGAATCATTAGTAAACCTGTCAATGTCGCTCTCATTGCTTGCAGGCACCAAGCACTGCAAGTCGAAAGGATAAATGGATCTGCCATAAATACAAAACCCTCTATTTTTATGAACTTTTTCTGTAAAGGTGCTCCAGATATCACATTCTTGTTTATCAAATTCAATTATTTTATTCTGCCGTTTATGAAATTTATAACGTAGTTCTTTAGTGACTGGAGTTGAAAAAGGAGGGGGCGTGAAGTTGATCAAACTAGTCTTGGATACAGTAGTTGCTGGCAAAAGGTTTAAAGTGGATTCGTGATATTTACTTTTAACCAACCCATTTCTAATAACATAGGGACTAGAAATGTAGTTTGACCATCATCCGCTTTAAGTACACCTTCTTTAGCGCCTTCTACAACCAATATGTTTCGAGGCTTTTTCCTGCCACTTTTAAAACCCCGCTTTTTTCGAAGAAATTTAGATAATTTTAAAAAGTGCTGTTGTTGATTATCAATTCCAATTGCCATCATTGCAGCAGTGATATGATGACATTGCCTTCCAATTTTACAGGTACAACTCTATTTTGGATATAAGGCAACCATGTATTTTTGATTTTTTGAAGATACTATAAAAACTTGCTCATCTGGTATGAGTTTTACATTATTGTTAAGAAGTAACATTTTAGCTAAAGCAAAATTTGTAAAAGGCTTTTCTGCAATCGGTTCTTCTTTTTTCGGTGAAATAGCAAAATCTCTATTTTTAAATATATAAGGCAATTTATCAAGTGGAAGATGCGTTGTTGGATATACAATTGTTGTTGAATCTTGGATAAGATGTTGGCTTTTAAGTAATAATTCCCTGTGTTACACAATCCTCTAATTATTTCCTTGTGATAGCACAAGTCTAGCTGGCACAATAGCAAAACTAGTACTTGCACTAGAACTTCTTTTCTCTCAATAAGTCTCTTAAGGACCGCATTAAAACTTTCCGCCGGATTAATAGTAATGCCGCTACCGGAGTGTAAATATCATGAGAAATGAGCTTCCATTTACTACTTTGCAAAACAGCTTGCTGGAGGTGCTTATTATAATATTTTGTAAACTGTTCAGGCCACTGTTTTTTCATTTGTTCCAGTAGTAACAAATATTCTTGTTCTGAATTGGAGTTCAACAGATTCCAAACATGTTTTTTGTATACAATTTCATCTCCATCAGAATGTTTATGGGTTGTGACCCAATGCTTTACATCCCTCTGTATGTGATTCCAACAAAAAAAATAGGGGCTATCTGGAAACGTTTTCTTAATCGCTGCTGTTATAGCTGCTTCTATATCAGTCACAAAAATGTTGTCTTTTAAGGAGTCCCCTAACACCAATTTCACACTTTCCATAAAATTTAAATGGACTTTTTCCTTTTTAGTATGATGAATTAAGTAAATTAAAGGTATAACAGGTTCGCTACTAAAGATTACATGTCTGTAAGTAAGAGGTGAAATATAGAAGTCGCCAATATTGAATGTTGTATCATAATTGATAACTACATTATGGAATTTATCAATTTTTTGTAACCATTAAATCGAATCCTTACTGTATAAAACACAAGAAAATTCTGGAAGAAGTCTTAAATCGACAACAAATCCATTTAGCTATTTAACCAGAATATATAAAGCGCATATGTCATCTCTAGAAATTAATTTGTTTTGCCTTTCATTGCCAACTGAATTGCAAACCTGCTTATGGTCACGAGGCAATAATATTGGTGCAACTGCTGGATGAATACCCCAAATGTTAAAGATTTATAGGTTTTATGAAGATCCATGTGTAAGCTTTGCTTTTGTTTATCCAATTGACTTTTTGCAGTCATCAAGTGCATTCGGTGCATATTGTGTCTTCTATTACCATGAGGATAACTTGGCAAGTTATTAAAGCACCTAACATAGTGGACCAAAGTTGTTTCTGAATATTGCTTTCCGTTGTCGCATAAAATAATACCTCGCCTTTTAAAATTAGTTTCACCTCTATGCTCAAAATAATGATAAGTAATAAGTGGAGTTGAACGTGGTAAATGTTTGATTCCAGTGCATTTCTAACTGTATTGATCGCTTTTCCAGTCTTTCCAATTTTCATTTCGAATTAGAAAATTTTCTCCTGGTTGTGGTTTAACTGGTATTGCACTATAAATTATAATTGGATAAGCAACACATTGTTAAGAATAAAAATTGATAAGTTTACTTATATCTACTATGTTTGGTGTCTATAAAGGTAGCATGATATACGGCTTGTTTTGTAATCAAAATATATTTAAGTAAAAGAAAACAAGAAAAAGAAAGATGCGCGAAGTTAGCCGCACTACAGGCTACGAGAATTAATATGAATTCTTACGAAGAATATAAAACGAGGACTTGTTTGCCAGGTAGACGCAAAATTACGTCTGTGAAGTTGGCCCCACCCATGCAAGATTTTAACATTTAGTCGCTGCATATCGTTTGTTTAAGTTTGGTTTGCCATTTTCGACGTTTATTTAGGCCTGCAGATGCGCGGAATTTGAAAAAAATTAATTGGATAGAGCCAAATTCGCACCAACCGCGTACATGTAAGATTTAAAAATTTTATCATGGCAAATCATTTGTTTAGAATTGTTTTGCCATTTTTAAATCTTGCATGGGCGGGGTTTGTGTGAAGTTGGCCCCGCTCATTTTATATTTTTAAAATGTTCCTGTAGGCCTAAACAAACGTCGAAAATGGCAAAACAAACAATCTGCAGCGACAAAATTTTAAAATCTTGCATGGACAGGGCCAACTTCACAGACGTCAGGTCAGGTATGCGATATTCAAAATCAAATATAGGTATTAATTATTCTCAAAGGAAATGAAATTTGTATTTGTAAGGTTAAGGTAAACCTTTAGTAAACAATTTTTCTAGATAAATTTGTTATTGAACTCAAATGCTTGTTTATATAACGACGAATTTATAAAACATATAAAACTCTACTTTTCTGGAAAGTGAAGTTTGTTAAAACTAACCACATTAGGTTTTAGAAATATAAATTCTTATCAAAACACACAATCTCCTTATGAATATTTAATAAATTAAATTAAACTACAATTGTTTCAAGCCTCAACTGTGCCCATCCTCAGGTTGTAGAAAAAACTTAAAATAAAATTTCATCGGAGAACATACTGGAATACAAATTAATAGTACAACGTGGCTAACTATAATTTAAGTTACCTTACATAAAAAAACATAATTCTTAATAACATATAGCTGTAGATATACAACATTTTTAAATTTACAGCCCCTCCATGGAACGATTTAATCTGAAAACGATATTTAAAAATCTTTTTTACAAGTACCCCTTTTTTTGAAAATCGGAACGTTTGACCATGACCAAGCATTGCTTTAGTTGTTCCAAACATAGTTCTATAGAGACAATTCCATAAGTGAAACTAAACTAAAGGCCTTTGGGCAAACAGATAACCGGACCAATTGTAAAAATTTCTACTTGTTCCATAATGGCTATCTTTTTATACTAAATGTTACAAAATGTTTGTGCTATAATTAGGCACGAATTATGCACCATTTTGCGCTGTTAAAACTAAGTTATATTAATAAAATTATTGCTTCGGCCAAGTTCACGTAGCCACACTGCTTCGAAATTTTGAAAAAAAATTTGCGTCATAATTAGGCGCCCATTAGGCGCCCATTGGGCGCCATTTTTGCACCCTTGAAATAAAATTTTGTATTATAAACAAGTTATTTAGAAAATCTGTAGGTGCGTTTCACGCACCTACGGAAATTTCCTAAATAACTTGTTTGCCAGATTTTTTGGAAAAAACGAAAGATGTGCGGCTGTGCAAACTTGGCCTGAAAAAAAAATGGTTTTTAAAATAACTCGAATGATAAGAGGGCGCAAAATTTAGTTTTATGGAGTAAAATAGCGCCTAATTGACGCCTAATTATAGCACAAACATTTGTGTAAAATTCATAAAAAGTGTGACTGACTTCACGCACCTTAAAAATTAGTATTATAAATGAGTATTTCGATATCTTTTCAAATAAGAGAATTATTAACAAAAATTTACCAAGCCATGTGCTCAGGTTTTCCACTATGTATGTCGCGTTATAGGTGATTTGACAGATAGCACTTTGCAATAACTCCCTATTATCTACGCGGTTTTTTTGTGCTTTATTTTGTTTCAAAAGCTCTATGCATCAAAAAAGAAACCTTTATATATTTTTAATTTGTCTTTTAAAGTAGCCTTTTCACTCTCTTAACGATAAACTTTTTACAAAATTATGTATAGTATAAGGTGGTTCAAGCACTTACGTGGAAATAGATCCTTCGTAGCACATTAACATTTAATAATATTCGTGAGAAGTTAGCCATTCTGCACTATATTTATGTGGCTGCAGCATTTTAGTGCTGATAGTAATTAATCGATTCCGAAAATTAGAATTAAAAATCTCTGTTAAGTCACTCTATATAAAACAATAAAAGCTTACAAACACAAATGAAATAGGTTTGGGTTTGTGAAGCAAATAATTTTTACCGGTTGCATGTTTCCTATGCAATACTGCATAAAATGGAATAAGCAAGTAAGTTGTTTTATTCTTTTCTTTGTAACCGACTCAGGCGGCACAATAGAAATGCCGGATGGAGATAATAAATTTCAAACAATGCAAAATTAAACAAGCAATATTAGGTTGATGATTATTTGTTGTTGACGACTTACTAGATAGATTTCTAGATTCTTACACCAAAATGTAAAGTAACATATAACTGTATTAGTTTATAATTATGAAAGTTTGATCGATCTTATAACGACAGTGATAAAAGTCGAACCCCATCAAAAATCTTTACAACCTATTTTTAAATTGCGCTTGTCTATCAATATTTGAGTGTATGATCAACGATAGTAATGCGGGTAATAGAGGCAAGCCATGAAAAGTTTCTTCTGCTCCACATAAAATATACTATTTTTTCTTCAAACGGTCTGCAAAATTTACGAAAACTTCTAATTTGCACGTATTTATTTTTACAGATACGAATTTTCCGTGTTTGATTAATATTTAAGGTTGCTTAGGTTCCGTGACCCCAGCCGGCCCACTTCACAATTTAAAAAAATTATAATACAGAAACATTGCACCATTGAACCATTATGCACCAACTTCACGTTTTATTACACCCCTTCAGTTAAATATTTATTGACAAATTTATAGTGCGCGGCCAGGGTAACGTGACCCTATAGCCGGTCGACATTTCAAAATAAAAATTGAAACATACTACCGTTTTTAGAAAGCAATGTACCCCTGTGCACCACCAAAATTTATTGTCTCGCCCTTTCTTAAACCACCTTTACTCCCTCCAGATCTAATTTTTGCAAAATTTTTATTAAAACATTTATATATAGAATGCATTCATTATACACCATCTAGCAGTTACCTCACATTCTTTTGAACCCTTTTGGCTAAGAACTTATTTGCAATATAAATAAAAAAATTAACCCATTTTGTAAAGTTTTATTTGCATTAGGTTTTGGTAATTTAATTTATGTAAACTTTCGCGCATTTTGGGAGTGATGTACACGAAACACATACATTTTACTTCACTATTCATTATAGAAAGAGGTTTATTTTCATTTTGCTCTGCACAAGTATGTTTTGATTATTTAGAAATCTTGTCTGCTTTATTACTGTAGTTACTAGTTGATATTGAAAATCAAAATTTTTTTATTTACCTTAATTTTTCAGATGCGTAACATATGATACGTATCAAACTTCTGTTGTAGTAAACCTTTATTTACGAAAACGATTTGACGCCGTCGTTTCGGCACGGCCGATTTGGTGCATGGACGTGTTGATGCAAGGACATTTCGGCGCAAGGACGATTCGTCGCAAAAATGTATGGACGCGCAAAGTTACTTGCTATTTGTCCATATTACAATATTGTGCATATCTGCAGTGTTGTGGCGAAAATAGTCTTGAGGTTAACTTAGGTTAGTATTAGATGAGTTTTACTAACAATAAAAAATAATAGATTATGCTCATATGCGAAGATAGTGTTGAGGTAAAAACAGAATTGAGGTATCAACGTTTCTGCGCCGAAAAATCTCTAGCTGAACCGTCCCTGCGTCAAAAAGTTCCTGCGCCGAAACTCCCTTGTGCCAAAACGTCCTTGGGCCGAATTGGTCTCGCCGATACGCCTTGGACTGGTTTATTTAAGTATTACGTTCCTTTAGTCCTGTAGTATACATACTGAGTAATCAATTCTAATTTTAGGTGACGAATTTATAATCTATATTTACTTAACGTAATGCCCGAGGGTTTGGGGGCAGTTGCGTGGTAGTAGCGATATCCGTTGAAATTTTTTTAATCGGATTGGTAGTTTTGTGGTAGTGAGTTTTATATAAACCAACCCCCTAAGGAAAAAAAGGGGTTGAAAATCGTGTTGTATTGGGTGGTAGTAGCGATATCCGTTGAAATTTTGTTAATCGGATTAGTAGTTTCTGTGGTAGTGAGTATTAGAAAAACCAACACCCTAAGGAGGGTGGGGAGTGGGTTAAAATCGTATTGTGTTGGGTGTAGTTGCGTGGTAGTAGCGATATCCGTTGAAATTTTTTTAATCGGATTGGTAGTTTTTGTGGTAGTGAGTTTTATATAAACCAACCCCCTAAGGAAAGAGGGGGGTTGAAAATCGTGTTGTATTGGTTGGTAGTTGCGTGGTAGTAGCGATATCCGTTGAAATTTTGTTAATCGAATTAGTAGTTTCTGTGGTAGTGAGTATTAGATAAACCAACACCCTAACCAGGTTGGGGGAGGGTTAAAATTGTATTGTGTTGGGTGGTAGTTGCGTGGTAGTAGCGATATCCGTTGAAATTTTTTTAATCGGAATGGTAGTTTTTATGGTAGTGAGTATTATATAAACCAACCCCCTAAGGGGAGGGGTGATTGAAAAACGTGTTGTAGTGGGTGGTAGTTGCGTGGTAGTAGCGATATCCGTTAAACTTTTTTTAATCGGATTGGTTGTTTCTGTGGTAGTGAGTTATGTATAACCCAACACCCCTAAGAGGGAGGGGAACGGGTTCAAAATCGTATTGTGTTGGATGGTAGTTGCGTGGTAATAGCGATATCCGTTGTACTTTTTTTAATCGGATTGGTTGTTTCTGTGGTAGTGAGTATTATATAAACCAACCCTTTAAGGGGGAGGGGAGTTGAAAATCGTGTGGTGTTTGGTGGTAGTTGTGTGGTAGTAGCGATATCCGTTGATTTTTTTTTTGATTGGTAGTTTCTGTGGTAGTGAGTATTATATCAACCAATCCACTAAGAAGGGACGGGGCGAGTTGTAAGTCGTATTGTGTTGGGTGGTAGTTGCGTGGTAGTAGCGATATCCGTTGAAATTTTGTAAATCGGATTAGTAGTTTCTGTGGTAGTGAGTATTAGATAAACCAACACCCTAAGGAGGGTGGGAGCAGGTTAAAGTCGTATTGTGTTGGGTGGTAGTTGCGTGGTAGTAGCGATATCCATTGAAATTTTTTTAATCGGAATGGTAGTTGTTATGGTAGTGAGTATTATATAAACCAACCCCCTAAGAGGAGGGGTGATTGAAATTCGTGTTGTGGTGGGTGGTAGTTGCGTGGTAGTAGCGATATCCATTGAACTTTTTTTAATCGGATTGGTTGTTTCTGTGGTAGTGAGTTATGTATAAACCAACACCCCTAAGAGGGAGGGGAACGGGTTCAAATTCGTATTGTGTTGGCTGGTAGTTGCGTGGTAGTAGCGATATACATTGAAATTTTTTTAATCGGATTGGTAGTTTCTGTTGAAGTGAGTATTATATAAACCAACCCCCTAAGGCAGAGGGGGGTTGCAAATCATGCTGTTTTGGGTGGTAGCTGCGTGGTAGTAGGGATATCCATTGAAATTTTTTTAATCGGATTGGTAGTGTCTGTGACGGGGAGTTTATATAAACCAACCTCCCTAAGGGGGAAGGGAAATTGTAAATCGTGTTGTGTTGGGTGGTAGTTGCGTGGTAGTAGTGATATCCGTTGAAACTTTTTTAATCGGATTGGTAGTTTCTGTGATAGTTAGTATTATATAAACCAACCCCCTAAGGGTGAGAGGGGATCAAAAATCGTGTTGTGTTGAGTGGTAGTTGCGTGGTAGTAGCGATATCCGTTGAAATGTTTTTAATCGGATTGGTAGTTTCTGTGGTACTGAGCATTATATAAACCAACCCCTAAGGAGGGAGGAGGGCGGGTTGAAAGTCGTATTGTGTTGGGTGGTAGTTGCGTGGTAGTAGCGATATCCGTTGAAATTTTTTTAATTGGATTGGTAGTTTATGTTGAAGTGAGTATTATATAAACCAACCCCCTAAGGTGGAGGGGGGTTGAAAATCGTACTGTTTTGGGTGGTAGTTGCGTGGTAGTAGGGATATCCGTTGAAATTTTTTTAATCGGATTGGTAGTGTCTGTGGCAGGGAGTTTTATATAAACCAACCTCCCTAAGGGGGAAGGGGAATTGGAAATCGTGTTGTGTTGGGTGGTAGTTGCGTAGTAGTAGCGATATCCGTTGAAATTTTTTTAATCGGATTGGTAGTTTCTGTGGTAGTGAGTATTATATAAACCAACCCTTTAAGGGAGAGGGGAGTTGAAAATCGTGTGGTGTTTAGTGGTAGTTGCGTGGTAGTAGCGATATCCATTGAAACTTTTTTATTGGATTGGTAGTTTCTGTGGTAATGGGTATTATATAAAGTAAGGTACTAAGAAGGGTGGGGGGGAGGGCGGTTGAAAATCGTATTGTGTTGGGTGGTAGTTGCGTGGTAGTAGCGATATCTGTTGAAATTTCTTTAATCAGATTGGTAGTTTCTGTTGAAGTGAGTATTATATAAACCAACGCCCTAAGGTAGAGAGGGGATAAAAATCGTGCTGTTTTGGGTGGTAGTTGCGTGGTAGTGTCTGTGGCAGGGAGTTTTATATAAACCAACCTCCCTAAGGGGAAGGGTAAATTGTAAATCGTGTTGTATTGGGTGGTAGTTGCATGGTAATAGCGATATCCGTTAAAAATTTTTTAATCGGATTGGTAGTTTTTGTTGAAGTGAGTATTATATAAACCAACCCCCTAAGGTGGAGGGGGGATGAAAATCGTGCTGCTTTGTGTGGTAGTTGCGTGGTAGTAGGAATATCCGTTGAAATTTTTTTATTCAGATTGGTAGTGTCTGTGGCAGGGAGTCTTATATAAACCAAACCCCAAAGGAGGGAGGGGGGCGGGTTGAAAATCGTGTTGTGTTGGGTGGTAGTTGCGTGGTAGTAACGATATCCGTTGAACTTTTTTTAATCGGATTGGTTGTTTCTGTGACAGAGTTTTATATAAACCAACCCCCCTAAAGGGGAAGGGGAATTGTAAGTCGTGTTGTGTTGGATAGGTATTTGCGTGATAGTAGCGATATCGGTTGAAATTTTTTTAATCGGATTGGTAGTTTCTGAGGTAGTGAGTATTATATTAAGCAATCCCTTTATGAGGGAGGGGGCGGGTTCAAAATCGTATTGTGTTGAGTGGTAGTTGCGTGGTAGTAGCGATATCCGTTGAAATTTTGTTAAGCGGATTGGTAGTTTCTGTGGTAGTGAGTATTATATAAACCAACCCCCTAAGAAAGCAGGAGGGCGGGTTCAAAATCGTATTGTGTTGGTGGTAGTAGCGATATCTGTTGAAATTTTTTTAATCGGATTGGTAGTTTCTGTAGTAGTGAGTATTATATAAACCCACCCCCTACGGGGGAGGGGGGGATTGAAAATTGTGTTGCGCTGGGTGGTAGTTGCATGGTAGTAGCGATATCCGTTGAAATGTTTTTAATCGGATTGCTAGTTTCTGTGGTACTGAGTATAATATAAACCAACCCCCTAACGAGGGAAGCGGGCGGGTTGAAAATCGTAGTGTTGGGTGGTAGTAGCGATATCCGTTGAACTTTTTTTAATCGGATTGTTAGTTTCTATGGTAGTGAGTATTAGATAAACCAACCCCCTAATGGGATAGAGGGGTTGAAAATCGTGTTGTATTGAGCGGAAGTTGCGTGGTAGTAACGATATCCGTTGAAATTTTGCTAATCGGATTGGTAGTTTCTGTGGTAGTGAGTATTATTTAAACCAACCCCCTAAGGAGGGAGGAGGGCGAGTTAAAAATCGTATTGTTTTGGGTGGTAGTTGTGACGTAGTAGCGATATCCGTTGAAATTTTTTTAATCGGATTGGTAGTTTCTGTGGTAGTGAGTATTATATAAACCAATCCCCTAAAGGGAGAGGAGATTAAAAATCGTGTTGTGTTGGGTGGTAGTTGCGTGGTAGTAGCGATATCCGTTGAAATGTTTTTAATCGGATTGGTAGTTTCTGTGGTACTGAGTATTATATAAACCAAACCCCAAAGGAGGGAGGAGGGCGGGTTGAAAATCGTATAGTGTTGGGTGGTAGTTGCGTGGTAGTAGCGATATCCGTTGAACTTTTTTTAATCGGATTGTTAGTTTCTGTGGTAGTGAGTATTATATAAACCAACCCCTTATGGGGAGAAGAGTTGAAAATCGTATGGTGTTGAGTGGTAGTTGTGTGGTAGTAGCAATATCCGTAGAAATTTTTTTTATCGGATTGGTAGTTTCTGTGGTAGTGAGTATTATATAAACCAACCCCCTAAGAAGGGAAGGGGGCGGGTTGAAAGTCGTATTGTGTTGGGTGGTAGTTGCGTGGTAGTAGCGATATCCATTGAAATTTTTTTAATCGAATTGGTAGTTTCTGTTGAAGTGAATATTATATAAATCAACCCCCTAAGGTGGAGGGCGGTTGAAAATCGTGCTGTTTTTGGTGGTAGTTGCGTGGTAGTAGGGATATCCGTTAAAATTTTTTTAATCGGATTGGTAGTGTCTGTGGTAGGAAGTTTTATATAAACCAACCTCCCTAAGGAGGAGGGGGAGTTGTAAATCGTGCTGTGCTGGGTGGTAGTTGCGTGGTAGTAGCGACATTCGGCAAAATTTTTTTAATCGGATTCGTAGTTTCTGTGGTAGTGAGTTGTATATAAACCAACACCTTAAGGTAGGGGAGTTGAAAATCGTGTTGTGTTGGGTAGCTAGTTGCATGATAGTAGCGATATCCATTGAAATTTTTTTAATCGGAATGGTAGTTTTTATGGTAGTGAGTATTATATAAACCAACCCCCTAAGGGGAGGGGTGATTGAAATTCGTGTTGTGGTGGGTGGTAGTTGCGTGGTAGTAGCGATATCCGTTGAACTTTTTTTAATCGGATTGGTTGTTTCTGTGGTAGTGAGTTATGTATAAACCAGCACCCCTAAGAGGGAGGGGAACGGGTTCAAATTCGTATTGTGTTGGCTGGTAGTTGCATGGTAGTAGCGATATCCGTTGAAATTTTTTTAATCGGATTGGTAGTTTCTGTTGAAGTGAGTATTATATAAACCAACCCCCTAAGGTGGAGGGGGGTTGAAAATCGTGCTGTTTTGGGTGGTAGTTGCGTGGTAGTAGGGATATCCATTGAATTTTTTTAATCGGATTGGTAGTGTCTGTGGCAGGGAGTTTTATATAAACCAACCTCCCTAAGGGGGAAGGGGAATTGTAAATCGTGTTGTGTTGGTTGGTAGTTGCGTGGTAGTAGCGATATCCGTTGAAATTTTTTTAATCGCATTGGTAGTTTCTGTGGTAGTGAGTATTATATAAACCAACCCCCTAAGAGTGAGAGGAAATTGAAAATCGTGTTGTTTTTGGGTGGTAGTTGCGTGGTAGTAGCGATATCCGTTGAAATGTTTTTAATCGGATTGGTAGTTTCTGTGGTACTGAGCATTATATAAACCAACCCCTAAGGAGTGAGGAGGGCGGGTTGAAAATCGTATTGTGTTGGGTGGTAGTTGCGTGGTAGTAGCGATATCCGTTGAAATTTTTTTAATCAGATTGGTAGCTTCTGTTGAAGTGAGTATTATATAAACCAACCCCCTAAGGTAGAGGGGGGTTGAAAATCGTGCTGTTTTGGGTGGTAGTTGCGTTGTAGTAGGGATATCCGTTGAAATTTTTTTAATCGGATTGGTAGTGTCTGTGGCAGGGAGTTTTATATAAACCAACCTCCCTAAGGGTGAGGAGGAATTGTAAATCGTGTTGTGTTGGGTGGTGGTTGCGTGGTAGTAGCGATATCCGTTGAAATTTTAATAATAATAATAATAAATCTTTATTTGCATCCTTTTGAATTTCACCTAAAGCAACCACGGTTGCTTGACCAGGTGAACATCTTAATTTACAGTAGTTATAATTAGTTGCAAGTTGTTTTTCATATTAAATAATCAACAGTTTATAACTTAATAGTACACAACTTAAAAATATAAACTATATAACTCATTTACTCTTTTAAACACCGTATCCTATAAAGTATACAACCATCATTTAATTATAAATTCAGTTTAAATTAAATAAAACTTATTTATTAGAAATTAGAAATTAATCCACTTTTATTCCTAGAAATTACTTTGATTATTTAAATTTACATGAAAAATTCTACTACTTTATACCTACTAAGAACTTAACACTATGTTTTATGCAGCTCAACCCTCCCTTTTAGAAACTAATAAACTAATATTTTGAACCCCGCACCATAATTACAGAATAGTAGTAAATATAATTATAGATGAACTTAGTATTTTTTTAATCGGATTGGTGGTTTCTGTGGTAGTGAGTATTATATAAACCAACCCTTTAAGGGGGAGGGGTGTTGAAAATCGTGTGGTGTTTAGTGGTAGTTGCGTGGTAGTAGCGATATCCGTTGAAACTTTTTTTATTGGATTGGTAGTTTCTGTGGTAGAGGGTATTATATAAACCAACGTACTAAGAAGGGGGTTGAAAATCGTATTGTGTTGGGTGGTAGTTGCGTGGTAGTAGCGATATCTGTTGAAATTTTTTTAATCGGATTGGTAGTTTCTGTTGGAGTGAGTATTATATAAACCAACCCCCTAAGGTAGAAGGGGTTAAAAATTGTGCTGTTTTGGGTGGTAGTTGCGTGGTAGTAGCGATATCCGTTGAAATTTTTTTAATCGAATTGGTAGTTTCTGTGAAGTGAAGTGAATATTATATAAACCAACCCTCTAAGGTGGAGGGGAGTTGAAAATCGTGCTGTTTTGGGTGGTAGTTGCGTGGTAGTAGGGATATTCGTTAAAATTTTTTTAATCAGATTGGTAGTGTCTGTGGTAAGAAGTTTTATATAAACCAACCTCCCTGAGGAGGAGGGGGACCCAGGTAGCATTAAATATTGGTTAAATATTGGTTTTCCATTGCACATATAAAGTGGTAGGTGTGGATAATTACCATCCGCCATTGCAATTGTATATATCGCTTTCAAGTCAAGGAGCTAGTGCTTCACTAGACTTCAGGGACAGCACAGAAGTATTTCTGTTTAATAAAGCAGATTTTTCAAAATTAAATCAGTATTATGATTCACAAGATTGGTCATTCATTACAGAAATAACTGATTTAAATGAAGTCGTTTATCTTTTCTATTTCATTTTGTTTAACGGGATAAACAAACATGTACCCAAGAAAACAGTTCATCTGGAAAAATATCCTAGGTGGTACAGTTGGGATCTGAAAAAACATCTTGGCAAAAAGAATAAACTATATAAAACGTATAAACATACACAGTTAGAGTCAGACTATACGAAATACTCTGAAGCTAGACGTACTTGTAAGTTGCTCATCAATTTATGCTATATGGAATATATCTCCAATATTGAAGAGAAAATACCAGTTAACATTAAATACTTTTGGGCATTTGTTAAAGGACTAAAGAGGAAAGGTGGTGTACCTGCAAACATGGAGTATAATAGCACAGTACTTGACACACCTCAAAGTATCGCAGAGGCCTTTGCCAGGCATTTTCAGTCTGTTTATTCTGAACACTCTTTGAAGCCAGTGTTGGATAAGTTTTCTCTCAATCGGTCTGTATCCCTATCTCAACACTGTTTTACATTCAAAGAAATTATTGCTAAAATTAAGACACTAGATACATAAAAGCGAGGTGGGCCGGATGGTATTCCTCCACTTTTACTCGTTAAGTGTAACAACTCTTTAGCGAAGCCATTGTGCTATCTTTTCAGAAGTCTTTTAATCTTGGGATTTTTCCTGATTGTTGGAAATGTTCAGTTCTGTTCCCAATTCTTAAAAATGGTAACAGACACCAGATAACCAACTACAGAGGTATCTCACTCATGTGCATTATACCCAAATTAATGGAAGCAATTATAGCTGAAGAGTTACTACAGGTTTTTCGGTTAACCTTTCTAGAAGAACAGCATGGATTTATTAAGGGTCGATCAACGGCTACAAATTTAGCTGTGTTTCAAGATTTTATAATAAACTCCATGGAAAGTGGCTATCAAGTTGATGTCATATATACAGACTTGGCCAAAGCCTTCGACAGTGTTTGTCATGTTTTGCTATTAGAAAAATTGGAATATCTTGGTGTATTCGGTAAATACTTATTATGGATTGCTTCGTTTCTAACAAACCGACGACAGTTTGTTCAGTTGGGTAATTCGACATCTTAAGAGTTTTATGTTCCCTCTGGTGTGCCACAAGGGTCACACATTGGACCAGTATTATTCTTGTTATTTGTAAATGATGTGGCTTCATGTTTCACTCACAGTAAATTTCTAATGTACGCTGACGATATAAAATTCTTTGCCTGTATCAAATCCATTGAGGACTGCTCCAAGATCCAAGTCGATTTAAATAACTTCTTACAATACTGTGATAATAATCTACTGAAAGTTAATGAAAGTAAGTGTAAGGTCATGAGATTCACTAAATGTAACAAGCTCGTGAAGTTTAATTACACCATTACGGGTGTAATCCAAACCCTAGAGAGTATTAGTGATTTGGGAATTATTTTTGACTCAGGTATGACTTTCGCTAAACAAGTGGATAATGTTGTGCTTAAAAGCTACAAGATGTTGGGTTTCCTACGTAGGTGCACCATACACTTTAAAAACATTCATCCAATTATAGTTTTATTCAACAGCTTAGTTCTTAGCGTATTAGAGTATAATAGTATTATATGGGCACCGTCCTATAATTGCTATAATTCTAAGTTACAAAAAGTGCAAGACAGTTTTGTTAAATACGTCTTATGGAAACATCACTTTCCTTATAAGGAGGTGCCCAGGTCCACTCGTTTGTTGCTGGTTGGTATGAAAGATCTCACCTTCAGAAGAAACTTGGCCAAGGCAGTATTTTTATATAAATTGGTGAATGGTCAAATCGATTGCTCACCTTTATTGGATATGGTTTTTATCCGTGTCAACAATAAGACTACACGCAACAGCAATTTTTTTGAAGAACGTTCTCACAGAACTAATTATGGACGATCTGCCTTTATCGATCAAATAACAAGGGTATTTAATAAGAGCAATAGCAGGGATATTTTTGGTATCACTATAACTAGTTTTAGAAATGGAATTTCCTGGTGATTTTTTTTACATCAATTTAGATAGGTTTTTTGTGTAGTTTTCCGTTCTTTTGTCTATTTACGGTTATATTTTTATTGTATTTTGTGCCAATTAGGAGTTTTGTCCTGCAGATGCACTATATAAATAAATAAATAAATAAATAATATTGGGATAAATATTGGTCCATAATTTAAATGTGAACATTGAGCAATATCGTGTGAATATTGAAGATAAAATATTGGAAATATATTGCAGATGTTTCATTTTAAATATATATACAATATTGCTTAATACAGCGGAGTAATATTTGCTAAATATTGAGGTTTCAATAAAGCTTATAAAAATATTTTATATAAATATGTGGTAAATATTGTGTGCTTCATTTACTACATTGGTGTAATGTCTCAAATTAATATTGGCAGAATATGTTTTTAATATTTATATAAATGCTTGCTTAACATATTTAACAAATATTTGTTTAAATATTGGTACGATATTATATTAAATATATTTACCCAATATTTAGGTAAATATAGCTGCATATATTTTTAAATATTGATACAATACTGCATTTCAATAATGGTCCAACATTGTACCTCAATCTGCTGCATATATTGGTTAATAATTGATTTTTATATTTAATTAAATATTCTATAAATATTGCACGTAAAATATTGATATATATTGCAGGGCAACTCATTAATTGGTCTCAACTTAATAGAATTTATTCGATGATCAATAAGAAATAGAACAATCCAAAGACAAATATACATAATCTTCAACATGCAATTGCATGCTGAATATTAAGTATTTTTATATATTTCCCTTTTTAAATTATTTTAACTCCTATTGATTGTAGAATATTCTAGTAAGAAGAGTACAATTAATTTCGACACCAATGTACAACATATCAATATCTTAATTGCAATTGAATCACATTATTTAAAGAATACCTAATTAAAAATACAGGCCTTATATTCGACACCCAATATTCAGTGGATGTAAAAATCTTAAATACACTTACTCATTTTTTAATAACAGATTATAAGTTGTTCGATGAACAAATAAAAAGAACTTGACTGACAAATAAAGTAAATGAATATATTACAACAAAAACTAGAACATTACACAAAATTAAATCGGAATATTACACCAAGATAAATATAAAATAAAATACGTATAGAAGTGAGTTTACAGATTATGTTAATTTTGCGATACATAGTGTTAATAATGTATTTGAAATGGGTAAATACAACACTAAACCGTTTGGAACATGTCAACAGAAACAAAAATACTTATTGTAGTGAATTACTCGATTTCTACAACATGTGATGGCAAATAATATTATTAATATCCATACTTATGAATGCTTTAATGTAAAATTATTACATAAACATATCAAAATAAACAATCATAGTAAAATAGTTTTAAATGCAATCCGTCTTTTAACCAAGTTTACAAAATAAGAAGTAGACATCTGAAAACATCTCAGCAAATACTTCTAGTTATGTATAAATTACACACACTGCAAAAAGTAAAGGATTTTCTAAGTACGTTTTTAAATATATTGGCAACTTTAACATATTAAAAATTTTAAATTCACAGCTGCCTAGCTCTCCAACAAAATTGTGCAGTTGTTTAAAAGTATGTACCATGATTAACTTATACTAATACTGCTCAAATAAAAGTTTGATCTGATAATGACCCAAATTGAAAACACCTATTATCCTTTTTTCATGTAACTCAATTGGATAATATGGCTATGAATTTTTTGAAATGATGAAATGTAAAACAACAATTCAACTCAACTTTTATTTGAAGTCTTTTAAATAATCTAGTATGACACAAAAATAGAAACAAGACCATTTGCATTACTATATAATAATGAGTAAACAGTAACTTATTAACTAGAGAGTTTACAGCATGTAGGTAGCAATATCAATATACATTAGTCATTAAATAAAGAAAACTAAATAAATTTGAAAAAGAACTAGCATAGAGCTATAGTAGCAAATGTAAATTAAATTATTATTATTAAAACAATTATTTTATAAAAATCAAAACTTATCAACCAGCAACTAATACCTTATTGTTTTGAAAATTATAACCAGACTAAACAATGGGCCCTTGGCATTTGTTCTTAAAACTTCCTATAATTGGCATAGAAACAAAATAATTTTCACATGGTAATACAATGCATCTACAAAAACATTGTCGGGATCAATTGAAAATTTATAAGAACCCAAGTCGGATACTTTAAACACATTAATCTTTTTGGAAGCTATAGGGAAATTAAAAAGATTTTCAACTGTTCCATACATGTAACCTTCAATTAAACGTTCATTTATCGATACAACTTTTACCACAGCTTTATTATGTAATAAAATGAAGGTATTGTGTTCATCAACACAAGCAGCTTCTTGATAAAGGCATTTGTGAGTAAACTGAAGTGGTTGATTTTTTTGCTCTGCTAAACGTCTAACAACTTGCTGTAAAGGCCGATATGGTTGCCGAAGTAATTTCTTTATGCAACCTAAATAACTTTCAAAAGGGAAACAACTTATATCATCTAACTTCAATCCTTGATGCACCAAATCATTGACCATGTGCTGTAATGAGTGAACATTATATACCATTGTTTCAGCACCATAGAGTTTTTCATACTTTTCAACAAATACTTTAATAAGATTGTTAGCTGTATCACCTAATTCCTGTGTATAATTGCCTTCACCAACAATTCTCATAACTATAAAAAAAACAGGAAATGTTTATATAGTTTCTCTGCTAATTTATTTTTCAACAAAACAATTCCAGTATATAAACTAAATAATCGAAATTCAGTTGCTTTCCATCTATCCAGTTCTGATAAACTTCTAGGTTTCTGTCCAAATTCCAAAGGGATATATTTTCTAGCTCTGCAGAGTTTTTTGAAATTAACTGTTTATATCTTGGACTTAATCGATTCATAGAGTTACCTTTACACCAGGTATTTAACATACGACGACATACGCCTAAGCACGCAAGATGCATATAATCAAGAACGAAACCATATACCATATTAAAATTAAGAACTTTTAATAAAGGACTTTCATTAACATGATGTTCGCTGAAAATCTTCATTCTAAAATTTTCATCTGTTCGAATTCCAGTATTCATATCTGTTTCCAAATTAGAATATACCAATCGATGTTCAATATTGGTTCCCTTTTGATGACAGCGTTCACAACCATAATATCCTGCATGTTCAAAAATGCACGGGCAGGTGCATCACATACCAGTGCCTTCAAACAAACCTCATAATTACAACCATTATATACCAAATTATTTTGAATTAAATGATTAATTTCCTCTATGAATTGTCTCAAAAAATATTCTAAGTCTGAAGGCTTAGAAATTCCATAATAGAGAGCTATAACAAACGGATGTGTTTTATAACAATCTATATACGTCATGCCAAGAATTGGCCAAAATTGTGCTGAAGAACTTTTTGAGATAGGAATTGCATCAACATTGCATACAAGTTGAATTATCCGCGTATTGAAGTGTTTTAAAATACCATCAAGGCCAGATTGCAATTGCAGTATTAAACTGTTTTCAATTCCTAAATAGACAAACTCTGGGGACTTCTGTGCATTTCCAAAATCAGTACCTGAAGTTTTTACAGTTTGCAATAATGTGCGGGCATCTAAAGGCAATTCTTGATGAAATGCTTTTAATATATGTAACAATGCATTAATCTGAACATGGTTTACACGAAATTTTAGTGCCCAAAGTCTTAGCTCATTAACTATATTTCTAGCCGAGTCATTGCTAACATTCAAAAATTTGTCATTTAACAAATTTGAACTAGCGTGGTCAATACTTACTGATGGTGTAGTATTGCTATCTGCATTTTTGTCATGTTTTTGATAAGACTGATCCCAATCACAATTAAAAAGATTAGTATGTGATTCAATATCGTTATAGCTAATCATAGAATCATTCAAGTTTTTAAAATTACACATAGAACTATCACTGAAATTAAATTCTTCCACTAATGAACTTGAAGTAGAAAAATCATCTTGCAAATTTAAAGCAGGAATGTCTGTAAAATTTGTTGACACACTATTTTCAATAGAAGTAGCAACAACAGCTTTACTCTTTTGAGAAGAAGAATCACATAGTGATAACAATTCCTTATTTAATTGTCTCTTAATTTGCATGGATTTAGTTGACCTTTTCATTGTAAATATGTAATTAAATCTGACACCAGCAATGATAACCTAAAGAAGACTGTTTTTAGATATATGCAAATTACCAAGTTGTTCCTGTGTTGCTCATAATCAACAAAACTATCTAAGATAAACTATGTTGCTATTTTAAATATTACTTATGCAAACATTCCTCAATCATTAATCATTTGCCTTTAATGTATTTAACTGTTACCAAATGTTATGATAAACATAACATATCACTTTGAGGCTCAAAAAGAAATACAACAATAAATCAGTAGTCCTTCCTATATGATTGCCAAACTTATATGCATTTTATACTCTTAAATTATTAAAATAGTCTTTGCAGTTCTCCATATACAATTAATTATAAATTAAAAAAAGATGTTGGTATTTGCTTGAATAATTAAAATAATTTTACAATATCCAAATGTCGGTTAATCAATACATATTTATTTTTAATACTGATAGTTTTTTAAAACACCCTCTATATTATTGTGTTGTTGCTTATTCAACATCTTCCTGCGAAATTGCTGATAAGTCTGAAAAATAAAATGTATCAGTAAATACATAAGCATATCCAATTCGTTCTGGACCATTTAAAATTTTCGATTGCCTTATTAGGCAATACACAAATTAACATAAAGTTAAGGAACTCTAACAGTTTAACTTTTTTTAATTAAAAGAAATCTAACAACCTCAACAACAAAATAAAAATCTGCTACAGAAATTTTCTAATCTATAATCAACAGGACAGATACTAATTTTTGCTTATACCTCTTGACTAGCAGTAACATTGGCCTTCTTTCGATCACGTCTGCCATCATCCCAATCGTCAGCAGTTGCCAAACAGACACCAACTATTCTCCTCAATTCCACTTCTGTAGATTCAGGATACCTCAACCGGGCAACATCTGAAATTGAAGTTCATAGAATATAAGCAAGACATTATCACCTGTAGTTGTTTTTTTAATTGAATGTGGTTGTAAAATGTTTTCAATTAAAATAAATCAAAAACGTTCTGCAGCCAAGATGCTAAATTGATATTTACTATATTTGTATAATGCTTCATTATTCTAAAGCTACATCGGATACATACTAAATAGTTTTAACTGTGTTGCTTCGTAAGTTATTCTGTAAGGTAATGTAATGGGTTAAGTATTTAGTAATCTAGGTTTTTGGTAATATTTAAAATAAATTGAGTGCAAATCTAAAAGGATTGTCCTGGTATAGAAAAGGTTTTGTATATATGTATATAATTTTGTTACAGGCGGAAAAGCTACTAAGCTTATCTTTTCCAGTCAAATTACAAAATGGGGGCGGCCTGTAAAACAAAAATTAAAGGGGGGTCACCGGCACTAGCTAGCGGAAGGTCGTGGATCATATAGAGGGTTAAAATTTTGAAAAAAAGAGTTAAATTAATTTATAATATACTACAAAAGATTTGGCACTTACCTTTCATAAAATATTGTGGCTTAATGACAATTGCCAAGGGCGCCAGACAATTCGAGAATGTCCAAATGTTCGTACAAAACCTTGAGAGACTTGTCATCCCAAGGTGGACAATTGTTTCTTTTAATCAATTCCTCACTTTTTTACTACTTATAAAACTTCCATGATAAAAAAAATAAAAAAAAGACTATTGACTTAATCAACGGCATACAAAACTATTTAATTCACAGAGCAATAAACGTGGACCTCTTACATGCATTGATTTTAATTTAGAAATTTAAGTAAATAGGTGACTATGGAATTTATGAAAATTTTGAGTACATAAGTAGTTATCAAACACTTGTATATGAAAGAAACTTATATTATAAATCGTACACTAAATTAATCCTACGGTTTATGGCCAAAACGTCCTAACAAACAAACTAACTAAAATTGATCATGCTACTTAACTATAAAAACTTACTTGCTAAAAATTGTCCATTGTTTGAGGGTTTGTTTTCCAACGTAGAGCAGTTCTTAAATTTGGGAAGAGAATCTCGCTTGTTGCTTCTGTTTGTAATGTTTAAAGAATTGACTGGCACACGAACCCGGCAGAATTTTTGACAATATCACTTACTTGTGCGTCACACGCCTACAAGTTTTTAAATATTTATCTTGCATCACTATAAATCCGCGAACATATGGGCATAACCCTCGCGAAACTGGAAGAGTACTCACCTCTTTCCAATTTTTAAGTATCGTGATACGAAGTGGAATATTCTATCTGTGAGCCGGAAAACGCTACCCGCGAACTACGCTTCTCTCTACTTCTTGACCACGGACGGCCCCTTTGGAAAAAACTCCCCGTCTTTGGCTAAAGCCTTCAATTATATAGATTTATTCCTACTCTAATAATTATGTACGTCATTTTCTGTTATCCAATGACTGAACAGAACCTCCCACAAAACAAGATTTCAAAAACCAAATCCCACCGCTTTTTAGATGAGAATCACGGAAGCAATTATTTCCCAAGAGTTTAATTTATATTTTTCCTTCTACGAATTTCTTAAATATGGCAATGTGTAATCTACCTATGGCGGCCGTAGTCTGGCATTAACAAAGACCGGCTAACCTACTTGAGCCGAAATGGATTTTAAATACAATGGATGTCTCCAGACTACTTAAAATTACTTGTAATATTTGAACAAATCAAATTGGAAATAGTTTCCGCTATTTATAAAAGGTTTCGTTTTTTTATAACCGCTGTCAATCACGAAAGTATTAAGAAGGTTAAGCTTTTCAAACTGAAATTGGTTTCCTTTATTTACGCTAAAAGGTACCATACATTTTAATTTTATCCGATTTGTCAGTCTGTAACTGACCTAACTTTAAGAGGTTTATTGTACTTGGTTTACGAGAGTAGAGCTTTAAATTATTATAACCTGCCGCTGGAATTTAGTAGCCTGAAGCTATCGGTATAAATGTGGTCTTTTATTACAAGGAGCCTGACTGAATGTAAAGTAATTTATTGTGGGAATTTTTGTCTATACTTTATTCAAGTTACTGAATTTTTAATTAATTGATTTGTTTAATTGTTAACATTACAAAATAATGTTACACTCCCCTTACAAAAGGAGATTTTTTCCAAAAATCTTGTGTTAAGAGATTCACTTTTTCATTCCTATTTACTAACTTATCCTTTTCTATCCTTATCTTTATCCTAATTAGTATTTTTAAAACTAAGTTTTTGGATAAAAAATTTTTTTTTTACATTATAAGCGTCGTTTTCAAGTTTCATAATTATTAATATTAGGTTATTTTTATTAATATTAGGTTTTCATAACTATTTTTATTTGTCATATCCAATTGGATTTGCTTTTAAATCTTTAACATGCCAAACTCCTCTGGATTGACCTGTTTCATCGGCTAATTCATAACCGTTTGTTGAAACTTTCTGTTATGGTAAAAGGACCTACATATTTCGGTGCTAATTTGGCATTGAAATACTTTGATGCGTCTGAGGGTACAAAATTTTTCTTCCAAACTGTATCTCCCACTGAAAATACTACTTCTCGTCTACGTAAATCATAGTTATGTTTTGATTTATTATACGCTATTTCTAATTTCTTTGTTATTTCCTGGTATACTTTATTTAATTCTGGAATACGCTCTATTAGTTGTTTTCTTTCTGAAAATTGAACATCGATTAGGTTTTCTGAATCAGTTATTTCACCAAAAGAAGAACCATCTATTACCATTTCTCTACCGAAATTTGCGAAATATGGCGACATGCCTATTACTTCATAAACTGCGGTACGAACAGCGCACGAAACCATGGGTAATATCTTGTCCCATACTCTCTGATTATCTGACACATAAGATGCCAACATTGTCTTTAAAACGCGGTTGACTCGTTCAACAGGATTTGCTTGTGGATGATAATATGCATTAAAAATAATTTTTGATTTGTATTTGTTCATTAAATTTTAAATAAATGACTTCGAAATTGCACACCGTTATCTACTAGAACATATTGTGGTGCTCCAAAAAGTAAAATTATAAACTCTTCTATCTTTTGAACTACGGATGATGCAGTGGCTTGTCTTAACGGGAAAAATAGGGAAATTTTGTAAATGTATCAACTACGGATAATATACATGTATGTCCTTTAGTAGTTCTAGGTAGTGGACCTACTAAATCTATGGATATCATTTGCCAAGGTTTTGAAATTATTGGATGTCTTGACATTTTTCCTGCTGGAAGTTTTTGTTCTGGTTTGTGTGAAATACAAATTTTACATTGATTTATATATCTTGCTACTTCTGCACGTAATTTTGGCCAAAAATATTTCTGAGATATCCTTTCGTAAGTTTTAAAAATTCCTAAATGACCAGCCGTCGGTTCATCATGAAAACGTTTTAAAATTTCTTTCCTTTGTGATTTTGGAATTACTTCTTTCCAGTTGTCTGTCTCTTCGGTTAAATTAGGAAATTTTGGTTTAACATGTTTAAATAATTTGTGGTCTATTACTTTTCAACGATTATATTTTATTGGATATTTTTCAACATTACTAATCATCTTTTTACACCAATTATCATACTGAATGTTTGATTTTGAATTTCTTCTTTATTGTTTTTAGTATTTTCGTTTACAATTTTTATGTCTGGTATTATTAGCGTAGAATTTTCAGAGTTGTTGTTGTCATTTTTAATTTGTAAAGTTTCAATTATTGGTACAGCCCTCGATAATGCATCTGGGACTACATTATCTTTGCCTTTTCTATGAATTATTTCAAAGTCGTATTGTTGTAATTTGATGGCGCATCTACACAGTCGACCATTTGGATTTTGTATATTGTTTAACCAAATTAAAGAATGATGATCTGTTATGACGGTAAAATGTGTTCCTTCTATATATGGACGTAACTTTTCTATACTGAATAGAACTGCTAAACACTCCTTTTCTGTTACGGTAAATTTCCTTTCATTTTGAGTTAGAGATCTTGAAATATAACATATTACTTGTTGGTTTCCATCTATACTCTGCGTCAACACACCGGAAATTTCATAATCTGATGCGTCACACTGAATTGTAAATTCGTATTCGTAATTTGGGCAAGTTAAAATTGGTGCTGAAATTAGGCAATTTTTTATAGTGGAAAAGGCTGTTTCGCAACACTCTTCCCAAACAAATTTTCTATTTTTTCTCAACAATGCGGTCAATGGAGCTATAATGGTACTATATCCCTCGATAAATCGACGATACCAAGAAGCCATTCCGATTATTCGTCTTACTTCTTTTACGGTTTTTGGTGTTGGTATTTCTAAAATAGCTTTTACCTTATCTGGGTCTACTAACAGACCGTTTTCATTTATTACGTAACCTAAATATTTTAGTTCACTCTTACAAAAGTGACATTTTTCCTTACTTAAAGTCAGTCCTACGCGTGAAAGTCTGTTAAAAACTTCCTGTAATATTTCTAGGTGTTTGTCAAAAGAGTTTGTCAAAATTATGACGTCATCTAGGTAGCAAAATACGAAAGGTTCTAATTCTGGACCTAACACTTTATCTATCAATCTAGACCATGTACTGGGTGCATTTGAGAGACCCATAGGTAAACGTGTAAATTCAAATAACCCTCGATTAGGTATAGTGAAAGCTGTATATTTATAAGAATCTTTATCTAGTGGAATTTGAAAATAAGCGGATTTAATGTCTAAAGTTGTAATAAATTTCGCGTCGCGCAATTTATCTAATATGGAGGAGACGTACGGAATTGGATACGCGTCCTTTTCTGTTACTTTGTTTAATTTTCTGAAATCTACTACAAAACGATAAGAATTGTCTTTTTTCTTCACTAAAAGAATTGGATTTGACCATGAACTGTTGCTTTTTTGAACTACACCTAATTGTAACAATTTATCTAATTCGCTATCGATATGTTTTTGCATTGTAGGTGAAACTGGATAGTATCTTTGCTTAATTGGTTCGCTATTAACTTTAATTTTATGATATACTAAATCGGTACGGCTTAGTTCAGGTAAATCAAAAAAATATTTTTCAATACTGGTATCTAACACTTTTCTTTGTGCTACTGTTAAATCTAATGTCGAATGTAAAATCGGTTCTTTCTTTTCAATAGTATCTAATTTTGCAAAGGTGTATTCACCTTTAAAAATGTCTGGTATTATTCCTATATTTTTCCAAAACTCTATTCCTAAAACTAAATTATGCTGAACATCTGGTACTACCAAAACGTCTAAAACCACTAAACGTTGTTTTAATTTAATGGGCAACGTAACTGTTCCCAAAACTTTTAAAATTTTACCATTTGCCAATTGACATTCTTCTTCTTTCCTTTTTAATTTTAAACCTAATTTTGATAAAAATTCCCAAGTGTTTTCTCCTAAAATTGTATTTGTTGCTCCTGAATCTAATAAAGCTAACATTTTTGTTCCTAAAATATCTACACTTACATAAGGACGTTCGTCATTTTTAGACTGTTCTATTACATAATCTAACATAACCTTATTTTTTGAATTTTTCTTCTTTATCATAAATCATATTTTGAACACGTTTCGTCGAATTATAAAATGTGCGAGACACTATACGACTATCTAATGCCCCTTCTTTTAGTTTAAATTATTTCTATATTTTTGACAACGCGGACAACGGTTCAACGTAACATTGTCAGTGCCACATTTATAACAATAGTTCGTTCGTCTTATCTGTCTACAATCGATCTGAAAATGTCCTAACTGGTGACAATTCCAACACGTGGGTGCACGTTTTTTTACATAATTGTTTGAATTAACACTCTGCATTACTGAAATCTGGTTTCTATTGGAAGACCTACTCTGTGAAACGTTAACGTCTGTGTACGCTAAGTCAGTTTCTAAAGTATTCGTTTTTCGAGTTGGTGGGATAAAGTTTTCTATTGATATTTTATGTTCCTCTAGTTTTTTTCCTAACTTTATTAGTTCTCGCATGGAAGTTATTTCGACTAAACTCAATTGTGACTGGTAAAAAGGTAACATATTTTTTCGTAATATTTCTATTTGTTGTGTCAAAGTGAGTGGTTCTGATAATCTAGCAAACATATTTGTCATTACTGCTGCGTAGAGTCCTATACTTTCATTTTCTCCTTGCGTTCTCGCTTTAATTTCTGTCATTAATTTTTCATCATAATCGGGTGGTAAAAATTCGTCTTTTAATGCTTCGTTTAATTCGGTCCAATTATTTATCAAACATTTATTTGCACGATACCATATTAGTGCTTTATGTGCAAAAAGATCACATGCTTCTGCAAAAAGTTGAAAGTCTGACATATTCCTAGCAAATTTTAATTCTTCGACCCGTTCTAAAAATGCGTTTACCGAAGTATCGCCGTTAAATGTTATTCCCCATTTTGTAACTGGAGTAACCTTATAAACTACAGAACTATTATGAGATAAATTTTGATTATTATTTTGAAAAGATTTATTTATATTTTGCTTGTGCTCGTCTTCGGCCCTAGTTTTTTCTTATTTTGTTGTGGATGATGCTAAGTCTAGTTTTTTGTCAAATTCGATCAAGTCTACGTTATTTATGTCAAATATTTCTGATGTTTCCTTTCGTTCTAGTTCGTCTAAAATTGATTTATCCTCTTTGGAAGCAATTTGTGTTTTTGTCTCTAAAATGTCATTTCCTACTTTACGAAAAGATTCAATTAAATGTCCTAACTCTAATTGTAAATTATTCCTAATTTTTTCATCATTATCGTCATCTGGTAAACTTCTGGAAAGTCTAGAATAACCATATGCAAATTTTGTTTCTATTCTTACTTTATTACTGTCATAATTTAAAACATTTAAATCTAAAATTTGTTCATGTAAAAGCGTTAAAACATTTTTAACAACTGTCACATCTTCTGTAAAGTCAAATGGGTAGTCAAAATCTTCATCTGGTTCAGTTTCTAAACTAATCGCTTTTCGTAAGGTTTTTCTTAAATCAGTTACTGTCATATTTTCCGTGTTTATTCCTCGTACAGTTATTTCATAAATTAGTTCATCTTTTAATAACCTATCAACACTGTATGTAAATTACATCTTTGAATTAAAGAATGTGTACAATGTTATAATAAAATTCTCTTTAAAAAGTAAAAAAAATATATCTCAAAAAAAAATTCTTTATAATTATTTCACACTCGAATTTTTCTTTCTTTCTTTTTCAAGTGCCATATATATTTTTGAAAGGTTGTAGTTTATATAAAATTGATAATGAAATAAGCAAATAAAAAATTTTTAATTCTTCAAAAAAACAAGACCCAAGGACGTTGGGCGTCAAGAATTTTGTTACATGCGTAATCCCAAAGACGTTGGGCGTCAAGAATTTGGTTACATATGTTATCCCATAGACGTTGGGCGTCAAGAATTTTACATAAGCAATCCCAAAGACGTTGGGCGCCAAGAATTTTGTTACAGGCGGAAAAGCTACTAAGCGTATCTTTTCCAGTCAAATTACAAAATGGGGGCGGCCTGTAAAACAAAAATTAAAGGGGGGTCACCGGCACTAGCTAGCGGAAGGTCGTGGATCATATAGAGGGTTAAAATTTTGAAAAAAAATGGTTAAATTAATTTATAATATACTACAAAAGATTTGGCACTTACCTTTCATAAAATATTGTGGCTTAATGACAATTGCCAAGGGCGCCAGACAAGTCGAGAATGTCCAAATGTTCGTACAAAACCTTGAGGGACTTGTCATCCCAAGGAGGACAATTGTTTCTTTTAATCAATTCCTCACTTTTTTACTACTTATAAAACTTCCATGATAAAAAAAATAAAAAAAAGACTATTGACTTAATCAACGGCATACAAAACTATTTAATTCACAGAGCAATAAACGTGGACCTCTTACATGCATTGATTTTAATTTAGAAATTTAAGTAAATAGGTGACTATGGAATTTATGAAAATTTTGAGTACATAAGTAGTTATCAAACACTTGTATATGAAAGAAACTTATATTATAAATCGTACACTAAATTAATCCTACGGTTTATGGCCAAAACGTCCTAACAAACAAACTAACTAAAATTGGTCATGCTACTTAACTATAAAAACTTACTTGCTAAAAATTGTCCATTGTTTGAGGGTTTGTTTTCCAATGTAGAGCAGTTCTTAAATTTGGGAAGAGAATCTCGCTTGTTGCTTCTGTTTGTAACGTTTAAAGAATTGACTGGCACACGAACCCGGCAGAATTTTTGACAATATCAGTTACTTGTGCGTCACACGCCTACAAGTTTTTAAATATTTACCTTGCATCACTATAAATCCGCGAACATATGAGCATAACCCTCGCGAAACTGGAAGAGTACTCACCTCTTTCCAATTTTTAAGTTTCGTGATACGAAGTGGAATATTCTATCTGTGAGCCGGAAAACGCTACCCGCGAACTACGCTTCTCTCTACTTCTTGACCACGGACGGCCCCTTTGGAAAAAACCCCCGTCTTTGGCTAAAGCCTTCAATTATATAGATTTATTCCTACTCTAATAATTATGTACGTCATTTTCTGTTATCCAATGACTGAACAGAACCTCCTACAAAACAAGATTTCAAAAACCAAATCCCACCCCTTTTTAGATGAGAATCACGGAAGCAATTATTTCCCAAGAGTTTAATTTATATTTTTCCTTCTACAAATTTCTTAAATATGGCAATGTGGAATCTACCTATGGCGGCCGTAGTCTGTCATTAACAAAGACCGGCTAACCTACTTGAGCCGAAATGGATTTTAAATACAATGGATGTCTCCAGACTACTTAAAATTACTTGTAATATTTGAACAAATCAAATTGGAAATAGTTTCCGCTATTTATAAAAGGTTTCGTTTTTGTATAACCGCTGTCAATCACGAAAGTATTAAGAAGGTTAAGCTTTTCAAACTGAAATTGGTTTCCTTTATTTACGCTAAAAGGTACTATACATTTTAATTTTATCCGATTTGTCAGTCTGTAACCGACCTAACTTTAAGAGGTTTATTGTACTTGGTTTACGAGGGTAGAGCTTTAAATTATTATGACCTGCTGCTGGAATTTAGTAGCCTGAAGCTATCGGTATAAATGTGGTCTTTTATTACAAGGGAGCCTGACTGAATGTAAAGTAATTTATTGTGGGAATTTTTGTCTATACTTTATTCAAGTTACTGAGTTTTTAATTAATTAATTTGTTTAATTGTTAACGTTACAAAATAATGTTACAATTTATTAATATTTATATTATATTTTCTTCTAATATAAATATAAAAATTAATGATTATTGTTCTATTTGGAATTTAGTATAACACCCAAATATTTTGGCTATATTATTTCTTTGAAAATAAATTTAATTTTTTTGTCTTGTCAATTACGAATTACTATTTCGATAGATACGAATGTAAATTCTAATAATTAAAAATACCCCTGTTACAAAATAAAATCAGCTGAAAGATCAATAACTATTATTACCCGCATTCAGAATCAATCAAAATAAAACCATTAAAAATTTTATCGTTCTACATATTTTTAGTCGCTTGATTTTTTGACTAGGGTGTATACTTATATAATTTGTATTCTTATGGAAGCTTCATTTAACTGTAAAGAGCTATCCTTTCAACTGTACCAATAGGAATGCTCAGTGTATTATAACTGCATGCAATTTTTTTAAATTATATCCATATTTAAAGTAAACAACTTACCCATAATAATTTTTGGTAAAAACTCAATATTCCAAAATGGCTTTTTCCCCTTTTTTCCTACAGTGGAATATCTTAAGGCAAACTCTTTTTCCATGATTTTCCTTAAACATAAGGAAACAGTCTGCCTTAAACCAGTCCAACCTATCAAAGACAGCTGATGAACCTACAAATTAACTAATATTAGTAAAACTGATATTATATGTAAATCTGTAACATACAAAAGCTTTGTAGTTGGCTTCATCACCTAATAAACTTATAAGGTTGTTTAGGTCATCTTCATTTTTAATCGGCACACTTATGATGTCATTTGATTTGTCGAACAAAACTGGATTCTCCAAAGTGAGCTTCTCCAACAAGCTCTTAAGTTGTAAGACCCCAGCTTTTGTTGCTCTAAGTTCATAAAGTGTTTGATGAAGCAATTTAAACATCTTGACTGTCAGGTTTTCTGTCGGGTTTTCTAGTTCTAATTTACGGTGAACTAAATCTTCATTCACTAAAAGTTGATTAAAAATAATCAATAATACTTATTGCTTACTTCAATTAAATAATGTTCTAAAATGCGGATATAAGTTTCAACAGGAGAAAAAGATAATTGCAATTCACTTATTTAGTAGAAGGTAAATACTAGATAATAAGATTACTTTTATTCAAGATCATATTCCAGTGCTCGAATTCAAGATAACTAGCTGTATTATGCACATGGAAGCAATCGTATAAGATATTCAAAATTAACCGCATTCAAGTAAATTAAATATGCATTCTTTGTGGAATTTAAAACATTTTTATTGAATTAAATACTGTTGTTTTTAAACACTGCGCTCAATCATTTTTAGTTTATTATTAACAGAACATGAAATCTGTTAAATTATACAGCTAATTTCATCACTTGTAAAAAACAAATTAGCAAGCCTATTTATAAGACAGAGCAGAGGCACTTGTAATAGCACCGTAATATAGCCTTAGAAATGCACAAAACTATCACCTAGTTTATATCGTCAAGGTTTTTAATCAAATTACATGACATCCTATTGAAGTTAAAATAAATTTTCAATTAAGTATAAAGAACGAATTAACGTTAACCTTAAAATTGTACAATATTAAACCCAAACAAAGGCAGGATTTTATTGAATCAAATTTGCTTCAACCCCATTTAACCCGATTAATCATAAATCCAGAAATATTTAAATTTGAGCTTGAATAAATGTAAATAGGTATCTGTTTATAATAGCATGCTAATAATGAACTATATCATGTATTAAGTACCACTTACAGTTATCGATTGATGTATCTTCTTCTACATCTGGAGAATGAATAACGCTTTCCGCACCAGAATCTGAATCCAAATTGCTCGTGTATATCACTCTTTCAATTGCTTTTTCAGCATCTTCTAAAGTGGTCACAGTTTTTACAAATACCAGTATATTCCTTGTAGCTTAAAGTTGCAGATGGCTCAGCACAAGAAATTATTAATTTTCTCAGTTGTGCACTAGAAACTTTTGAAGGCCACAGATATTTAGTTTTTGTTTTGTCAACTGCCCAGCTACACGGCTCGTATTCGCAAGTGTCTTTTTTACTGCCCTCATAAAAAAAAAACTTTGTCCCACATCTGTAATAAAGTTACACTACAAACGCATAAGATACAATATAATTGCAGGTTAGAAGAAACCAACACAAGGTACAACGAACCCTTTGAATTCATGTTAACACAGCAAAGTGCTATCTTAAAATAAGTTGGTATTGAATTTGAGCACAACACAGAAACAAACTAATACATCATACAATACAATGTATTTTTGTCGTAGTACTCACCTTAAAAGATGCAGAAAACCACACAGGCTACTATAGCTTTATCGTCAACCACCAAGTAAAAGAAAAAGAACGGATAATCTTTAAATTTTAAAACTAATTTAGAACTACACAGTCACTGTACTTCATGGAACGAGATGCTGCCGTCAACCTTATTGAACTGAAATTGAGTACGATATCCGTTGAACTTTTTTTAATCGGATTGATTGTTTCTGTGATAGTGAGTTTTATATAAACCAACTCCTCTAAAGGGGAGGGGGAATTGTAAGTCGTGTTGTGTTGGGTAGGTATTTGCGTGATAGTAGCGATATCGGTTGAAATTTTTTTAATCGGATTGGTAGTTTCTGAGGTAGTGAGTATTATATTAAGCAAACCCTTTAGGAGGGAGGGGAGCGGGTTTAAAATCGTATTGTGTTGGGTGGTAGTTGCGTGGTAGTAGCGATATCCGTAGATATTTTGTTAAGCGGATTGGTAGTTTCTGTGGTAGTGAGTATTATATAAACCAACCCCCTAAGGAAGGAGGAGGGCGGGTTTAAAATCGTATTGTGTTGGGTGGTAGTTGCGTGGTAGTAGCGATATCTGTTGAAATTTTTTTAATCGGATTGGTAGTTTCTGTGGTAGTGAGTATTATATAAACCAACCCCCTAAGGGGAGAGGAGATTGAAAATCGTGTTGTGTTGGGTGGTAGTTGCGTGGTAGTAGCGATATCTGTTGAAATGTTTTTAATCGGATTGGTAGTTTCTGTGGTACTGAGTATTATATAAACCAACCTCCTAACGAGGGAAGAGGGCGGGTTAAAAATCGTAGTGTTGGGTGGTAGTAGCGTGGTAGTAGCGATATCCCTTGAATTTTTTTTAATCGGATTGTTAGTTTTTGTGGTAGTGAGTATTATATAAACCAACCCCCTAATAGGATAGAGGGGTTGAAAATCGTGTTGTATTGGGCGGAAGTTGCGTGGTAGTAACGATATCCGTTAAAATTTTGTTAATCGGATTGGTAGTTTCTGTGGTAGTGAGTATTATATAAACCAAACCCCTAAGGAGGAGGGGGGTTGAAAGTCGTATTGTTTTGGGTGGTAGTTGCGTGGTAGTAGCGATATCCGTTGAAATTTTTTAATCGGATTGGTAGTTTCTGTGGTATTGAGTATTATATAAACCAACCCCCTAAGGGGAGAGGAGATTGAAAATCGTGTTGTGTTGGGTGGTAGGTTGCCTGGTAGCAGCGATATCCGTTGAAATGTTTTTAATCGGATTGGTAGCTTCTGTGGTACTGAGTATTATATAAACCAACCCTTAAGGAGGAGAGGGGGTTGAAAATCGTGTGTGTTGGGTGGTAGAGGCGTGGTAGTAACGATATCCGTTGAACTTTTTTTAATCGGATTGTTAGTTTCTGTGGTAGTGAGTATTATATAAACCAACCCTTTAAGGGGGAGGAGAGTTGAAAATCGTGTGATGTTGAGTGGTAGTTGTGTGGTAGTAGCAATATCCGTAGAAATTTTTTTTATCGGATTGGTAGTTTCTGTGGTAGTGAGTATTATATAAACCAACCCCCTAAAAAGGGAGGGGGCGGGTTGAAAGTCGTATTGTGTTGGGTGGTAGTTGCGTGGTAGTAGCGATATCCGTTGAATTTTTTTAATCGGATTGGTAGTTTCTGTGGTATTGAGTATTATATAAACCAACCCCCTAAGAGGAGAGGAGATTGAAAATCGTGTTGTGTTGGGTGGTAGTTGCGTGGTAGTAGCGATATCCGTTGAAATGTTTTTAATCGGATTGGTAGTTTCTGTGGTACTGAGTATTATATAAACCAACCCCCTAAGGAGGGAAGAGGGCCGGTTGAAAATCGTATAGTGTTGGGTAATAGAGGCGTGGTAGTAACGATATCCGTTGAACATTTTTTAATCGGATTGTTAGTTTCTGTGGTAGTGAGTATTATATAAACCAACCCCTAATAAGGAGGAGGGGTTGAAAATCGTGTTGTGTTGGGTGGTAGTTGCGTGGTAGTAGCGATATCCGTTAGAAATTTTTTAATCGGATTGGTAGTTTCTGTGGTAGTGAGTATTATATAAACCAAACCCCTAAGGAGGGAGGGGGGCGGGTTGAAAGTCGTATTGTTTTGGGTGGTAGTTGCGTGGTAGTAGCGATATCCGTTGAAATTTTTTAATCGGATTGGTAGTTTCTGTGGTATTGAGTATTATATAAACCAACCCCCTAAGGGGAGAGGAGATTGAAAATCGTGTTGTGTTGGGTGGTAGTTGCCTGGTAGCAGCGATATCCGTTGAAATGTTTTTAATCGGATTGGTAGCTTCTGTGGTACTGAGTATTATATAAACCAACCCCCTAAGGAGGAAGAGGGGTTGAAAATCGTGTTGTGTTGGGTGGTAGTTGCGTGGTAGTAACGATATCCGTTGAACTTTTTTAATCGGATTGGTTAGTTTCTGTGGTAGTGAGTATTATATAAACCAACCCCTAAGGGGAGGAGGTTGAAAATCGTGTGTGTTGGGTGGTAGTTGCGTGGTAGTAGCGATATCCGTTGAAATTTTTTAATCGGATTGGTAGTTTCTGTGGTAGTGAGTATTATATAAACCAACCCCTAAGAGGAGGGGGGGTTGAAAATCGTATTGTGTTGGGTGGTAGTTGCGTGGTAGTAGCGATATCCGTTGAAATTTTTTAATCGGATTGGTAGTTTCTGTGGTAGTGAGTTCTATATAAACCAACCCCCTAAGGAGGAGGGGATTGAAAATCGTGTTGTGTTGGGTGGTAGTTGCGTGGTAGTAGCGATATCCGTTGAAATTTTTTAAACGGATTGGTAGTTTCTGTGGTAGTGAGTTTTATATAAACCAACCCCTAAGAGGGAGGGGTTGAAAATCGTGTTGTGTTGGGTGGTAGTTGCGTGGTAGTAGCAATATCCGTTGAAATTTTTTAATCGGATTGGTAGTTTCTGTGGTAGTGAGTTTTATATAAACCAACCCCCTAAGGGGAGGGGGTTGAAAATCGTGTTGTGTTGGGTAGTAGTTGCGTGGTAGTAGCGATATACGTTGAAATTTTTTAATCGGATTGGTAGTTTCTGTGGTAGTGAGTTTTATATAAACCAACCCCCTAAGGGGAGGGGGTTGAAATCGTGTTGTGTTGGGTGGTAGTTGCGTGGTAGTAGCGATATCCGTTGAAATTTTTTAATCGGATTGGTAGTTTCTGTGGTAGTGAGTTTTATATAAACCAACCCCTAAGGGGAGGGGTTGAAAAACGTGTTGTGTTGGGTGGTAGTTGCGTGGTAGTAGCGATATCCGTTGAAATTTTTTTAAACGGATTGGTAGTTTCTGTGGTAGTGAGTTTTATATAAACTAACCCCCTAAGGGGGAAGGGGGGTTGAAAATCGTGTTGTGGTGGGTGGTAGTTGCGTGGTAGTAGCGATATCCGTTGAACTTTTTTAATCGGATTGGTTAGTTTCTGTGGTAGTGAGTTTATATAAACCAACCCCCTAAGGGGGGGAGGGGAGTTGAAAATCGTGTTGTGTTGGGTGGTAGTTGCGTGGTAGTAGCGATATCTGTTGAAATTTTTTAATCGGATTGGTAGTTTCTGTGGTAGTGAGTTTTATATAAACCAACCCCTAAGAGGAGGGGGGTTGAAAATTGTATTGTGTTGGGTGGTAGTTGCGTGGTAGTAGCGATATCCGTTGAAATTTTTTAATCGGATTGGTAGTTTCTGTTGAAGTGAATATTATATAAACCAACCCCTAAGGTGGAGGGGTTGAAAATCGTGTTGTTGTTGGGTGGTAGTTGCGTGGTAGTAGCGATATCCGTTGAAATTTTTTAATCGGATTGGTAGTTTCTGTGGTAGTGAGGGGGGGGGGGGGGGGGGGGGGGGGGGGGGGGGGGGGGGGGGGGGGGGGGGGGGGGGGGGGGGGGGGGGGGGGGGGGGGGGGGGGGGGGGGGGGGGGGGGGGGGGGGGGGGGGGGGGGGGGGGGGGGGGGGGGGGGGGGGGGGGGGGGGGGGGGGGGGGGGGGGGGGGGGGGGGGGGGGGGGGGGGGGGGGGGGGGGGGGGGGGGGGGGGGGGGGGGGGGGGGGGGGGGGGGGGGGGGGGGGGGGGGGGGGGGGGGGGGGGGGGGGGGGGGGGGGGGGGGGGGGGGGGGGGGGGGGGGGGGGGGGGGGGGGGGGGGGGGGGGGGGGGGGGGGGGGGGGGGGGGGGGGGGGGGGGGGGGGGGGGGGGGGGGGGGGGGGGGGGGGGGGGGGGGGGGGGGGGGGGGGGGGGGGGGGGGGGGGGGGGGGGGGGGGGGGGGGGGGGGGGGGGGGGGGGGGGGGGGGGGGGGGGGGGGGGGGGGGGGGGGGGGGGGGGGGGGGGGGGGGGGGGGGGGGGGGGGGGGGGGGTAGTTGCGTGGTAGTAGCGATATCCGTTGAAAAAAAAAAAAAAAAAAAAAAAAAAAAAAAACCCCCCCCCCCCCCGGATTGTTAGTTTCTGTGGTAGTGAGTATTATATAAACCAACCCTTAAGGGAGGGAGTTGAAAATCGTGTTGTGTTGGGTGGTAGTTGCGTGGTAGTAGGATATCCGTTGAAATTTTTTAATCGGATTGGTAGTTCTGTGGAGGAGTTTATATAAACCAACCCTCTAAGGAGGGAGGGGGACAGGTTGAAAATCGTGTTGTATTGGGTGGTAGTTGCGGGGTAGTAGCGACATCCGTCGAAATTTTTTAAATCGGATTCGTAGTTTCTGTGGTAGTGAGTTGTATATAAACCAACACCTTAAGGGTAGGGGGGTTGAAAATCGTGTTGTGTTGGGTGGTAGTTGCGTGGTTGTAGCGATATCCGTTGAACTTTTTTTAATCGGATTGGTTGTTTCTGTGGTAGTGAGTTTGTATAAACCAACCCCTAAAGGGAGGGGATTGAAAATCGTGTTGTTTGGGTGGTATTTGCGTGATAGTAGGATATCCGTTGAAATTTTTTAATCGGATTGGTAGTTTCTGAGGTAGTGAGTATTATATAAACCAACCCTAAGGGGAGGGGGGTTCAAAATCGTGTTGTGTTGGGTGGTAGTTGCGTGGTAGTAGCGAAATCCGTTGAAATTTGTTAAGCGGATTGGTAGTTTCTGTGGTAGTGAGTATTATATAAACCAACCCCTAAGGAGGAGAGGGCTGGTTCAAAATTGTATTGTGTTGGGTGGTAGTTGCGTGGTAGTAGCGATATCTGTTGAAATTCTTTTAATCGGATTGGTAGTGTCTGTGGTAGGAAGTTTATATAAACCAACCCTCCTAAGAGGGAGGGGAGTTGAAAATCGTGTTGTGTTGGGTGGTAGTTGCGTGTTAGTAGCGACATCCGTCGAAATTTTTAATCGGATTCGTAGTTTCTGTGGTAGTGAGTTGTATTTAAACCACCACCTTTATGGGTTGGGGGGTTGAAAATCGTGTTGTGTTGGGTGGTAGTTGCGTGGTTGTAGCGATATCCGTTGAACTTTTTTTAATCGGATTGTTAGTTTCTGTGGTAGTGAGTATTATATAAACCAACCCCTAAAGGAGAGGGGTTGAAAATCGTGTTGTGTTGGGTGGTATTGCGTGTAGTAGCGATATCCGTTGAAATTTTTTAATCGGATTGGTAGTTTCTGTGGTAGTGAGTATTATATAAACCAACCCTTTAAGGAGGAGGGGGTTAAAATCGTGTTGTGTTGGGTGGTAGTTGCGTGGTAGTAGCGATATCCGTTGAAATTTTTTAATCGGATTGGTAGTTTCTGTGGTAGTGAGTATTATATAAACCAACCCCTAAGGAGGAGGGGTTGAAAATCGTGTTGTGTTGGGTGGTAGTTGCGTGGTAGTAGCGATATCTGTTGAAATTTTTTTAATCGGATTGGTAGTTTCTGTGGTAGTGAGTTTTATCTAAACCAACCCCCTAAGGGGGGAGGGGAGTTGAAAATCGTGTTGTGTTGGGTGGTAGTTGCGTGGTAGTAGCGATATCTGTTGAAATTTTTAAATCGGATTGTAGTTTCTGTGGTAGTGAGTATTATATAAACCAACCCCTAAGGGAGGGGGTTGAAAATCGTGTTGTGTTGGGTGGTAGTTGCGTGGTAGTAGCGATATCCGTTGAACTTTTTAATCGGATTGGTTAGTTTCTGTGGTAGTGAGTATTATATAAACCAACCCCTAAGAGGAGGGGATTGAAAATCGTGTTGTATTGGGTGGTAGTTGCGTGGTAGTAGCGATATCCGTTGAAATTTTTTAATCGGATTGGTAGTTTCTGTGGTAGTGAGTATTATATAAACCAACCCTTTAGGAGGAGAGGCGGTTGAAAATCGTGTTGTGTTGGGTGGTAGTTGCGTGGTAGTAGCGATATCCGTTGAAATTTTTTAATCGGATTGGTAGTTTCTGTGGTAGTGAGTATTATATAAACCAACCCCTAAGGAGGGAGGGGGTTCAAAATCGTATTGTGTTGGGTGGTAGTTGCGTGGTAGTAGCGATATCCGTTGAAATTTTTTTAATCGGATTGGTAGTTTCTGTGGTAGTGAGTATTATATAAACCAACCCCTAAGGGAGAAGGGGGGTTGAAGATCGTGTTGTGTTGGGTGGTAGTAGCGATATGCGTTGAAATTTTTTTAATCGGATTGGTAGTTTTTGTGGTAGTGGGTTCTATATAAACCAACCCCTAAAGGGAGAGGGGTTGAAAATCGTGTTGTGTTGGGTGGTAGTTGCGTGGTAGTAGCGATATCCGTTGAAATTTTTAATCGGATTGGTAGTTTCTGTGGTAGTAAGTTTCATATAAACCAACCCTCTAAGAGGGAGGGGTTGAAAATCGTGTTGTGTTGGGTGGTAGTTGCGTGGTAGTAGCGATATCCGTTGAAATTTTTTTAAACGAATTGGTAGTTTCCGTGGTATGAGTATTATATAAACCAACCCTTTAAGGAGGAGGGCGGTTGAAAATCGTATTGTGTTGGGTGGTAGTTGCGTGGTAGTAGCGATATCCGTTGAAATTTTTTTAAACGGATTGGTAGTTTCTGTGGTAGTGAGTTTTATATTAACCAACCCCTAAGGAGGAGGGGGTTGAAAATCGTGTTGTGTTGGGTGGTAGTTGCGTGGTAGTAGCAATATACGTTGAAATTTTTTAATCGGATTGGTAGTTTCTGTGGTAGTGAGTTTTATATAAACCAACCCCCTAAGGGGAGGGGGTTGAAAATCGTGTTGTGTTGGGTGGTAGTTGCGTGATAGTAGCGATATCCGTTGAAATTTTTTTAAACGGATTGGTAGTTTCTGTGGTAGTGGGTTTTATATGAACCAACCCCTAAGAGGAGAGAGGGGGTTGAAAATTGTGTTGTGTTGGGTGGTAGTTGCGTGGTAGTAGCGATATCCGTTGAAATTTTTTTAATCGGATTGGTAGTTTCTGTGGTAGTGAGTTTTATATAAACTAACCCCTAAGGGGAAGGGGGGTTGAAAATCGTGTTGTGGTGGGTGGAGTTGCGTGGTAGTACGATATCCGTTGAAATTTTTTAATCGGATTGGTAGTTTCTGTGGTAGTGAGTATTATATAAACCAACCCTCTAAGGAGGAGGAGAGGTTGAAAATCGTATTGTGTTGGGTGGTAGTTGCGTGGTAGTAGCGATATCCGTTAAAATTTTTTTAATCGGATTGGTAGTTTCTGTGGTAGTGTGTTTTATATAAACCAACCCCTTAAGGGGAGGGGTTGAAAATCGTGTGTGTTGGGTGGTAGTTGCGTGGTAGTAGCGATATCCGTTGAAATTTTTTAATCGGATTGGTAGTTTCTGTGGAGTGAGTATTATATAAACCAACCCCTAAAGGGGAGGGGGGTTGAAAATCGTGTGTGTTGGGTGGTAGTTGCGTGGTAGTAGCGATATCCGTTGAAATTTTTTAATCGGATTGGTAGTTTCTGTGGTAGTGAGTTTTATCTAAACCAACCCCCTAAGGGGGGAGGGGAGTTGAAAATCGTGTTGTGTTGGGTGGTAGTTGCGTGGTAGTAGCGATATCTGTTGAAATTTTTTTAATCGGATTGGTAGTTTATGTGGTAATGAGTATTATATAAACCAACCCCCTAAGGGGGAGGGGGGTTGAAAATCGTGTTGTGTTGGGTGGTAGTTGCGTGGTAGTAGCGATATCCGTTGAAATTTTTTTAATCGGATTGGTAGTTTCTGTGGTAGTGAGTTTTATATAAACCAACCCCTAAGGGGAGGAGAGTTGAAAATCGTGTGTGTTGGTGGTAGTTGCGTGGTAGTAGCGATATCTGTTGAAATTTTTTTAATCGGATTGGTAGTTTCTGTGGTAGTGAGTTGTATATAAACCAACCCCCTAAGAGGGGAGGGGAGTTGAAAATCGTATTGTGTTGGGTGGTAGTTGCGTGATAGTAGCGATATCTGTTAAAATTTTTTTAATCGGATTGGTAGTTTCTGTGGTAGTAGGTTTTATATAAACCAACCCCTAAGGTGGAGGGGTTGAAAATCGTGCTGTTTTGGGTGGTAGTTGCGTGGTAGTAGGATATCCGTTAAAATTTTTTAATCGGATTGGTAGTTTCTGTGGAGGAGTTTATATAAACCAACCCCCTAAGGGGAGGGGAGTTGAAAATCGTGTTGTGTTGGGTGGTAGTTGCGTGGTAGTAGCGATATCTGTTGAAATTTTTTAATCGGATTGGTAGTTTCTGTGGTAGTGAGTTTATCTAAACCAACCCCCTAAGGGAGGGGGTTGAAAATCGTGTTGTGTTGGGTGGTAGTTGCGTGGTAGTAGCGATATCCGTTGAAATTTTTAATCGGATTGGTAGTTTCTGTGGTAGTGAGTTTTATAGAAACCAACCCCTAAGAGGGAGGAGAGGGTTGAAAATCGTGTTGTGTTGGGTGGTAGTTGCGTGGTAGTAGCGATATCCGTTGAAATTTTTTAATCGGATTGGTAGTTTCTGTGTGAAGTGAGTATTATATAAACCAACCCCTAAGGGGAGGGGTTGAAAATCGTGTTGTGTTGGGTGGTAGTTGCGTGGTAGTAGCGATATCCGTTGAAATTTTTTAATCGGATTGGTAGTTTCTGTGGAGTGAGTATTATATAAACCAACCTCCCTAAGGGGAGGGGAATTGAAATCGTGTTGTGTTGGGTGGTAGTTGCGTGGTAGTAGCGATATCCGTTGAAATTTTTTAATCGGATTGGTAGTTTCTGTGGAAGTGAGTATTATATAAACCAACCCCTAAGGTGGAGGGGTTGAAAATCGTGTTGTGTTGGGTGGTAGTTGCGTGGTAGTAGCGATATCCGTTGAAATTTTTTAATCGGATTGGTAGTGTCTGTGAGGAGGTTTATATAAACCAACCTCCCTAAGGAGGAGGGGATTGAAAATCGTGTTGTGTTGGGTGGTAGTTGCGTGGTAGTAGCGATATCCGTTGAAATTTTTTTAATCAGATTGGTAGTTTCTGTGGTAGTGAGTATTATATAAACCAACCCCCTAAGGGGGAGGGGATTGAAATCGTGTTGTGTTGGGTGGTAGTTGCGTGGTAGTAAGCGATATCCGTTGAAACTTTTTAATCGGATTGGTAGTTTCTGTGGTGTGAGTATTATATAAACCAACCCTACTAAAAGGGAGGGGTGAAAATCGTATTGTGTTGGCTGGTAGTTGCCTGGTAGTAGCGGTATCCGTTGAAATTTTTTTAATCGGATTGGTAGTTTCTGTTGAAGTGAGTATTATATAAACCAACCCCCTAAGGTGGAGGGGGGTTGAAAATCGCGCTGTTTTGGGTGGTAGTTGCGTGGTAGTAGGGATATCCGTTGAAATTTTTTTAATCGGATTGGTGGTGTCTGTGGCAGGGAGTTTTATATAAACCAACCTCCCTAAGGGGGAAGGGAAATTGTAAGTCGTGTTGTGTTGGGTGGTAGTTGCGTGGTAGTAGCGATATCCGTTGAAATTTTTTTAATCGGATAGGTAGTTTCTGTTGAAGTGAGTATTATATAAACCAACGCCCTAAGGTGGAGGGGGGTTGAAAATCGTGCTGTTGTGGGTGGTAGTTGCGTGGTAGTAGGGATATCCGTTAAAAATTTTTAATCGGATTGTTAGTGTCTGTGGCAGGGAGTTTTATATAAACCAACCTCCCTAAGGGGGAAGGGGAATTGTAAATCGTGTTGTGTTGGGTGGTAGTTGCGTGGTAGTAGCGATATCCGTTGAAATTTTTTTAATCAGATTGGTAGTTTCTGTGGTAGTGAGTATTATATAAACCAACCCCCTAAGGGGGAGAGGGGATTGAAGATCGTGTTGTGTTGGGGGGTAGTTGCGTGGTAGTAACGATATCCGTTGAAACTTTTTTTATTGGATTAGTAGTTTCTGTGGTAGTGGGTATTATATAAACCAACCTACTAAGAAGGGGGGGGGTGAAAATCGTATTGTGTTGGGTGGTAGGTAGTAGCGATATACGTTGAAATTTTTTTAATCGGATTGGTAGTTTCTGTTGAAGTGAGTATTATATAAACCAACCCCCTAAGGTAGAGGGGGGTTAAAAATCGCACTGTTTTGGGTGGTAGTTGCGTGGTAGTAGGGATATCCGTTGAAATTTTTTTAATTGGATTGGTAGTGTCTGTGGCAGGGAGTTTTATATAAACCAACCTCCCTAAGGGGGGGGGAATTGTAAATCGTGTTGTGTTGGGTGGTAGTTGCGTGGTAATAGCGATATCCGTTGAAATTTTTTTAATCGGATTGGTAGTTTTTGTTGAAGTGAGTATTATATAAACCAACCCCCTAAGATGGAGGGGGGATGAAAATCGTGCTGTTTTGTGTGGTAGTTGCGTGGTAGTAGGAATATCCGTTGAAATTTTTTTAATCGGATTGGTAGTGTCTGTGGCAGGGAGTTTTATATAAACCAACCCTCTAAGGAGGGAGGGGCGGGTTGAAAATCGTGTTGTATTGGGTGGTAGTTGCGTGGTAGTAGCGATATCCATTGAACTTTTTTTAATCGGATTGGTTGTTTCTGTGATAGTGAGTTTTATATAAACCAACTCCCCTAAAGGGGAGGGGGAATTGTAAGTCGTGTTGTATTGGGTAGGTATTTGCGTGATAGTAGCGATATCGGTTGAAATTTTTTTAATCGGATTGGTAGTTTCTGAGGTAGTGAGTATTATATTAAGCAAACCCCTTAGGAGGGAGGGGGCGGGTTCAAGATCGTATTGTGTTGAGTGGTAGTTGCGTGGTAGTAGCGATGTCCGTTGAAATTTTGTTAAGCGGATTGGTAGTTTCTGTGGTAGTGAGTATTATATAAACCAACCCCCTAAGGAGGGAAGAGGGCTGGTTCAAAATTGTATTGTGTTGGGTGGTAGTTGCGTGGTAGTAGCAATATCTGTTGAAATTTTTTTAATCGGATTGGTAGTTTCTGTGGTAGTGAGTATTATATAAACCAACCCCCTAAGGGGTTGGGGGGGATTGAAAATTGTGTTGTGCTGGGTGGTAGTTGCGTGGTAGTAGCGATATCCGTTGAACTTTTTTTAATCGGATTGTTAGTTTCTGTGGTAGTGAGTATTATATAAACCAACCCCCTAATAGGATAGAGGGGTTGAAAATCGTGTTGTATTGGGCGGAAGTTTCGTGGTAGTAACGATATCCGTTGAAATTTTGTTAATCGGATTGGTAGTTTCTGTGGTAGTGAGTATTATATAAACCAACCCCCTAAGGAGGGAGGGGGGCGGGTTGAAAGTCGTATCGTTTTGGGTGGTAGTTGCGTGGTAGTAGCGATATCCGTTGAACTTTTTTTAATCGGATTGTTAGTTTCTGTAGTAGTGAGTATTATATAAACCAACCCCCTAATAGGATAGAGGGGTTGAAAATCGTGTTGTATTGGGCGGAAGTTTCGTGGTAGTAACGATATCCGTTGAAATTTTGTTATTCGGATTGGTAGTTTCTGTGGTAGTGAGTATTATATAAGCCAACCCCCTAAGAAGGGAGGGGGGGGCGGGTTGAAATTCGTATTGTGTTGGGTGGTAGTTGCGTGGTAGTAGTTGATTAATGGGGGGTTAAGGAGATGATATAAATTGATAAAGATATGCTAATTACAGGGAAGGACCAATTGCTTTTTGCAAGCAATAACGATAGCAGTGGAGCGGTTATGTAATAACTACAACTACACCAAACTACTTAATAAAGGGTATAAATACCTTTTATCCTGTGCCGCTGGGGCAATAAACATTCACACACAAAGAGCTTCCGACGGACCACCAGTAACACGCTCGACCGGGTGATGGTGTCGCTTTCAAAAGCTTTCACACGACCGTCTTCTGCAAGGGTTCAGATGCGACTCGCTTCTGTAAAGGCTCGAGTACGACTGTCACTTCACGCACTCACTGCCGGTATATAATGTTTCACTGACAACTGTAGGATGCACGCACTGACGGTATTTATTGTCACAAAATACCGAATTGTTCGATGATGACGTAACATACCGCCCACCAAATTCATAGAATTTTGAAAAGGAGGGAAGTAGGTTGGGTGAAGGAAATCACATGGGATTTGACCTTGCTAGGAAAACAGGTAACGAAAGATAGGGTGGTGCACTACAGCGAGCGATATTACCAACTATGCAAAAATAAAAATATATATGTAAATAAGCAAATATGTAAAAATAATATACTACTATACATGTAAAAAATGTGTATATACATCTAAACATAAAAATAAAATTAAAATACCGGTAGCGGTGCTAGTTTGACCAAAGGTCGTTTTAATGTGCCATGTGCAGTTTTGACTTCAGCAACACGTATAATACCGTCCGCACCGGGAAAGGTATTAATAATACGACCAAACTTCCATTGAAGTGAAGAAAGCTGGTCGTCTTTGATGAGGACAATAGTGTCCTTTTCGACTTGTCGGACACCTACCTTAGAGTGCCATTTAACCTTCTGAGTGAGAGTATGTAAGTATTCATGGCTCCAGCGAGCCCAAAAATCTTGGTGGGGTTTTTGCAGGAGTTTCCACCTGCTCTTTAATGGTAAAACGTTGGTTGAATGGTCTTCATCTGGTGGTGCAGAGAGAGGCTCCATAGTTAAGAAATGACCTGGTGTTAAGCAACGCAAGTCATTTGGATCCGAACTCAAAGCGCAGAGTGGCCTTGAATTTAGAACAGATTCAATTTGCGTAAGAACTGTGTAAAGTTCCTCAAACGTAAGTTTTTGTTCGCCGATTACGCGAGCTAGGTGTGTCTTTACCGACTTAACACCGCTTTCCCACAAGCCACCGAAGTGAGGGGCGCTAGGTGGATTAAACGACCACTTTATCCTTTCTGAGGTTACTGCACTATGCAGATAACTCGTAAGCTGACGATAGGCACCTACAAAATTAGTACCGCAATCGCTAAATATTTGGGAACAGCGTCCTCGACGTGCTATAAATCGTCGCAAAGCAGCAAGAAACGCGTCTGCCGACAAATCCGAAACAAGTTCAATATGTGCGGCCTTAGTGGCAAAACAAACAAAAATACAAATATAGGCCTTAAGAGATTTAGAGCCTCGTAGGCGGTTAGCCTTTATTAAAAGAGGGCCAGCAAAATCAACACCAACAATACTGAACGGTTTGATTTGGGTAATACGTGCTGCCGGTAGGTCTCCCATAGGAGGAGTTACCAGGACCGGTTTGGTACGAAAACATCTATGACATGATGATAAATAACTTCGGATTGAATTTTTAATAGAAAGGATCCAGAAATTCTGTTGGATAAGATACGCTGTGGTATTAACACCAGGATGGCAATACCTTTCATGAGTTGACAGAATGATAAGTTCGGTTAATCGGTGCCGCTGAGGCAATAACGCAGGAAACTTTTCGGAATAGGAAAGCGAAGAATGTGTCAAGCGCCCACCTACTCTTAAGATGTTTTGTGGATCAACAAATGGAGAAAGTTTTCGCAAGCCTTTAGGTAATTTACGGTTTGCCTTAATCGAAGCTATTTCCTTTAAAAATGTAACATTTTGTACATGCAGGACGATAATCATGAGAGCATTGTGTAATTCAATGTCTGTTAAGAGACCCGTATGACGTTGAGCCATGGGTTTAGAAAATCTATAAATGTAAGCCACGATGCCTTGGATTTTATATAACGATGAAAAGCGGCTTAGTAAAATGTCAATGACGTTTGGATCTGTTTGAGCGACAAATGTTAGGATCTTCTTTTCCGTAGTTACCTCAGCAATTGAGGTTGACAATGTTGGTTGAGGCGGCCACGAGTCACTAGGGTAGTGAAGCCATTCAGGCCCCGCCCACCATAGCGAACATGAAATAACCGCGCTTGGCATTAATCCCCGAGATGCAGGATCAGCCGGATTATGCGAAGATTTAATATAAAACCATCGGCTAGGTGCAATGATCTCTTGAATGTGGCTAACACGGTTTGCCACAAAAGTTTTCCAACGAATAGGTGGAAAACGTATCCAAGTGAGAGCGACCGTAGAATCACTCCACGCTGAAACATCGGAGATGTCAATCAAGCCTTGATAAGAACGAATGGTAAAAGAAAGTAAATCGGTTAATAAAACGGCGGCACATAATTCCAAACGTGGAATTGAAATGCGCTTAATTGGAGCTACTTTTGTTTTAGCGGTTACAAATTGTACAGTTATTTCTCCAGTAGTTTGATTTATAAACTGGAAATACACTACCGCTGCATACCCTACCTCGCTAGCATCGCAAAACCCATGCAAATGACAAGTAAAAGGATCCGAAGGGGGTAAACAACGTGGTAACTTTAATGACGATAATAACGGCAACTCTTCTTGATACTGCTGCCATTGAGACGAAATGTCTGCTGGTGGGATGTCATCCCAATTCAAACCTAACATCCACAGATGCTGGATTAGGCGTTTTGCAAAAAGTGTTAGTGGTGCTAAAATCCTAATGGATCATATATTCTGGTAACTTGCGAAAGTATGTTGCGCTTTGTACATATTGGGTTTAATGGTTTAACCCGAAATGAGAAAATATCTTCTGTAGGTGAACATTGAAGACCCAATATTTTTATTGATTCGTCAGAATCGAAATCGAGTGAAGTATATTGGCAAAATCTGACGGAATGCCTTCCAAAATAGAAACTGAATTAGAACTCCATTTTCGAAGTTCAAAACCAGCCAAATGTAAAAGTCGGATAAGTTGATCTTTAATTTCGCGGGCCGATTGTATGGAATCTCCACCGGCGACGAAATCATCAATATATAGATTTGACCGTATAGCCTCAGCGGCTAACGGAAACCTTTGCCTTCGTCAATGGCTAATTGCTGAAGAGTTTTAATGCTAGATAAGGCGATGACTTAATACCATAGGTCACTGTATTAAGCTGATAAGTCTGAATGGGTTCTTCTGCGGAGAACCGCCAAACAATTAACTGAAACTTTCGATGTTTTCGGTAACCAAAATTTGTCGATACATTTGGCGAACATCACAAGTAAAACGAAACGATGAGAGCGAAATTTAAGTAAGATTGACGAAATGTCATTTTGGAGACTAGGTCCAGCCAATTGAGTGTCATTAAGTGACACGTTGTTTTTAACCTTTGCAGAGGCGTCAAAAACCACACGAATTTTAGAAGTATGACCTTCCTCTTTAAACACAGGGTGATGGGGTAAAAAATAATTATCGTTCCCAACGGGCGGAGAATCGAGTAATGCCATATGACCCGCATCAAGATAGTCCTGCATGAAATTGTTGTATTGGGCGCGTAGCTCCGGTTGAGCATGCAATTTGCGCTCCAACGAAAATAGTCTTTTTTTAGCCATGTCAAAGGAATTATCAAAAACGGGCAAAGTATCGTTGAACAGTAACGCAACAATAAAACGACCGCTAGGGTCACGAGAAAACGTGTTTTCAAAAATCAAATCTGCCTTTTCTTCTTCTGGAGAAGTATAAGGCTTGGATGGAGTTCTTCTATCTCCCAAAACCGCCTTAGGGTCTGGTCGATAGGATCTTCTACAGAAGTAAAAATGCTTGGACAGTATCAGACTGCAAGCTTTTGTGGGACCAAGAATAGTCCAACCAAAAATTGTATTTATGGCGGCAGGCTGAAGAAATTTGCCATGTATAACACCGCCATTGATGATGAACGGATAAACATCTGCTCCAAGGAGCATGTCAATAGTTCCTGGAGAGTTCCAGGTCGGGTCTGCAAAGTGCAGGCCGCATAAGTGTTCCCAATTATTAGGAACTTCAACGCTAGGTAATTTGCCAGATATTGACGAAAGCACAAAAGTTGTGACTTCTAGTGATTTTTCAGAGTCTAACATAGAGCGAATGGTGCAGCTGACGGCACCCCTATTGACTGCTGAAGTTGTCTGCCCAAGTCCATAAATCGGAACTTGAGAACGTATGCGTGGAAGCCAAAGTTTGCTCACGCAGTCGTCTCGAATAAAGCTAGCTTGGGAGCCAGGGTCTAAGAGTACCCTGATCGGTTTGTATCTACCAGACCGGTCTTGAACTTCCACAACAGCAGTGGAGAGTAAGACAGTAACCCCAAGATTTGAATTCGTCTGTGAAGACAAAACATTTGCCGGAATAGGAGAGGCTGACTGCGTCCTATTGGCATTTTTATGCATAGGTGTAGCGGTCGGTTCAGCTGAACGGCTAGAAGCAGGTTGCGATTCAAAATGTAGCAAGGTATGATGCGGCTTGGCGCAAGTTCGACAGGAATTATAAGATTTGCATTGCATGGACGCATGGTCTGTTCGTAAGCAATTTAAACAAAGGCGTAAGCGTTTGACAATGTCGAAACGTTCTGTCGGAGTTTTCTTTAGAAACGATTGACATCTATAAATTAAGTGATTGCCCTTGCAAGAAGGACAATGGTGCGAAAATGAATTCTTTGAGTCACTGGAGCTACTTGGTGTGTCCAGTGAGACTACGTTAGAAGAAACTCTTGGTTTAAACTGAAACGCTGAGGATTTCTTAGGCACTGATGTGTGAGATGTATGGACAGTCGTCGAATAAGAAACAGGTGCGGTTGAAGAAAAGGTTTCCAACGCCACATTGTTGGGTTAAAAAATATCTCAAATCCTCGAAATTAGGTATTTGCTTCGGATCCGATTGGAGTTCGAAGCGTTTTCTAGTGAACGGATCGAGTTTTTCTAAAAGCAAATCGACTAGAATAAAGTTCCAATGTTCAGTGGGAAACTTTAAGTTAGTTAGAACAGCAAGGTTCTCTGAAAAACAATCAATAAGTGCCCTAAGTTTCTTAGGGTCTTCTGATTTTAAAGGTGGAAAGTCTTTCATTGCTTTCCAATGCAAAGTTGCCAATAAACGCGGATTGCTAAATCGTTCACGCAAGGCATTATATGAGATAATAAAATTATCCCCCGAAATGGGTACCGATTTAACGATTCTTAAAGACTCCCCGCTACAACAATTAATAAGGTGATTTAATTTTTCGATATTGGTGAGTGACGCGTTATTATAGACCAGACTGTCAAATAAATCGATAAAGGACGCGAACTCAGTTACCTCATTCTTAAAGAGTGGGAGCTTTAACGGTACCAATTTTGATACCGTGCTGCTTGGAGCATTTTCGATGATTTGTGGTGCTTTCATTTCTTGCATCGTTTCGAGATGCAGCAGTATGCAAAAATAAGCGGAATCTACTTCCTTCCGTACAGCGTTGTAAGTTAATGATTCTACCTCGTCACATGAAGCTAAGACCGCAATTAAAATTTTGCTGAAATTTGTATAAAGGTCAGTTATTCCCCTTGTTTGAATAAAGAACAACGTTCTTAAACTTGGGTCACTTTGTATAGTATTACAAAGCTCAAACATTTCTATAATACGTGTTTTCAGTAATTGGAGTTCTACCACATGTGCCTTCTTCGGAGCCATAGTGACTGTTATTGTGAAAGGCCTACAATAAAATGTTGTAAAACGGTACCGCTCAAGATGTACACTGAGAAATATTAAAATATTATGAGTTTGTTCAAAGCACGAAAAGGTAAGACAGCGTATAAACCAATAAATCACGTTTTATGACTAACGGTTCGTCAAACAAAGTGTTTAGATAAGATGTACCGCTTAACAACCCGAGCGGCTTTTACCATCAAAAGATCACAGGAAAGTTTAAAACATGTGGCTTAACATATTGCAAGAAAGATGCAGCTTAACGTGTTTGCAAGAAGCGTTCAGCTTTTACATTCTATTACCCTTTGCAGATGTTCAATATTTTACCGTAAACCGACTGAAAAGGTTGCATGTGATAGAAAACGTACAATAGCTTTTAAATACAAAGCAAATCCCTTTACCATTCTTGTTTAAGAAGTATAAGGCGACTATAATTTTCAGGTTGCTGTGCTTTATACCGCTAAAATAAATTTAAAACTGAAAACTGACAAATTTTATATTATGGATTTGTTTGTAATTAAAACGCTTGCTGGTTTCAATTACGGCGAAATCGCTTAATTTAATCTAAAGACAGTATAAATAATATTTACACATTTTAACCCGCTACATATGGAGCTTGAACACAAATTTAAAACTAAAATATTTAATTAATTAAAAAGCTCGCTGGAATGCAAAATAATATTTAATTTAGGACATGCGTATACCATAGACTGGTGAATTCGGATCGACTTTAGGACCAATGATTAATGGGGGGTTAAGGAGATGATATAAATTGATAAAGATATGCTAATTACAGGGAAGAACCAATTGCTTTTTGCAAGCAATAACGATAGCAGTGGAGCGGTTATGTAATAACTACAACTACACCAAACTACTTAATAAAGGGTATAAATACCTTTTATCCTGTGCCGCTGGGGGCAATAAACATTCACACACAAAGAGCTTCCGACGGACCACCAGTAACACGCTCGACCGGGTGATGGTGTCGCTTTCAAAAGCTCTCACACGACCGTCTTCTGCAAGGGTTCAGATGCGACTCGCTTCTGTAAAGGCTCGAGTACGACTGTCACTTCACGCACTCACTGCCGGTATATAATGTTTCACTGACAACTGTAGGATGCACGCACTGACGGTATTTATTGTCACAAAATACCGAATTGTTCGATGATGACGTAACAGTAGTGATATCCGTTGAATTTTTTTTAATCGGATTGGTAGTTTCTGTTGAAGTGAATATTATATAAACCAACCCCCTAAGGTGGAGGGAGGTTGAAAATCGTGTTGTTTTGGGTGGTAGTTGCGTGGTAGTAGAGATATCCGTTAAAATTTTTTTAATCGGATTGGTAGTGTCTGTGGTAGGAAGTTTTATATAAACCAACCTCCCTAAGGAGGAGGGGGAGTTGTAAATCGTGTTGTGTTGGGTGGTAGTTGCGCGGTAGTAGCGACATCCGTCGAAATTTTTTAAATCGGATTCGTAGTTTCTGTGGTAGTGAGTTGTATATAAACCAACACCTTAAGGGTAGGGGGGTTAAAAATCGTGTTGTGGTGGGTGGTAGTTGCGTGGTAGTAGCGATATTTGTTGAAATTTTTTTAATCGGATTGGTAGTTTCTGTGGTAGTAAGTTTTATATAAACCAACCCCCTACGAGGGATGGGGGTTGAAAATCGTGTTGTGTTGTGTGGTAGTTGCGTGGTGGTAGTGATATCCGTTGAATTTTTTTAATCGGATTGTTAGTTTCTGTGGTAGAGAGTTTTATATAAACCAACCTCCTTAAGGTAAAGGAGGGGTGTAAATCGTGTTGTGTTGGGTAGGTAGTTGCGTGGTAGTAGCAATATTCGTTGAATTTTTTTTAATCGGATTGGTAGTTTCTGTGGTAGTGAGTTTTATATAAACCAACTCCCTACGAGGGATGTTGGTTGAAAATCGTGTTGTGTTGTGTGGTAGTTGCGTGGTAGTAGCGATATCCGTTGAAAATTTTTTAATCGGATTGGTAGTTTCTGTGGTAGTATTATATAAACCAATCCCTTAAGGAAGAGGGGGGGTTGAAAAACGTGTTGTATTGGGTGGTAGTTGCTTGGTAGTAGCAATATCCGCTGAAATTTTTTTAATCGGATTAGTAGTTTCTGTGGTAGTGAGTATTATATAAATCAACCCCCTTATGGGAAGGGGGATTGAAAATCGTGTTGTCTTGGGTGGTAGTTGCGTGGTAGTAGCGATATCCGTTGAAATTTTTTAATTGGATTGGTAGTGTCTGTGGTAGTGAGTATTACATAAACCAACCCTTTAAGGGCAAGGGGGGTTGAAAATCGTGTTGTGTTGGGTGGTAGTTGCGTGGTAGTAGTGATATCCGTTGAAGTTTTTTAAATCGGATTGGTAGTTTTTGTGGTAGTAGGTTTTATATAAACCAACCCCTTAAGAAGGGAGGGGGCGGGTTGAAAGTCGTATTGTGTTGGGTGGTAGTTGCGTAGTAATAGCGATATTCGTTGAAATTTTTTTAATCTGATTGGTAGTTTGTGTTGAAGTGAGTATTATATAAACCAACCCCCTAAGGGGGTAGGAGGAGGTGAAAAATCGTGTTGTATTGGATGGTAGTTGCGTGGTAGTAATAATATCCGTTGAAATTTTTTTAATCGGATTGGTAGTTTGTGTTGAAGTGAGTATTATATAAACCAACCCCCTAAGGGGGTAGGAGGAGGTGAAAAATCGTGTTGTATTGGATGGTAGTTGCGTGGTAGTAATAATATCCGTTGAAATTTTTTTAATCGGATTGGTAGTTTCTGTGGTAGTGAGTTTTATATAAACCAACCTCCCTAAGGGGGAGGAGTTGTAAATCGTGTTGTGTTGGGTGGTAGTTGGGTGGTATAGTCTTTGCAATTTCTAAATAGACCTGCGTCATTACAATTTGTGATGTCAAACTGTAGCGACGTTGCCAGTACCAAAATCCACGATCGTCTCGCAGTAGTAATAACGCGGCTGCAGTGGTTGGATCCTTAGCTCTTTCGATAATTGAAAAATTAGACTTAAAAATTTTTAGTTCAGCAAAGACAGGTATTACTACTGCTGATGGTTTAGTAAAGTCTGTTTTAGGTTCTGTTGATTTACCAATTTGTGTGGGTAATGATTGTCGTATTCTTAATGCATTGATGGTCCCGTCCCTACCTCAGGCTTTTATATTTGGTAGTGATTTTGCAAAATTATTTGGTGTAGTTGCCGATTTTAAGAACAATAAATGGTTTATTCAGAGTAATATTGAGAATAGTATAGTGTATTTAGGTTCATCTTCTATCCCTTTGAGCACTAATGATTACTTGTTTGATTTGCATGACCTTTCGGATGCTCAGTGTGTGCAAGCACAAGAGATTATAGATTCATTCCATGAAATTAGCAGTGATGATAGGTTGGGACGTACTAACCTAATCGAAATGGATATAGATACAGGTAATGCTAAGCCCTTCCATAAGAAACCATATGTAATGTCACCATATATGAGCAAGATATTGAACGATGAGTTGGACGACATGCTTAGACTCAAAGTTATAGAACCGTGTATCAGTCCGTGGTCATCTCCAGTATTGTTGGTTAAGAAGGCAGATGGAGAATATCGTTTCTGTCTTGATGGTAGAGCCTTGAACGACCTAACTGTTCACGATTCGTATCCACTTGCGAATGTAGATAGAGTTCTCAATATGTTAAGAGGTGCAAACTATATTTCGTCACTTGATTTGGGAAAATCGTTTTGGCAAGTCCCTCTTAGTGAGTCATCTAAAGATAAGACTGCTTTTAGTATTATTTCGCGAGGACAGTATAGATTTACGTGTATGCCATTTGGGTTGAAGAATGCTGTGCAGACGCAACAGCGATTAGTAGATGCGATTTTTGGTTCACGTTTTGAACCTCATGTATTTTGCTATTTGAATGACATAATACTATGTTCGTCGTCGTTTGAAGAACATCTGAAATTATTGTCGGAGGTTAAGCAACGTTTAAAAGAGGCTAACCTTACTATAAATATAGGGAAATGTGAATTCTTCAAAAAGTCACTTAAATTTTTGGGTTATATAGTAGGTTCAAATTCAACCCCCGATAAAGTATCAGCTATGGTTAACTTTCCTCGACCGAAAACCACGGCGGAAGTTAAGAGGTTCATAAGAATGTGCAGTTGGTATCGTCGCTTTATAAAGGATTTTTCGTCATTAATTTCGCCCATTAATGATCTCGTTAAGAAAAAGAAAAAAGGTCAAACTGTAAATTGGAGCCCGGAAGCAGAAAATTCGTTTGTGTTAATTAAGCAAGCATTAGTTTCGGCACCTCTTCTTTCACAGCCAGATTATTCGGCCCCCTTTATTGTCGAATGCGACGCCAGTAACACTGGGTTAGGTGCTGTTCTGATACAGAATATAAAAGGAGAAGAACGTGTAATTTCGTACGCAAGTAAAACCCTAAGCCGTACGGAGCGCAATTATTCCACCACAGAAAAAGAGTGCTTAGCAGTCATTTTTGCAATTGAAAAATTTTGTCCGTGGGTGGAAGGTGTTCGATTTACCATTGTTACTGATCATTTTTCGTTACTTTGGTTGAGTAATCTTCAGAATCCCACTGGAAAACTTGCCAGATGGTCTGTTTGATTAAGGCAACATTCATTTGATTTAGTACACAGGAAAGGAAAATTTAATATAGTCCCAGATTGTCTTAGTTGTGCTGTTCCTATAGAAAATCCTGAAATTAGTTTAGTAGAGATCAAACCTGATAATGTAGGCTTGTGGTATGAAACTTTACGAAAGAAAATTTTGTCGTCACCCAAAAGCTACCCACAATGGAAAGTGGAAGATGGTTTTATTTTTAAGTTTATTCCTTCCAAATCACCTCATTCGGCGAATATTGTAGAGTGGAAGCACTTAGTACCGAAATCTCAGCGTAAAGATGTCATTAAATCATGTCATGACCCCCCTTCAGCAGGACATTTTGGTTCTTTGAAAACCTTGTCTCGTGTCCAAGAATTGTATTATTGGCCAAAGATGATTTTTGATGTACGTAAGTTTTGTCGGAAATGTTTGATTTGTGGTGCTCAAAAACCACCAAATAAAGGTCCCCTTGGCATGATGGGAAAGGAAAAAGAGGTTGGATTTTCGTTCCAAACCATTGCTTTAGATTTGATGGGTCCGTTCCCTCGTTACAAACGCGGACATAAATGGCTTTTAATTGTTGGTGACTGGTTTTCAAAATATTCGATTTTACAACCTTTGCGCAGTGCCAAGGCACATTTGATTGAAAAATTTTTAGAAAAAAAAGTGTTTCTTGTCTACGGCATACCACAATTTGTTATTTGTGATAATGGTCCACAGTTGATTGGTCGTGTTTTTAAAGCTTTGTGTGCAAGATACGAAATCCAAAAGATTTGGTAGAATGCTGTTTATACTCCTCAATGCAATTTTGTGGAAAGGATTAATAAGACAGTTGGTACTGCAATCCGTTCATACGTAGAAGAATATGATACGTGGGATATAGAGATATCAAAAATTCAGTATGCAGTTAATTCAGCGAAACACAAATCCACCAACTATTCGCCCAATTTTTTAGTCTTTGGTCGTCAGGTACCCTTAAGTGGAAAAGCTTATAGTAACAATTTTGAACCCGGTAAAGATGTAGATGTTGTTTCTAGTAGTAGACCTTCCTATGTTTTGGATCGTCAATCTTTGTTCGATTTTTTTGGGAATGTCCGTGAAAATCTACATGTAGCTTATCAACGTTCAAGTAAACGCTACAATCTTAGAAGAAGAGACATTTCATTTCAAGTTGGAGAAAGAGTATGGAGGACTAATAAGGTACTTTCGAGTGCTGGTGATAAATTCTCCGCTAAGTTAGTTCCAAAATTCATTTTGTGCAAAGTTCGTAAAAAACATTCCAATTTAGTATATGAATTAGAGAATGAGAATGGAACAAAAGCATCAGATCCAGATGAAAATGATGATCCTGACGATTAGTTCCAGTCCAGTCATTTCTTTGATTATAAGTAAATTAGGTGTTCGCTTGTTTCGTTTTGTTCTGATTTTTGATTTAGTATAGTTTTAACTAATACTAAATGAAGACTGTCCTTTTGCAACTTATTTTGTTTGAAAATTTTGTATGGTGATCGAAACGTGTAGCCAAAATTTTGTATAGTAGTTTTCTAGTGTACATTAATGTACAAACTAGTTAAATTCGTCGCGCGTTAATAGAAGATATTATTAGAAAGTAGAAATAAGTTGACTATATAAGTTGTTAGTCCTGATTTCTACATATTTAGGTAGAGAGAATATTGGCTTATTCTTTCCCTTGTTTTCGACCTTTCTGTAATTTTTGCCTGATAAGGTCGGAGGTTTGCACGGTGAACCTCACCATTTGATCCATCACTAATAGGTGGTGATGTTAGAAAATTAGTGATAGGATAATCAGTAGGGTGTAGAAGATTTCAGCCCTGACTGGTTCGGTTTTGTATCCTATTTTTGTAGGTAACCTGTTGGTTAGGTTACTTTAGTTTTGATTATCACTTTAAGATGATAATATTTTGTATTCGATTTTTGTAAGTAACCTGTTGGTTAATTATTGTAGTTTTGATTATCACTTTGAGATGATAATATTTTGAATTGTGATGCTGTTTTGATATAGTAGCGTCCCTTTTTGGTTGTTAGAGTTACTTGAGCTCCAGGAAGTGGAGTTGTTATTTTTGGGAAATTTAGATAATTTGTGTTGTATTTAGTTATAGTTGGTAGATACTGGCCTCGGTAGGAGTAAGAAAGTTCTTGCTCTAGTAAAAGGGTTCCTTTAAATTTAAGCTTAGATTAATTTTTTTGTCCCGTGGAGTGTTTGACTTTTTAATTTGACTTCTCTCGATTTTGACTTATACCGGTTGTGACTCCCCGATTTTGTCTCCCTATGGACGTTTGGTACACGTAGTTACCGACACACTCAAATTTGTATATATTTGTCCCCCTCATTTTCATAGTTTCGTAGTTATTCTGGATGTGGAATAAATTAATAATTCTAATTCGTAAAGTTTGATGTTTAGTAGATATTTGTAATGTCAGTTAGGAGTTTATTAAAGACTAGTAAAAAAAAATCTTTTGTGCTTTTTTTGCTTAAAATTTTCTTTGTTGTAAAAGATTTTTTTCTTTTAGGAAAGGGGTAGTGTAACATTTTATTTTTCCAGTCGTAATTTAATTGCATTGAATTACACGCTAAGCACGCTAAGCGTGTATTGTTCTTTAGGGATCTAATTATATTAATATATCTGTGTCGCATAAAGCTATTTCCAAGTAAATATCTATTTGATTGTTTCGTGTTCCCCCCTCTGACGGCGCGACCGCTCGGCTCTGGTTTTGATGAACAGTCGGCCACGGGCAACAGCTTTGTTAAGATGTATTTTTGGCTAGAGGCCGGCAACCTTCGTATCAATTATTAATTGTGGAGATATCTTCTAATAACGGTTGGTAAAGTATATATTATACGAGCGAATGTAATTTGAGGTAATTTATTTAGCGCGACCTTTAGAACACGACAACGACAAAATATAATGCGACGAGATATGATTCGACAATGTGGAATGCAACAAATATAATTCGACAATTAAGAATGGAACGAATATAATTCGTCATCTAGGATCTAAAGAATTACCATTATTTAGGAACAGTCGATTTAAACTTTGCCTAATAAGAAATTTGTCTGATAAGGAATTATAGAAGTTAATTTGGATGGAGTCGTTTCAAATTAGAAATGCTGTTAACTTTGCTTGAAGAACGGAAATCCCGTCTCAGTTTGTTGTGAAGCGGCTAATGCAGTTTTTGGTTCGTAATTAGCTATAAGATCTTTTTTGCATGTGTTTCAAAGTTTAGAACACGTTAACTTGCTTTTATGTTTACTACACGTAAATTGTGTAAACGTCAATTAATTGTTGAGCTGGTTTTACAAGCTGTAAAACGAAATTTTGTTGAATTAGCTTTCTAAAATAACATGCTTTGTTCCATATGAACCGTCGATACGTTCAACATATGTTTTCGACGTCATATTTTTCTATTTTGTACAGTTGACAGATGTTGTCTTGAAACCAAATGCTTTGAGCAGCTATAATGCAATTTAAACAAACGTGCCTATTTTTGTGATCAGTTTTATCTATACATAGATTATTAGACGTAAATTTAAAAGTTCAAATTCTCATTATGTTAGGTTCTAGTAATTTGTTATCTACCTGAAAAGATCTGCCCAGGTTAGAATTCAATTCACTGTGTTATGCTTACCAATCATTATCACTTTAATTTGTATAACAAGTTCATGTTTAAAGTAAAGTCGGTTGATAATGAAAGAAAAAAAGGAAAGTTAAAACTTTAATTTTGATGTAGTTGATTATGACCATTTTTTTTTACAAGTTCCGATATTTTAAAAGAGTTTTTTTAGTAAACATTTAGTTCAAAATCTAAGACTTTTATTTTGGTCAAGTGCGATCAAATCTAATTACATAAAGCCAAAATTTTTCTGAGTAATAATTTGATGCCAATATTATATTGGAAATACTTTTTTATTATTTCTTTATATATGTTTATAGGACACAAGTGGTGTTCTACTTTTTTATTTATTTAACCATTGCAATTTCTTACAGGAGCTGCGTGTTATTTTGTTATGACAGGTTTTTGTTAACGAAGGCGATCATTTGTTCTTTGGGTTTCCACGTCCACCCTTAGAACTGTGCTCTGCAATTATCGTCATTATCTCAGGACATGGTGGCGCCTATTTGATTTAGCTTAACTTTGGTTTGCAAACAGAATTCGACTTCCCCACCCCCCACCCCCACCCCACCCCACTTCTCATTGCTCTACCCAGGAATAGACCCCTAGCTTTGTCGAAAGACTTTGTTCTCTAGCGCCTTAATATACAAAAAAAGACGTTCCAGTCTTTTGTAAAACAGAAGTTGTTTCAGTGGCACCCATCCAATGTAAGGCCTAGCAAAAATAGTTACACTGGCGTCACAACGTGAGGCCAGCCAACTTCAAAATTCGTATCATCTTCTCCAAAATGTCCTGCTAAGTACTTTATAATTTGCGTATCTTCCAACGGAGTATCTAATTGCTTCGCCATACTAAATTATTGCATGGCGTATAACTCTCGTGTCATCCCTAAGTTCTGATTATATTTTCCCGTAATTAAATTATCTCTTGCCTTGTATTGTTGATTGTCCCCCCCCCCAAGATTTTCTTTAAAATTTACTCTCAAATTCCTGAAATGTTCCTATCTCATTTTCTATCAAATCAAACCATATTTCCACGCCTCCTTTCAACATTGATCTAACGAAATTTAAATTGTAACTTTCATCCGTTGGTCCCTGTATTAATTTTCTTATATTATTCAAAAATATTTTTGGATTCACCTTGTTGTCTCCATAAAATTTTGAATATTGATCAACTGATATTTCCGTACTATTTATCCTAGTGTATTGCCCTGATTCCTACCAACATTTTCAAAGTCTGATTTTAAATTACCTAATTCTTTATTTACATCATTGAATCCTATCTCACAATTTCCTTGAATTTCCTGCATCTTTTTACATAAATCTGTGATCCTATCATTAGTTTCCTTATCACAAGTTTCCTGATCTAATTTGATTTTCCAAACTTCATCCCTAACTTTATCCACATCGTCCATAATTCTAATCACTTTATTTTGAAATTGTACCTGCATTTCCGCGATCGTTTGATTCGTTTCTTTTAATCCGTCACTAAAAATTTTTATTTCGGCACCTAACTTTTCTCCATTTTCATTAACTTGCATCGTAATATTTTTCATGGCCTCTTCGCTTTTGTCCATTTTTTTATTTAACGCTAATAAAATAGACATCATTTCGGATTGTTGTGATATCTGCTGTTCTTCACTTCGACTTCGTGTCATTTGTTGCCCTTGCATTTTCGTTGATACATCCTGTAATATTACGCTTTCTTGAGACCCTATTTCTACCTCTTGATTCCTTAATGCTTCTCTAGTTTCCTTTATTCGTTTATCCGTTTTTATTTAATTTCAAAAATTTTTAATATTTCAAAAATTCCTTGCAGATTTTAAATTTCCTAACCCTTATGCTTTTTAAATTGTTAACCTTTATTCGTGCCTCTACAAATTTTTTAATTTCTAAATTTCTCGCTCCTACGATCTTTAAATTTTTTTTGCGGTGTTCTCACCCTTACGATTTTTTTCTTTTAAATTCTCGCCCCTACGATCTTTTTTTAAATTCTCGCCCTTACAATTTTTAAATTCCTTCTGTGGTGTTCTCGCCCCTACGATTGGGTCGCCATATTTATTTTGCTATGAAATTGCCCCACGATTGCGCGCAATATTTATTTGCTGTGAAATAGCCCTTTTGGATTTTAAGCCCATACGATTAGTGCCATCATTTATTTGATATGAAATTGTCCCTACGATTGGTGCGCGATCTTTATTGCTATGCATTGCCACACGATTGGAGGTGTCATATTTATTGCTGTGATATACCTTATTAAGTTTCTATACTTTCCTGTTTACTACGACTAGCTCACTGAATGCTCGACTTCCTAATAATAAATCTTATTTTACCCTTTAAATGAATTCAATTAAAGCAGTTCAAAAATCACACAATACGATAATTGATAATATGTACAATGTTGTGTAACCTGAAAATTTTCCCCTAGATAGAATATTTACATTTACCAAAATTATGCTTTCCTGAAAACCAGCAAAATATCATTTAATTACTCTTAAATAAAAACCCTTAACCACAAAAAATATTTAAATTACTAAATACGTATTTCGACCACTATGTGGCCATCATCAGTAGAAAACCTGTAATTAAAAAAAAAAAAAGCTGTTGTTCTGGAACACTTCAGAGGATATTCTCCTCACCACTTAGGCTGAAGTGAACCTTCCCAACCTATAATTTACTATATTGTTGCTTTAAACACTATCGAGGATATTCTCCTCACCCGCAGGATGGTGTTCTCAACAACAAACAAGTGAATTGTGACATTATAACTTAAATCTACTTAATTTATACTAATTCTAAACCTACTGAAGCGGAACCAATTTAATCTTGCTTTCTCATTGGTTGTTGACCAATAGGGAAAGCAAAGAAGATGACTCTATTGGCCCTTTATCGGTGTTTAAGAGGGGTCCTTTATGTTTAACAATTTTAATTGATTCATAGGCATTTAAGGAGGAAAACATTGGTACCGCTTTTAACAATTTAACATTTTCTAGTTTAACGGGGTGGCTGGTTTCAAATATATGTTTGGCGACCTGAGACCTTTCATATTTACCATATTTGAAGTGAGCAATGTGTTCTTTAAATCTTGTTGTTATATTCCTCTTGGTCTGACCAATATATTTTTGAAAACACCCTGGCCCTGCACAACTAATTTCATAAATCCCCGACTTTGCTAATTTTTCTCCCTTGTCTTTTGGATTACCTAGCAAATCTTTAATTTTATTAGTATTAGTGAAAGCAATTTTGAAATTACACTGTTTGAATCGTCGCCAAACATATATTTGAAACCAGCCACCCCGTTAAACTAGAAAATGTTAAATTGTTAAAAGCGGTACCAACGTTTTCCTCCTTAAATGCCTATGAATCAATTAAAATTGTTAAACATAAAGGACCCCTCTTAAACACCGATAAAGGGCCAATAGAGTCATCTGCTTTGCTTTCCCTATTGGTCAACAACCAATGAGAAAGCAAGATTAAATTGGTTCCGCTTCAGTAGGTTTAGAATTAGTATAAATTAAGTAGACCGTTTCACAAAACCACAAAGGGTCTTGATAAAATATTCAAACAGTGTAATTTCAAAATTGCTTTCACTAATACTAATAAAATTAAAGATTTGCTAGGTAATCCAAAAGACAAGGTGGAAAAATTGCAAAAGTCGGGGATTTATGAAATTAGTTGTGCAGGGCCAGGGTGTTTTCAAAAATATATTGGTCAGACCAAGAGGAATATAACAACAAGATTTAAAGAACACATTGCTCACTTCAAATATGGTAAATATGAAAGGTCTCAGTTCGCCAAACATATATTTGAAACCAACCACCCCGTTAAACTAGAAAATGTTAAATTGTTAAAAGCGGTACCAACGTTTTCCTCCTTAAATGCATATGAATCAATTAAAATTGTTAAACATAAAGGACCCCTCTTAAACACCGATAAAGTGCCAATAGAGTCATCTGCTTTGCTTTCCCTATTGGTCAACAACCAATGAGAAAGCAAGATTAAATTGGTTCCGCTTCAGTAGGTTTAGAATTAGTATAAATTAAGTAGATTTAAGTTATAATGTCACAATTCACTTGTTTGTTGTTGAGAACACCAGCCTGCGGGTGAGGAGAATATCCTCGATAGTGTTTAAAGCAACAATATAGTAAATTATAGGTTGGGAAGGTTCACTTCAGCCTAAGTGGTGAGGAGAATATCCTCTGAAGTGTTCCAGAACAACAGCTTTTTTTTTTTTTAATTACAGGTTTTCTACTGATGATGGCCACATAGTGGTCGAAATACGTATTTAGTAATTTAAATATTTTTTGTGGTTAAAGGTTTTTATTTAATTTTATTTAAATCGTGCCACAGTGTTCCTATAGATTATTAATTACTCTTAAGTATTTTCGAACATTCTAAGATGCTTCCCTGTTTTCATATTTTCAAATGACCTTTTTGATGACTCTTACAAATACATAATGTATAGCAAATATTAAATTTGAAACAGTCTTTAAATAATAAATGTTTAAAATCGCTAACCTGGAACGGTCACTGAAGTTGCCTCAGTGTCTGTGGTCTGCATCCCTTGCTATGTCCGCTCTACTTATTGGCCAGAATTATCCATTTGATTTCTGGTATTTTTCCTTGAATTAACATTGAGTACCCTTTTGATCGCACTTTCAGACGTATTTTTAGATTTGTGTTAAGGCTTAGATGAACATCGACTTGCACTTAAATATTAACTTAGTACATATGACATCAACAAAACTGTCATCAACAAAAGCCGTCTCAACAAAAGCCCTGTTTTGTTAAATATTAAAATTAATTTAATTAATTGTTTAACTTACGTCTATTTGTAGATCGGTTTATTTTTCGTCGCACAATTTTCTGCACTTTCAAATTTTACATATTCTAAATTTTAACGTTTCACCAATTAATTTGTATTTACAAGTCCTTCCCACCAATCGTTTCCATTAGCGTGTTAATTGATCAAGGCCTTATCTCTGGCAGAACTCGGTATTTCTCAAAATCCCTGTCCATTTCTTGGCGATAATGCTTTATCAGTCACATAAGCGTTCTGTATTACATGGTTATTTCTTAGGATTCCCAATTATTACCCACATTCAATCACGTAATTTTATGTTTATAGTTTAAAAGTTCAAAAATTATCATAGAATGAACCGCCGCCTGGTGTTTATTTGTTTGTTACAGAATATTGGTTTTCCGAAAAATGTAGTCTTTTTAGTCACTTATTAGAATGCGTTTCTTATACATGCGTTGATATTTTCGACGTAATAAATATTTGGAATGCCAATTTATCTATGTTTCCCGATAATTTATTTTGATGCAATTAGTTGTTTCTAAAACCTTATCTTTACTCGTAAATTATACTTAAACATATTATACGACATACACATTACTATTCTAATTAAATGGTATTGGATTATTACCAAATGAGCTTCCTTCTCATGCATTAAATCAAATATCCTTTATATACAGTGTCCTCGCAATTGACTTTTTCTAAAATAGTCGAGTTACTCCTATAATAGATGGAATTATTTGGTTTTCTTAAAGTTAAAATTATTTATATCTATCCTACGACCCCTATGACTTAATCTACCCTTAAACTACCCTCTTATCATAACAATATATATATATATATATATATATATATATATATACAGGGTGGTCGGGTTTTCATTAGCCAGCGTATATCTTCTGAAATATGCAAGATACAGAAAAATTTCATAGGAAAAAGTTGTTTGAATATATTTTCTCTACAAATATAAGGCATTAAGTATTTTTCATGGCCTACTATATTTTAGCAATAATATGTCACTTTGGTTTTTTAAATAGAACACCCTGTATATTTTTTTGAAAAAATACTCTACCTGAAATTGTCTTTACGGCAATATACCACAACCAATGAGTTCTTGTCAGAATATACTAAATAACTCAAATATAAGAATTCCAATATGAAACTGTGATTATTGTTTATTTACTGTATAAATTAATAAATTGAAGTTTTTTTATACATACATCTGAAAATAATAGCTAACAAGAAAATTAATTATCTTAGTAAATGTTCAAATTGTTCACCATTACATTCTAAACATTTATTAACTCGAATAATTAAATTTTTTCTAATATCTTGCAGCAGGACCGGGGTAATTAGCAAGCAAGCTGCTGTTATTTTTGCGATTAACTCTTCAAGATTTTGAAAAGGGGTAGAATTAGAATTACACTCGATCTTTTAAAAACCCCCAAACAAAGAAATCAAGAACTGACAAATCAGGTAATCGGGGAGAAGACAAAAAGTCGGTCTCCTATTACAGATCCAGTTCTGATCAAACTCATTATTTAAATAATTTGTAACATTGATTCCATTATGTGGTGCAGCGCTCTCTGTTGAAACCATAAGTTTTGCCTGATAACTCTGAAAATATCATCTAAGAAATCTTGAAACGAAGTTTGCAAAATATCTATTTTGGTTTAAACTATACTATTAAAGAAATATGGACCCGGTATGCAGTCACCTACTGTACCTATCCACACATTCACTGAAAATCGTACTTCTGAACGGGTTTCAACAAATTGCAAAGGATTTCTATCATTCCAATAATGTGTATTTTTTCTGTTAAAAATACCATTTGTATGAAAGTTAGATTCATCAGTCCAAATTATACTGTCCAAAAACTCTCTTCCTATACATTCAATATCCATATACAAAAACCAACTCGGCTGTTGGCATAATTGGGATGTAATGTTTGAACCAAATGCATCTTAAATGCTTTCATTGAATGACGCCTCAAAACATTAAAAATCTGTCGAAACGTTTAGTTCAGCTGCAGCTTGTCTTGAGAAACTTTAGGTCTAAAGTAGGCCAAAATAATAAATTTATGTTGTACTTGATTTCTGGTGATAGTTGAAAAGCTACCATTGGACCTTAAAGAATTTTCTAAATTCTTAAATGTATTTATATTTGGTTGTCTACGGTCAGAATATAACTTTCGATATAAAACTGCAGCTTGACGTTTATTGTTGTTTGACCTATGAAAACAGCATAACATATCAACTTTTTCATTCTTTGAATAATTCATTTCCATTATTTTGCACGAAACAACTATTAAGAACACAATAATACTTTTAGTTATTTATGTGACAAATAATTGTGAATAAACAACTGAAATACTGCAATGGCATTTGTTAACAGAAATAATCAGATTGAAATTCTATTATTTAGGTTATTTAGCGCACTTTAAATAGAAATCATTGATTGTGGCATATTGCCGTAAAGACAATTTTAAGTAGAATATTTTTTCAAAAAAATATACAGGGTGTTCTATTTAAAAAACCAAAGTGACATATTATTGCTCAAATATAGTAGGCCATAAAAAATACTTAATGCCGTATATTTGTAGAGAAAATATATTCAAAAAACTTTTTCCCATGAAATTTTTCTATATCTTGCATAGTTCAGAAGATATACGCTGGCTAATGAAAACCGGACCACCCTGTATATATATATATATATATATATATATATATATATATATACAAATAAATAAACATCTAAAAGCGTAAGCTTGTTACGGTGAATAAATTAGTCCAAGTATCAAGCAAATAAATTATCAGGTGCAATCGCATGAGCATTATATCGACTAGCCCCATTACACATAAAACGTGCATGTTAAAATATTTTGAAATTTGCTTATCACTACAAATCAATGCTTATGTGAGTACAGCCGCCAGAATTTTACTCTTACCTCGAATATAAATTTCTCCAGCATCCGAAGATCTGGTCGTCTTCTTACGTCTATTGATTCCTTACTGCTAAGGGGAGATGGATATGCACTGTTAAAGTTCTGGTGGGTATGCACTAAACGTTCTGGGGGGATCACAATCACTAACACTTTTAAGTCCTGGGGGGATGCGTGGTTTCACTCTATTCCTAAAAACTAATGTACTATAATCAGTTTCAATCGTCATCGTCAGCACCGTCTTCTTCCTTTTCGTCTTTTTCTTCCTCCTCTTCGGATTCCTCCTTCTTCTTCTTCTTGCCTCCTCTACCTCCTTTGCTTTTCCCTGCTTTTAAACTCTCCGCTTTCTTTTTGCTGCCAGCAGCACCAGCTTTAGGTCTGCCTCTTCCAAGTTTTGAAAGGGCAGGAGCGTCACTACAAATCAATGCTTATGCGAGTACATCCGCCACAATTTTACCCTTACCTCCTATATAAATTTTTCCAGCATCCGAAGATCTGGTCGTCTTCTTACGTCTATTGATTCCTTACTGCTAAGAAGAGATGGATATGCACTATTAACGTTCTGGTGGGTATGCACTAAACGTTCTGGGGGGATCACATTCACTATCACTTTTAAGTCCTGGGGAGATGCGCGGTTTCACTCTATCCCTAAAAACTAATGCACTATAATCAGTTTCACTCGTCATCTTCAGCCTCATCTTCTTCCTTTTCGTCTTTTTCTTCATCCTCTTCAGATTCCTCCTTCTACTTCTTCTTGCCTCCTCTACTTCCTTTGCCTTTCCCTGCTTTTAAACTCTCCGCTTTCTTTTTGCTGCCAGCAGCACCAGCTTTAGGTCTGCCTCTTCCACGTTTTGAAAGGGCAGGAGCGTCTTCGTCACCACTATCAAAAGTTTCTACGGGTTTCACTTCCTTTGCGGTCCTTTTCCTAGTCTCCTTTTCTTCCTTGGGAGCGACGAACTTCTCGACCTCTTTTGTACCACCATGTTTTGCAGCTGGTATTATGAAGTGATGAATTTATAAACAAAGAAAAATGATTGCTTCACTCAGGAACGACAACTTGTGTTCAGAACAAAGACCGGGATCAAAATTGATCAGCATTGTCACCAAGATATTGTTATTTTAAAAAAATTCATAAAAATCAATTTATATAATTTTATAAAACAAAACTTTTAGCGCTGAAATCTAATAACAGATTTCACGAAATTTCCCAGCTCTGTACGATTAATTTGTGAGCTTGCATCACCTACACTATTATGTGTAGTAAACGTTTTGTGTGCGAATTCAAGCATTATTTATATTCGGTTAATATTCTTGAACATATAGTAACGTTTTGTATATGAATTCAAACTTGAATACAGTTATGATCTTGTGTTTGGAAATGGTTGGGATTTCTTGTGCAGTTGAAAGTTGTTGGGGCTCAAAAGCAAATAAACACAGGTTTCCAAATCCTTCAAAAGACCTTAACTTATTTTTAAAATGGGCGCAATTGTGTAGAAATAATAGACTATTAGAAACTATGACCCCTGAGAAGGTGTTTACTAATTGTAGAGTGTGCAAAATTCATTTTAAAGAAGAAGATTTTACAGCTAGTAATACACTTAAACAGTGTATTTTTCCTTCAAAATTTTTAACAGATTATTCCCTGTGCAAAATTCCTATCAAAAATTATGAAATAGTTTAAAATTGCAAACTATATTTAATAATAATGGGTGGTTATAGCCATATTATTATACATTTAAAATTCCTAATAATTTTTGAACTTATAAAGTTAGAATCTTGAAATTTGGTACTTTTACATAACTCGACTGTGGTTCAATTTGCTGATGTACAGTTATTTTTTTCATCCTATTCTTTTTGAAGATGTTTATTGCACACATCTAATACCCTTGCCATATAACTCAATTAAACGAGATCTTGTTATTCAAACTTCAGAAACAATGCTGTAACTTAATATTTACAATGTATGTATTAAAAATGGTAGAAATTTTACAGAGGCTAGTATAAAAGCGGTGCTAGATGTGTGAATAAAGCAAGGATTTTATTAGGTGATAACATTTTTGCATAAAAGTGTTTGTTTAATATGGTACATCTTTGATCTTTTAATTTTTTGCTCTTTTTGACAATAATGGTTTAACAGTTTTCACTGAAGTTAAATGATAAGTATTTTTAGCAGACGATTTGGTTTGTACAAGGAAGAAAAGGAGACTAAGAAAAGAGCCGCAAAGGAGGTGAAACCCGTAGAAACTTTTGATAGTGGTGACGAAGACACTCCTGCCCTTTCAAAACGTGGAAGAGGCAGACCTAAAGCTGGTGCTGCTGGCAGCAAAAAAAAAGCAGAGAGTTCAAAAGCAGGAAAAAGCAAAGGAGGTAGAGGAGGCAAGAAGAAGAAGAAGGAGGAATCCGAAGAGGAGGAAGAAAAAGACGAAAAGGAAGAAGACGATGCTGAAGATGACGAGTGAAACTGATTATAGTGCGTTAGTTTTTACGGATAGAGTGAAACCGCGCATCTCCCCAGGACTTAAAAGTGATAGTGAATGTGATCCCCCCAGAACGTTTAGTGCATACCCACCAGAACTTTAATAGTGCATATCCATCTCTCCTTAGCAGTAAGGAATCAATAGACGTAAGAAGTCGACCAGATCTTCGGATGCTGGAAAAATTTATATAGGAGGTAAGGGTAAAATTGTGGTGGATGTACTCGCATAAGCATTGATTTGTAGTGATAAGCAGGTTTTAAAATATTTTAACATGCACGTTTTATGTGTAATGGCGCTAGTCGATATAATGCTCATGCGATTGCCAAATTGTCTGTTAAAAATACTTATCATTTAACTTCAGTGAAAACTGTTAGACGATCATTGTCAAATAGAGCAAAAAATTAAAAAATCAATGATGTACCATATTAAACACTTTTATGCAAAAATGTTATTACCTAATAAAATCCTTACTTTATTCACATATCTAGTACCACTTTTATACTAGCCTCTGTAAAATTTATACCATTTTTAATACATACATTGTAAATATTAAGTTACGGCATTGTTCCTGAAGTTTGAATAACAAGATCTCATTTAATTGATTTATATGGCAAGGATATTAGATGTGTGCAAAAAACATCTTCAAAAAGAATAGGACGAAAAAAATAAGTGTACATCAATGAATTGAACCGCAGTCGAGTTATGTAAAAGTACCAAATTTCAAGATTCTAACTTTATAGGTTCAAATATTGTTAGAAATTTTAAATGTATAATAATATGGCTATAACTACCCATTATTGTTAAATTTAGTTTGCAATTTTAAACTATTTTATAATTTTTGATAGGTGTTTTGCACAGGGAATAATCGGGAAATTATATTAGAACCATAAATAAAATAAACCTTACTTCATACATTGTAAAAACAAATTCAAAACTTACCTGTTAAAAATTTTGAAGGAAAAACACCGTTTAAGTGTATTACTAGCTGTAAAATCTTCCTCTCTAAAATGAATTTTGCACACTACAATTAGTACACACCTTCTCAGGGGTCATAGTTATTAATAGTCTATTATTTCTACACAATTGCGCCCATTTTAAAAATAAGTTAAGGTCTTTTGAAAGATTTGGAAACCTGTGTTTACTTGCTTTTAAGCCCCAATAACTTTCAACTGCACAAGAAATCCCAACCATTTTCAAACACAAGATCACAACACTTTATTCAAATTTGAACTCGTATACAAAACGTTACTATATGTTCAAGAATATTAACCAAACATAAATATTGCTTGAATTCGCACACAAAACGTTTACAACAAATTATAGGTTGGGTGATGCAAGCTCGCCAATTAATCGTTCAGAGTCGGGAAATTTCGTGAAATCTGTTATTAGATTTCTGCGCTATAAAGTTTTGGAAGCTACTAAAATGAATATATAGGGTATTGCAATTAAAGATATCTGTGCACTTGTTTTTGTCGATGCAAGCATAGTCGCTTAGGGACATCTTAACTCTCCTTAAACCAGTCGAGTTGCCCTCTCGTTCAACCTCCAATCGAAAAGTGTTCGCTAAATGACAGATAAATAACTAGCATAACAACTTATTTATCTGAGGGAAATGAGCCCATTATACGTTTTACACATAACAAGCTATCTTTTGTCACCGGACAATTACAAATTATGTTTTTATTTTATTAAAGTGTAATATTAAATTTATAGAGAATATGTAATAAATTACAAAAAAATACGTTACAATATATGTGTAATAGTAATTTTGATTGACTCTTTGTTATCAGAATTCAATATAGCTGCATCGTCAGCACTACTTCTAATAAGAATAAGCTCCTGTTTGATATTCAAAAGAATTTTTTGGTAGTCCTACGCAAATCCTAAAACCATGCGCAAGGGAAAGCATACGTTGAAATGACCATTAGCATCAACGAGATCACGAGCGTCTCGCGGTAGAAACAACGCGGCTGTAATGACAGTTGTAAACAGATTGAGTTACGTAATTTAATTTTTTTTGTTTACATAAATTGGATGAAATCTGTATTAATGATAAATTGATTGTTTATCTCCTTATTTATATAGGAGAAGTAAAAAATGAATATTTGCCAAGATTGTGGTTTTGAATTTACGTAAAATAAAACTTTGTATGGCCACTTAGGAAAAATTCATGATTTGAATATAAGAGACCAGTTTCTATAAGCAACCAACTTTGGATAAAAAAGAAGTTAAATTTAGTGCAATGAAGAAAATTAACTTTACACGAATGTTATCTATATATGCTAGCTCTTGTATGTAAACAACTTGGTATTTTGTACTAACTTGTTGCTATTCTAGGTATCTTTCGTACTTGTGTCAATATGCAGTTTAAAGGTACTTTGCTGGGATTTCTTTAATTTGATTTGTAATTTATTAATTACTTGAGTGAAATGTGTTTAATAATAGTAATAGAGGTTTGAGGATTCAATAATTGTTTTTTTATTTTTTAAAAAGTAAACACGTTATGTACCCATATACATTCTCAATAAATACCTAAATTAACTAAGAAAGAAACTAATTTTATTTTGTCGAGAATTTTGTTTGCACTGTCAGTCGACTAAAATATGTAAAAAAACAAGGTAGAAAATTAAGATTATTTTGGTACTCCGACTAAAAGTAAAACTAAAATACTGCACTGTTAATATAAGAACACACAATCCGACAGAATTGACGAAATTACAATAACTTACCAGCGCTTGTAACACTGATAAAACAAAGTGAGAACTGAGGATTAAATTAGATTAGTTCTGTACTTGTAGGTTTCCCATCAAAATCGCTGGGATTGTAATGATTTCCAGTACTTTGTACATGTATTTCTGCGAGTGGTTTCCCCATCGGATTTTATTCCCAAACAAGAGAAAGCAGAACAAAATTTAACCTTATAAGCTTTAGTGTTAATTAAACCTACTTTCTACTGAGATAATACACCGTCTTATCTTAACATAAAATCAGGTGATGTATGATCAGATCTTGTATGAACATTAATATTAAGGTTTGAGTTATTAACCAAACCATCCCTAATAAAAATTTCTTCTGTTAGGGTAGGCTTTTTAAGATCATTATTCCTTGTTGATTTCTTCTTTGTTGAAAAAAGCCGCACCTGATGTTCAACTTTTTATTAATATTAATCTCCTCTGTAGTTTTTAGATCAATAGATGTTGCTTTATTTAATGTGTCAATGATTTTATCAAATTGCCTCATTATACGCAGATGTTCGTCGTCAGTTAACGAAGCATTCTCACATAGGCCTATTATTAGCTCGGCTTTTTTTTAATAATATCATTTTTTGAAGATTTTGCTTCATGTAAAATATTACTGCTGAAAAGTTCATTAACGTTACTAATATGCAAAGGTGTGGCAATGTCAAGATTCGATTTGTAAAACTGTATCGCACAAGCATGTATGTGTTTGCAAATGTTAAGCTTTATCATGTTGTCAATACAGGTGCATTGAAATGTATGAACACATATGCTGCATTTTGTACAACTTAGGCATGAACCTTCACAGGCCTCATCTACTCTAGTAACTTGATACTGTTGAAAAGCACAAGTGGACGACGTAACTAAAAATTCCTTATAATTTTCAAGACGTCTAATAAAATCTTATGTAATTGTTAGACTTGCTTTATGACTTTGTTTAATTCTATTAATTTTGTCATTGGAAGTATTCTTTGCAAGTTTAATTATACGTTTAAACAAGCTATCTCGAGCAATTTTCATTACTGCATTAATGCCTTTGTCCAAACGTTTTGCTTTCCGACCTTCCAAAAACACATACTTCAAAACTTTGTGCATCGATTCAAGATACATGTTAGTGTTTATTCCTAAACCCAATCGATAGCAATATGCCCAAGATGTTGGACGATTTGCATAATTATTATGAAAATATTCAGCAAATGATTGTGTATCAACAACGTCATAAAGATCTTCTACTACCTGATTTAAAATGTCATTAAATTCATCAATAAATACACACTGTAATAAAACACGAAGGGATTTATATACTACTACTTTCTTTTCAATCCCTCCATTGATTTTTGACAAATTCGTGCGCCAATTACGATCCACATGCCAGGTACATAGCAACTGGTGAGGTACCTTGGCCATAACATAAGAACATGCATTATAAAATGCTGAAGCATCATCAGACATAGAAACAGTAGTTGATATAATACCCACTCTTGATTTAATTTTTCCAAAAAGCAACTTGAAAATCATTTCGTCAGCACTATTTGAAAAACAAAATGCCACTGGGCACCCTGAACCAAATTCATCCACTGTCATTAGTGTGTAGAGATGAAAATTGTAACTATTTGTACCGTGTATACCATCAACGCACACCTTGTCGTTCCCAGATTTAAGCAACTGTTCACGTTGAAAAGAAGTGATTATGACTAATACAAAATCTTGAACATCTCAAATTATTTTTGAGTCATTTGGGTTTCCTTCTACACCTTGGCTTTTATAATATAACACTGGGCAGTCGCTTCCTAAGTTCATCTCCTCTACCCAGAGCCGTACGCTAATTGCATCATTTAGGTGATGTTTCACACCATACTCAATATTGAAGTCCCTAACAATATTGTGCATATCTTTTGTTTCTAACAACAAAATGTGAATTTTCTTGTTTTAAAGCAAAATCACGAACATCATCCAATACATGTTGAAATGTAATATCTTCCTTTAATTTTCCTGAAACACATCAATTGTAAAATTTCAAACTAGAACTTTATGTTCGAAAATACCTGCAATTTCTGCTTTACTCTCTTTACTTAAAAAAACTCGACCAATATCGTTGGTATGTCCAACATGAGTTGTCCAGAAGTCTACTGCAACAGACCAATCGTTCTTTATCGTCGCTTCCATTCTTGAGGGACAAACACTTCCAATTTTATTAGTGCATGTGTTTTTTAAGCTTCTAAAACCCTTGCCTTTTGGAATGTAGCTGTACGATCGATGGCAATTATAGTACTCCTTTTTGGTGCCATCAGACAATAATTTAGATGAAGTGTGAAGTATATACATTGCCAAAGATTTTTCCTGTTCTTGGTTTTTTCAGTTTTTAAACTCTGTTGAACAGAATAAAATTAGTATATAATTAACACTTTGCATAATAATCTTCAAACCTAATTGTGAATTAAAATGTAGTTGATCAAGTTTAGTTTCAATTTGATGTTCATTTGCCAATTGTAGTCGAAGTTTTTTATATCCCTTTAGATATGTTGTACAATTTTCATAAAAGCACTTGATTCTTGACGAGTTGAGAATTATTGGAATACTTTTATGAACAGTTCTGCAATGACGACGTAAAGTAACTTTACTGGTCAAGGATTTGCCACATGTATCACACAAAAATTTACTAGTTAAAGTACCTATATTCAAAATCATGAATCTTTCTTAAATGGGCATACAAATTCATCTTTTGTGTAAACTCAAAACCACAATCTTTGCAAGTATTCATTTTTACTCCTCGTTTACAAATAACACGATAAACAAAATTAATAGGTAATTTCCATGGATCACATTCACTATATGTAAACAAAAAAATTACGTAACCTCAATCTGTTTACAACTGTCATTACAGCCGCGTTATTTCTACCGCGAGACGCTAAAGTTTTGAAGTATGTGTATTTGGAAGGTCGGAAAGTAAAACGTTTGGACAAAAGCATTAATGCAGTAATGAAAATTGCTCGAGATAGCTTGTTTAAACGTATAATTAAACTTGCAAAGAATACTTTCAATGACAAAATTAATAGAATTAAACAAAGTCATAAAGCAAGTCTAACAATTACATTAGATTTTATTAGACGTCTTGAAAATGATAAGGAATTTTTAGTTACGTCGTCCACTTGTGCTTTTCAACAGTATCAAGTTACTAGAGTAGATGAGGCTTGTGAAGGTTCATGCTTAAGTTGTACAAAATGCAGCATATGTGTTCATACATTTCAATGCACCTGTATTGACAACATGATAAAGCTTAACATTTGCAAACACATACATGCTTGTGCGATACAGTTTTACAAATCGAATCTTGACATTGCCACACCTTTGCATATTAGTAACGTTAATGAACTTTTCAGCAGTAATATTTTACATGAAGCAAAATCTTCAAAAAATGATATTATTAAAAAAAAGCTGAGCTAATAATAGGACTATGTGAGAATGCTTCGTTAACTGACGACGAACATCTGGCTATAATGAGGCAATTTGATAAAATCAGTGACACATTAAATAAAGCAAAATCTATTGATCTAAAAACTACACAGGAGATTAATATTAATAAAAAAGTTGTACATCAGGTGCGGCTTTTTCAACAAAGAAGAAATCAACAAAAATTAATGATCTTAAAAAGCCTACCTTAACAAGAAATTTTTATTAGAGATGGTTTGGTTAATAACTCAAACCTTAATATTAATGTTCATACAAGATCTGCTCATACATCACCTGATTTTATGTTAAGATAAGATAGTGTATTATATCAGTAGAAAGTAGGTTTAATTAACACTAAAGCTTATAAGGTTAGATTTTGTTTTGCTTTCTCTTGTTTGGGAATAAAATCCGATGGGGAAACCACTCGCAGAAATACATGTACAAATTACTGGAAATTATTACAATCCCAGCGATTTTGATGGGAAACCTACAAGTGCGCGACTAATCTAATTTAATTCTCAGTTTTCACTTTGTTTTATCAGTGTTACAAGCGCTGGTAAGTTATTGTAATTTCGTCAAATCTGCCGGATTGAGTATTCTTATATTAACAGTGCAGTATTTTAGTTTTACTTTTAGTCAGAGTACCAAAATAATATTAATTTTCTACCTTGTTTTTTTACATATTTTAATCGACTGACAGTGCAAACAAAATTCTCGACAAAATGAAATTAGTTTCTTTCTTAATTAACTTAGGTATTTATTGAGAATGTGTACATAACGTGTTTACTTTTTAAAAAATAAAAATACAATTTTTGAAACCTCAAGCCTTTATTACTATTATTAAACACATTTCACTCAAGTAATTAATAATTTACAAATCAAATTAGAGAAATACTAGCAAACTACCTTTAAACTGCATATTGACACAAGTACGAAAGATACCTAGAATAGGAACAAGTTAGTACAAAATACCAAGTTGTTTACATACAAGAGCTAACATATATAGATAACATTCGTGTAAAGTTAGTTTCCTTCATTGCACTGAATTTAACTTCTTTTTTATCCATAGTTGGTTGCTTATAGAAACTGGTCTCTTATATTCAAATCATGAAATTTTCGTAAGTGGCCATACAAAGTTTTATTTTACGTAAATTCAGAACCACAATCTAGGCAAATATTCATTTTTTACTCCTCCTATATAAATAACGAGATAAACAATCAATTTAACATTAACACCGACTTCATCCAATTTATGTAAACAAAAAAATCTGTTTACAACTGTCATTGTAGCCGCGTTATTACTATCGCGAGACGCTCTATTGCCGCACGACTATATCAGCGTCATCGGTAGAATACAGAGATTGAAAATATTTACTAGCAGATGACGAATGTGATTTGTTACTTTTTAAAAAAGTATTGTTTAGAATAAATTTCTATCGACAATATTGCAGATTAAAGTCATTAATTAACAATATATTTTATGCACTTCTTTATTTTTACCACTGAGCATATTTTAAATATAGTTGCGTATTTCCAATGCTCCTAATTTTATGGCCAGTAGTATATTATATCAGACACGGAATAATAACCACAGTTATTCAAGAGGTTATGTTATTAAAATTATAATTTAAACGTTTTGATTACACAAATCGGAAAAAAAAAGGAACAAAATTACAATTCCATTTGTAAGTAAAATTCTCATTCATCATCATCATTTTGTTTTCGACCTTACTTAAGGTCGGTTTGACGCAGCTCTAACTTCTTTTCTAATCTGTGCTAATCTAAAAAAGCTCTACATACCCTTCACAACCTAAATTTCTAATAATTTGACTAATATAGTTTGGTCTAGATCTTCCTAAATCCTTCTATCTATTTCCTATCCAGCTGACTCTACATAGATATTAGCAACCTGATGGTTGTTAAAGAACTCTAACATGTTTACATGATTACCATTTATAAGGAAATGAAATATAACCTGGTTATCCGCTTCAAAAATGAAAAGTGTTATTAAATTAATATGTTATGGTAAGGACTTAAGCAACGAATCGCTGCCAACATGCCAGACCGCTACCTAATTGTGAGTTATGTCATGGTGACGTTTATTAAATTATATGTTATGGTAAGGCTTAAGCAACGAAACGCTACCAACATGCCAGACCGCTACCTAATTGTGAGTTTGTCCTGGTGACGTTTATTAAATTATATGTTATGGTAAGGCTTAAGCAACGAAACGCTACCAACATGCCAGACCGCTAACTAATTGTGAGTTATGTCCTGGTGACATTTAGTTAACTGATTTTTATTTTTTTGTTTTGTTTTCGAACTTACTTAAAGTCAGTTTGACGCAGCTCTAAATTCTTTTCTATTCTGAGCTAGTCTAAAAGGTCTACATACCCTTCACAACCTAAATCTCTAATAATTTGACTAATATAGCTTTGTCTAGGCCTTCCTACTCTATTTTTATTTGGTAGTCTATAATCTAAGACTTTACTAAATAGTCCCTCATGTCTTAACTGGTGCCCTATCATTCTATCTCTCCTGACCTTCAATTGTTTCCACATACAGGATCCTCACCTATCCTTCTATAAACTTCCTCGTTTGTTACTCTATCTGTCCAACTAATCTTTAACATTCTCCTATAACACCAAGTTTCAAAAGCTTCTATCTTTTTCTTATCTACTTCTTTAATTGTCCAAGTCTCACTACCGTATAGTAGAACGCTCCATACGTATGACTTTAAGAAACTTTTTCTATTATCTAAACTAATACTATTAGCTATTAGTAAGTTTTTCTTTTTTAAAAACATTTTTCTAGCTTGAGCTATTCTAGCTACTATATCCCTTCTGCTACGTTCATCCTTTGTAATTATACTACCTAAATAGCAAAATTCATCTACCTCCTCTAACTCGGTATTACCTATTTTTAATTTTGGTTTAGAACTAGGCTGTAACTCACTTGTCATTATCTTTGTCTTTACCGAGTTAATTCTCATACTATAGTTACTCCGTAGTATCTCATCTAAAATATTTAAAAACTCTCTTAACTCTTTTCTAGACTCTGCTATAATGGCTATATCATCTGCAAAACGTAACATGTCTATTTTCTGTCCCTGTACACTAATACCTATCTCTTTTCTCTCTCTGGCTAAGTTTAAAGCTTCCTCAATATAAACATTAAAAATCAAGGAGACAGTATACAACCCTGTCTAACACCATTTCTAATCTTAGCTTCCTTTTCTATTTCATCAAATCTAATTACTACGCTTTGGTTTTTATATAGACTGTAAATAATTTTTCTATCTTTATGAGAGATTCCTATTTTTTGCAAAACCCTGAACATAACAATCCAATTAACCCTATCAAATGCTTTTTCTAAATCTACAAACGCGAAATGAGTCTTTTATTTTTTGTAACCTTTTTCGATAATTACCCTAATCATTAGTATCGGTTCTCTAGTCCTCTGTCTTTACGAAAACCATATTGGTCTTCGCCTAAATAATTCTCAGTCAAAGCTACTACTCTATTTTTAATTATTATTGTTAGTATTTTGGAAGCATGAGAAGTTAAACTAACCGTTCTAAAATTCTCACACCTATCAGCTCCTGACTTTTTTGGGATTGGGATAATAATATTTTTTTCGAAATCTATTGGAACCTCACCTGTGTCATATATTACATTTATTAGTTCATATAATCTGTCCAAAGTTTTCTGACTTGCATATTTTATTAATTCTGCGGGAATATCGTCTATCCCTGGCGCTTTATTTAATTTAAGATTCCGAATAGCTCTATCAAATTCCTCTCTTAATATTGATAACCCTATTTCTACATCCTCTTCTTGGTCGTTCTCTAACTCATCCATATCGTCTCCCTTATATAAATCTTCTAAATATCTTTTTCATCTATCAGCTACCTCAACTTTATTTATTAGAAGCTCATTATTCTCGTCTCTAATACCATTATATTTTTTCCTATCTTCCCCAAAAAACTTTTTAACTGCCCTGTCTGTCTTACCTACTCTCAAATCATCTTGTATTCCCTTACAATTCTCCTCCATCCATTTATTTCTAGCTTTTCTACACTCATGTACTATCTTATTTCTAACTGTATTATATTTTTGCTTCCTTTCACTATCCACTTCTCTGAAAGGTTTAAGCTTTCTTCTATTCTCTATTAAATCTAATATCTCCTTTGTTACCCACGGTTTTCTAGCTTCTATTTTTTTCTTACCTATAGTCTGTGTTGCTGTATCATGTACCGTCAGTTTTATTTCTTTCCATCTATTTTCTACGTTCCCTCCTACAGCTATCTCTTTGCTCTTATTATCTAATACTTGTTTATATTCCTCTTTACCCTACTATCATTAAGCTTACCTAGATCCCATCCTCTCTTTTCACCTTTCTCAATTTTTGAATTTTAGTTTACACTTCATTTTAACTAAGTTATGATCGCTATCTATGTCAGCCCCTGGATAACTACGACAGTTTTTAACTTGGTTTCTAAATCTTTGTTTAACTAAAATATAATCTATTTGGTATCTAGCTCTATCACCTGGGGCTTTCCAGGTATATCTTCTCCTAACATGTTGTTCGAATAGGGTGTTAACAGTTACTAATCTATGTTCCTGGCAAAACTCAACTAATCTTTCTCCTCTATCATTTCGTCTGCCATACCCAAATTTTCCTATCATTTTTCCCTCACTACCTTCTCCCACTGATGCATTAAAATCGCCCATAACTGTTAAATTCTCATCTCCTTTTACTTTTCTCACTATACTATTTATATCCTCGTATACCTTTTCTACTTCCTCATCCTCGTACTGAGTTGTTGGCATGTAAACCTGTACTAAAACAGTGTCTGTGGGTTTTGTACTCAATCTAACCATAATTATTCTATCACTAAATTGTAAGTACTCTTTAACTTTATGCCCTAATCTTTTATCTAACACTATTCCTACGCCTGCCTGTGCATTAGTTGAAGAAGTTGTAATTATTCTATAATTCTCCTTCCAAAAGTCATTACTATCTGGCCATCTCACCTCACTAATACCTAAAATGTCCAGCTTTTGCTTTCTCATTTCGACTAATAAATTCGTTAACTTATCTACTCTGAGTAATGACCTTACATTCCAAGTCCCTATCACTAAATCAAACTGTTGTTTTATATTCTTACGATGACGAGCCCCAAGTACCCCCTCCCGGAGATCCGAATGAGGGAGTATTTTACCTCCGGACAAGAATTTTACTTGTGAGCTCTCCATCATATCTATTTCGTGTTTTAGGCCACGCACACCTGGGAAATATTGTGGTAGGCTCCCATATCTTTCCACAACGCAGTTTTTAAAGATTTTAGCAAAAAGCCGTATCCGTCACGGCCAACCCCCAACAAGCTTAGAATTATTGAGGATCGCCCGAGACCAACCGACCCTCCTCCAATATCTTTTAGCCAGCAAGGCTGCTGCCCCTTGCTGCGCCTTTTAATCGCCTTTTACGATAAGCAGGCTTACTATAGTAGTATTCTTTATCCCCTACTATAGGGTGGATTTTTTTTTAACCAAAAATGCCTTTTTAATATTTCTAAAATAAGATGATTTAGTTTTACTTAATAAATAACTTAATAATAAATAGGTTTTAAAGATTTATCTTTGTGAATGTGAGTGCAATTCTTAAAAGTGGAAAAATAAAAAAGCAATGTGGTCTTCCTCGCATTTTAACAGCTGGCTCTTAAGGGTGCGATAGCATCCCTCTATTTTCATAACACGAACTAATTTTAAAATAGCCGCCTTTGTGGTATAGCTTTCACATGATAGAGGGAACTACTTTATTTTAACTTTAGTAGTTTAGTGGTTCGTTTCCAAGTTAGGCAAATAACGGTTGCTAGGAAACCGCAGAATGCTGGTTTATTTTCTCCATTCCTGTAACTATTGAATAAAATGAAAAAACCCTCACCACAAAAAATATCCAAAACACCAGATACGCATTTCGACCACTATGTGGTCATCATCAGCAGGAAATCTGCAACCAAACAACAACCAGCCGTTGTTCTGGAACACTTCAGAGGATATTCTCCTCACCACTTAGGCTGAAGTGAACCTTCCCAACATACAATTTAGTATATTGTTGCTTTAAACACTATCGAGGATATTCTCCTCACCCGCAGGCTGGTGGTCTCAACAACAAACAAGTGAATTGTGTTCCAGAACAACAGCTAATTATCACCCAATTACAGATCCCCCACCGATGATGACCACACAGTGGTCGAAACACGCATCTGGCACTTCAAATATTTTTTGTGGTAAGGGTCCTTTCATTTCATTCAAATTGTGCCACAGTGTTCTTATAGATTATTGTAACTATTGGTCCTAAATGACCTTCGGCGAATTCGAGGTTGTTGAACAGCAAGCAAAGCGTTAGGTACATAGTGCATTCTAATAATAGCCAAGGTCGTTTGCCGAAACAAATTTGTATTGTATTGCATTATTTCATTTATGTGCATATGGTATTTGCTAATTTTTATTTTTGAATGTGTAGTTTATTGTTCATAGAGTGACACTTCGTTATTATGTATCCTATTTCCCTGCGATGGTTCCACTAAGATATTTTAATAAACATTACTCTTGCTAACATGATGCAATATTTTGCTTATATTGAATATTGTAGAATATCTAGTTACATTTTGGGATACGGCACACTACCATTCTCATTAACTTTGAATAATTAAGATATATCACTTTAAAATAATCTTTTAGATTTCCCTGAAATCATCTACAAAGACTAAAGTTATGTTATATACAATTCAAACCAAGGATTTAACACTTTCAAATCACCCTAAAATTTGTGATGATCATTTCACTTCTGATTATTAATATGCAACTGACTTGAATATGTCATGTTTTCAAAGCATTTGCAACAACTAAAACAATGTATAAGAGTAAAGGCTTTAAACGAACCAACTTTGAAAATCTTTTAACCAAAAGGTTCAACGACTAATCTTTCGATGGAATTTTTAAAGATATGAACATCAGTTTGTTAAATATGCAAAAGCATGAAGGGACAAAAATCTTCAAAAAAATAGGCATTTACTTTATTACTCTTTGAGACCAGGTAACGGAGTAGTTTGAAACGAATAATTCAATATACAATTTACCATTTTTTTGTAGATTGGTGTAATATAAAGACTTTGACCTTACCTGTATTTAGCACCTTCAAAGTTTAAGCTAGTGTAGTATTGACCAGTTCGTCACCAGTGTGTTTATTACAGCCATTGAAATTGAAAGCTGTAGAAGCTGTTAGGATATCTAAAATTCAATATACTGAAGATGAATTTGCAACTCATGTTTTAAAGACAAGTCACTCAAGAATTTAACAAGTATTAAAAGCTTGTAATTTAAAAATAAAATATATATGGTTGTACTTGTTTATTATACATAAAGTTTAAGATAGTTATAATTAAATTAGAAGTATATCGTGTAAAAGCTTTTTAATTCTAAATAGCCATGCATTTGGTTGACTAGTTCAATTTGATTGAAAATCTGAATCACTGTCATCACAATCACCAACGTTAATAATTAGAAGTGCATTATCTTCTTGATCAAATTTGATCTCACGTTTCCACCAATGTTTGATAATTTTTTCTGCATGTTCTATCGAATGTGCCTAAATCTCTGGTGTTATTTTTTCTAATGCTTCTTTCCACATCTGTAAACAGTTTTCAACAGACCTACCATCTCTTCCAGCGTGTTGATTGTAGTATCTCTTACTAACACCCCATACATTTTCAATTGCATTGAATATGTAGTGATACGGAGGCAATCTTAACACTTTATGTCCATATTGTTCGGCCAGCAAATCCGCTTTAAAAATCTTTGGCGGTTTATAACTAAAACTTTTAATAAATACTGATATGTTATAAAGCACAAAATTTTGACTTACATCATGACAAGTTTCAGAAGCTCTGCTTTCAAAGCATTACTATCAAAGGAAATTGTTTGTTTTGTTAACCATTCTGCGATGTCACTTTTTTCCAGGAACTGTTAGGTATTTTGTTTAACACAGTAGAATGACAGGAAGCGTTGTCTAAAACTATTGCAGATTGGTGCTTCCAAATTCTTCAATAATTGATTTTCAAACTAATACAAGAAATTCTGTTCATTTATTTCTCCGTGGTAATCTGGGTCGTTTGTGGACGAAGAAAAATCAATTCTGCCCCATCTATGAAACCATTTACATTTCCTCCATGTAATACTATGTACCTAAAAGATTGTTTACATTATTCTGTTTTAAAAGGAAGTATATGACACAAACCTTTTTCCATCAATTCGTGTACTCTTTACAGTTCTTAAATCACTGTCTTGCCAGGAGCTAAACTAAATTACATCACGAACCGCTGTTAACGAAATAAACGGTCCACCATTATTCCTTTCTTTTTCAAAAAAAGTGATTAAACTAGCAACAAGCTGTTTAGCTCTAACGCCTAAACTAATTCCACTCATTATCTTCGGTGAACAGAGTTCGGTGTAACACTAATATGAGTTCTGAAAAGAATCGTTTGAAGCAAAAACAGATCAAATTATGAACGAATAAAAATAAAAAGTGTACGAGATGTAAGAATAACTAAACAACATATAACCTAAAAACTAAACGTCAAATCAATTAAAATTCCGCTAGAATTGTTGGCAACATTACACATTGATACTATTCAAATCAAAACCCTAGCATAGCATTTTACGGTTTTTAATGACAAACGTCTGTATAAATAGTTAGTACGTGTATGACGTTGCGAATAACGAGGTCTTTTTAGAAATTGCAAAGACTATAGTAGCGTAATCCGTTGAAATTTTTTTAATCGGATTGGTAGTTTCTGTGGTAGTGGATATTATATAAGTCAACCCCCTAAAGGGGAGAGGGGTTAAAAATCGTGTTGTGTTGGGTAGTAGTTGCGTGGTAGTAGCGATATCCGTTGAAATTTTTTTAGTCGGATTGGTTGTTTCTGTGGTAGTAGGGTTTATATAAACTAACCCCCTAAAGAGGAAGGGGGGCGGGTTGAAAATCGTATTGTGTTGGGTGGTAGTTGCGTTGTAGTAGCGATACCTGTTGAAATTTTTTTAATCTGATTGGTAGTTTTTGTGGTAGTGAGTTTTATATAAACCAACATTCTAAGGGAGATGGGGGGCAAAAAATCGTGTTGTGTTGGTTGGTAGTTGCGTGGTAGTAGTGATATTCGTAAATTTTCTTAATCGGATTGGTAGTTTCTGGGTTAGTGAGTTTTATATAAACCAACCCCCTAAAGAAAGTGAGGGGCAGGATGAAAATCGTATTCTGTTTGGTGGTAGTTGCGTGGTAGTAACGATATCCGTTTAAATTTTTTAATCGGATTGGTAGTTTCTGTGGTAGTGAGTAGTATATAAACCAACCCCCAAAGAAAGGAGGGGGGTTGAAAATCGTGTTGTGTTGGATGGTAGTTGCGTGGTAGTAGCGATATCCGTTGAAATTTTGTTAATCGGATTGGTAGTTTTTGTGGTAGTGAGTTATATATAAACCAACCCCCTAAGGGGGAAGAGGGGTGAAAAATTGTGTTGTGTTGGGTGGTAGTTGCGTGGTGGTTGAGAAATCCGTTAAAATTTTGTTAATCGGATTGGTAGTTTTTGTGGTAGTGAGTTATATATAAACCAACCCCCTAAGGGGGAAGAGGGGTGAAAAATTGTGTTGTGTTGGGTGGTAGTTGCGTGGTGGTTGGGAAATCCGTTGAAATTTTTTTAATCGGATTGGTAGTTTCTGTGGTAGTGGGTATTATATAAGTCAACCCCCTAAAGGGGAGAGGGGTTAAAAATCGTGTTGTGTTGGGTAGTAGTTGCGTGGTAGTAGCGATATCCGTTGAAATGTTTTTAGTCGGATTGGTTGTTTCTGTGGTAGTAGGGTTTATATAAACTAACCCCCTAAAGAGGAAGGGGGGCGGGTTGAAAATCGTATTGTATTGGGTGGTAGTTGCGTTGTAGTAGCGATACCTGTTGAAATTTTTTTAATCTGATTGGTTATTTCTGTGGTAGTGAGTTTTATATAAACCAACCCCCCTAATGGTGGGGGGGAGTTGTAAGTCGTGTTGTTTTGGGTGGTAGTTGCGTTGTAGTAGCGATATCTGTTGAAATATTTTTAATCGGATTCGTAGTTTCTGTAGTAGTAAGTTTTATATAAACCAACCCCCCTAAGAGGGAGGGGGGGTTGAAGATCCTGTTGTGTTGGGTAGTAGTTGCGCGGTAGTAGCGATATTCGTTAAATTTTTTTTAATCTGATTGGTAAGCTCTGTGGTAGTATTATATAAACCAACCCCCCAAGGGGGAGGGGGGTTTAAAATCGTGTTGTGTTAGGTGGTAGTTGCGTGGTAGTAGCGATATCCATTGAAATTTTTTTAATCGGATTTGTAGTTTCTGTGGTAGTAAGTTTTATATAAACCAACCGCCTAAGGGGGAGAGGGGTTAAAAATCGTGTTGTGTTGGGTGGTAGTTGCGTGGTAGTAGCGATATCCGTTGAAATTTTTTTAATCTGATTGGTAGATTCTGTGGTAGTATTATATAAACCAACTCCCTAAGGGGGGAGGGGGTTTAAATCGTGTTGTGTTGGGTGGTAGTTGCGTGGTAGTAGCGATACCCATTGAAATTTTTTTAATCTGATTGGTAGTCTCTGTGGTAGTATTATATAAACCAACTCCCTAAAGGGGAGGGAGGTTTTAATCGTGTTGTGTTGGGTGGTAGTTGCGTGGTAGTATTTATATCCGTTGAAATTTTTTTAATCGGATTGGTAGTTTCTGTGGTAGTGAATTTTATATAAACCAACCTCCCTAAGGGGAAGGGGGGTTGAAAATCGTGTTGTGTTGGTTGGTAGTTGCGGGGTAGTAGCGATATCCGTTAAAATTTTTTTAATCGGATTGGTAGTTTCTGTGGTAGTGAGTGTTATATAAACCAACCCCCTAAGGGGTAGGGGGTTGAAAATCGTGTTGTGTTAGATAGTAGTGGCGTGATAGTAGCGATATCCGTTGAAATTTTTTTAATTGTATTGGTTGTTTCTGTGGTAGTGAGTTTTATATAAACCAAACCCCTAAGGGGGAGGAAGAGTTGTAAATCGTGTTGTGTTGGGTAGGTAGTTGCGTGGTAGTAGCAAGGGTGGAAAGTGGTGAAAAATTGTGTTGTGTTGGGTGATAGTTGTGCGGCGGTTGCGATATCCGTTAAAAATTTTTTAATCTGATTGGTAGTTTCTGTGGTAGTGAGTTTTATATAAACCAACCTCCCTAAGGGGAGGGGGGTTGAAAATCGTGTTGTGTTGGGTGGTAGTTGCGATATCCATTGAAATTTTTTAATCGGATTGGTAGTTTCTGTGGTAGTAAGTTTTATATAAACCACCCCCTTAAGGGGGAGGGCGGTTGAAGATCGTGTTGTGTTGGGTGGTAGTTGCGTGGTAGTAGCGATATCCGTTTAAATTTTTTTAATCTGAATGGTAGTTTCTGTGGTAGTGAGTAATATATAAACCAACTCCCTAAGAACGGAGGGGGGTTGAAAATCGTGTTGTGTTGGATGGTAGTTGCGTGGCAGTAGCGATATCCGATGAAATTTTTTTAATCGAATTGCTTGTTTCTGTGGTAGTGAGTTTTATATAAGCCAACCCCCCTAATGGGGGGAGTTGTAAGTCATGTTGTTATGGGTGGTAGTTGCGTTGTAGTAGCGATATCTGTTGAAATATTTTTAATCGGATTCGTAGTTTCTGTAGTAGTAAGTTTTATATAAACCAACCCCCTAAGGAGGAGGGGGGTTGAAAATCGTGTTGTGTTGGGTGGTAGCTGCCTGGTAGTAGCAATATCCGTTGAAATCTTTTTAATCGGATTGGTAGTTTCTGTGATAGTAAGTTTTATATAAACCAACCGCCTAAGGGGGAGGGGGGTTAAAAATCGTGTTGTGTTGGGTGGTAGTTGCGTGGTAGTAGCGATATCCGTTGAAATTTTTTTAATCTGATTGGTAGTTTCTGTGGTAGTATTATATAAACCAACTTCCTAAGGGGGGGAGGGGGTTGAAATCGTGTTGTGTTGGGTGGTAGTTGCATGGTAGTATGGATATCCGTTGAAATTTTTTTAATCTGATTGGTAGTCTCTGTGGTAGTATTATATAAACCAACCCCCTATGGGGGGAGGGGGGTTTAAAATCGTGTTGTGTTGGGTGGTAGTTGCGTGGTAGTAGCGATATCCATTGAAATTTTTTTAATCGGATTGGTAGTTTCTGTGGTAGTAAGTTTTATATAAACCAACCGCCTAAGGGGGAGGGGGGTTAAAAATCGTGTTGTGTTGGGTGGTAGTTGCGTGGTAGTAGCGATATCCGTTGAAATTTTTTTAATCTGATTGGTAGTTTCTGTGGTAGTATTATATAAACCAACTCCCTAAGGAGGGGAGGGGGTTTAAATCGTGTTGTGTTGGGTGGTAGTTGCATGGTAGTATGGATATCCGTTGAAATTTTTTTAATCGGATTGGTAGTTTCTGTGGTAGTGAGTTTTATATAAACCAACCCCCTAAGGGGAGGGGGGTTGAAAATTGTGGCGTTGGGTGTTAGTTTCGTGGTAGTAGCGATATCCGTTAAATTTTTTTTAATCTGATTGGTAGTCTCTGCGGTAGTATTATATAAACCAACCTCCTAAGGGGTGAGGGCGGTTTAAAATCGTGTTGTCTTGGGTGGTAGTTGCGTGGTAGTAGCGATATCCATTGAAATTTTTTTAATCGAATTGGTAGTTTCTGTGGTAGTAAGTTTTATATAAACCAACCCCCTAAGGGGGAGGGGGGTTGAAAATCGTGTTGTGTTGGGTGGTAGTTGCGTGGTAGTAGCGATATCCATTGAAATTTTTTTAATTGTATTGGTTGTTTCTGTGGTAGTGAGTTTTATATAAACCAACCTCCCTAAGGGGTTGAAAATCGTGTTGTGTTGGTTGGTAGTTGCGGGGTAGTATCGATATCCGTTAAAATTTTTTTAATCGGATTGGTAGTTTCTGTGGTAGTGAGTGTTATATAAACCAACCCCCTAAGGGGTAGGGGGTAGAAAATCGTGTTGTGTTAGATAGTAGTTGCGTGATAGTAGCGATATCCGTTGAAATTTTTTTAATTGTATTGGTTGTTTCTGTGGTAGTGAGTTTTATATAAACCACACCCCTAAGGGGGAGGAAGAGTTGTAAATCGTGTTGTGTTGGGTAGGTAGTTGCGTGGTAGTAGCAATATTCGTTAAAATTTTTTTAATCGGATTGGTAGTTTTTGTCGTAGTGGGTTTTATATAAACCAGCCTTCTAAAGAGGGAAAGTGGTGAAAAATTGTGTTGTGTTGGGTGTTAGTTGTGCGGTGGTTGCGATATCCGTTAAAATTTTTTTAATCTGATTGGTAGTTTCTGTGGTAGTGAGTTTTATATAAACCAACCTCCCTAAGGGTGGGGGGTTGAAAATCGTGTTGTGTTGGGTGGTAGTAGCGATATCCATTGAAATTTTTTAATCGGATTGGTAATTTCTGTGGTAGTAAGTTTTATATAAACCACCCCCCTAAGGGGGAGGGCAGTTGAAGATCGTGTTGTGTTGGGTGGTAGTAGCGATATCCGTTTAAATTTTTTTAATCTGATTGGTAGTGTCTGTGGTAGTCATTTCCTACTTGATCAGTAAAATAGGTAGTACCCAACAAATCACATATTTAACGAGCTGCGTTTGGAGTGTTTTTGCAATTACATCAAGTTCTAAAAATATAAAACTTTTAAGAGGTATTAAAATAAAGTTTCATAGTATTGCGTTTGGAGTACATCTTGTAAATTTCCCGTTAAACTGCATATTTTATAAAATCATCGAAATCGCATGATTTGCTTTTTGTTCGATGAATTAACTTGGTTGTTTTTCTTTTTTAGCTTGAGAGCCCACTTTCTTCATCCTAGTTTAAATCCAATGGCTAATACCACATAGAATGTTCACCGAAGAAATGTTTCATTAATTACATTTACTGTGTTTCATGTATGTCTTTCAACACCTGTATAACATTTTCAAATGCAATTAAAGCCCCCTTGTTACACGCTCTCGTTTAAAATAAGCAATATTGGAGGGTTTAAGGGTTAAGGTGTTTATTTCCAAACAATTTAAATAACTAAAAAGCAAAAAGTTGATTTGAGGTGTTAAACGAATCCTTTTATAGTTTTGAAAATACCTGTTTATATTAATAACAAATTTACTATTAATACAATTTATTCTAATATTTAATTTTACAGAATAATATATTGTATTCGAATTAAATTTGTAATAAAGGTCTAGATTATTTAATGGTGCACTTATTTGTTACAGGGAATATGCTCCACTAATCGATGTCCATAACTGATGAATTAACTACCTAATCTTCATTCTCATCAAGATTAGCAACCTCATCTTCTAACATTTTGGTGTCTTCATTCTTATCATTATTAGGTTGGGGCCTAACATTGCAATTCTGAACAACTGTGTTTCTTTTATCCTGATTATCAGAAGTGCCATTTTAAGTTTGTGTACGATTAGAAAATCGTGTTGGATCAATGGTTGTTGATTCTGTACCATTCAAGTATATGCCAGTAAGATGATTTGCCAGCTCAAATATTTGAGAACGTAACGATATTATTATAACTTGAGCATATTTTGTGCGTTTCTTAATATAATGTCCAACTATAGCGGCATTTCTAAAATCAAGAGTAGTATCTATTTCATCTATAACATATAATGGTGATGGTTTATAATGATGAAGCGCGAACGCTAACGCTAAAGAGGATAATGTTTTTTCACCTCCAGACAGATTCAAAAAATTATTCCATGTTCTCATATGTGGTCGTACATTAAACTGTACCCCTTCAGTGAAAGGATCAAATGGGTCAACCAACTCAAATTCAGCATCACCTCGTAATGATATCACTTTGTATATTTCTTTCACATTGGCTTTGATAATATTAAAACCAAAATCTATACCTTTTTTAACTTGGTTTTTTCTTGAAGTTACTTCCTTCAACTCATTACTATGTTGTATATAAATATCCTGTTTCTTCCTGTACTCCGTTATAGCATTTAAATTAGGTTTAGCAGTCTTTAGTTGTTCTTCATTAAAAGAGATATCACGCTGTAAATGATCAACATCTTTTTGTTGGAGTTCTTCTTTTGTAAATGTTTCTAAACTTTCAGTAGGATTACCAAGTATTTCTTCAAGTTTTAAATGTGCAAGCTTAGCTCGTAATGAATGCAGTTCATTTTTTAACTCATTCATTGCTTTATCAAAAACTTCGCATTTTTTATCAATTTCTATTTTATCAGATTTAACTTGAGCTTCTTGTTTTGTAAGAGCAGTAACTTTCTCCTTTATTTCTGCACATTCTGTTCCAACATCTGATATTTGTTCAGTCAGGTCTTCTATGGTTTGCAATAATTGCTTACCATCAACCACAATTTCATCCTTCTGTTTTTTTTCATATTTATTAGTTTTGTTTCTTCTTCCTTAATTTCTTGTTCAAACCTCGAAATAGCATTGGTAGATTCTTGTGCATTGCGCTTTGCAGTTTTAATACAAATTGTAAGCCTCCTAATTTCACTTTCATATTTATTAATAGTGCTAATAACTTCCTTCAGCTTTTTTTTCTATAAATTTTGTTTTATCAGAAGTTTTTCTAATCTTGGTATCAAACAAATCAATCTCAGCTTGCAGTTTTTGAACTTGGGCAAATACTCCATCATTTATATTTTTAGTTCTTTGCTTTACAATTTTTGGATCAACTATAGCCGACTTACATTGTTGTTCTTGCAAGTTCCTTAATATTGAAGACTCTTCTTTGACATTTTGTAGCTCTATTGAATATTTTGATAAATTTGCTTTCATTTGAACTAGTTCAGCTTGTAAGGTGTTAACCTGCTTCATAAAAGCACTTTGTTGTTGTCTTAGCTGTCGAGGCGGCTCCGTGGCGTAGTGGTATGTGTGTGACTACTACGCCCAAGGTCCCGGGTTCGAATCCCGACACGGTCCGCTTGAAAAATGTTAGGCGAGCATTTTTCGCAAAAATACACCCTCGTTCGGATGAGAGGTAAAATGGAGGTCCCGTGTGTGAGTGTTGTCACGCACGTTAAAGATCCCTACCTTGCTTGGAACAGCAAGGATTCGGCAAAATTCAAAATTTTCCAGGTAAAAAAAAAAACTCGTTTCCTGGCCAATGTAGTACCTTCGGGTGGAGCATTGGAAAATCACATGTAATGTCTTAGCTGTCGTACGTTTTCTTCCTTTTTTTCAAACTCATTTTCCATGTGTTCCACAACCTTAGGATCGGTTGTTGATACAACAACAGATTGACCCATTCTACCATGTAAAACAGTTTTTCCACTACCACTCATAGTTCCTGAGGTTTCAATTAACTGTCCTGCAAGTGTTCTCTGTGCTATAGTTTGTTGATTGGCATCATAATTTAATTGGAATTTGTTTAGCTTCTCCTTTTCTTGTTCATCGACATTGATATAATCTTTCAAATCAGATTCAGCAATGCTAAGAGCAGACTTTAAAGGATCAATATTAAGAGCTACAATTCTTGCTGCTAATGCATTTTTCTGTTCCTGAAGCTCTTGGATTTGGATGCTAAAAGTTTCTCGAATAGCATCAAGTTCAGTGGTTAGCATTCTTTGTTCGTCTAACATATCCTCCTTCTTTTTAACACATTCAAGAATAGTCTCTTGGTTTTGTTCCAGAATTCTTTGTAAACCTGTCAACTTTTTCTGTTCCTTGACGAGTTCTTCTTTTTTGCTTGCGTGATTTATTAATTTGAACCATGTCTTCTTGAATCTGCATGTCTTTTTTGTTTGCTGCATTAAAAGCTTCCTTGATGTTGTCCCTTCTTTGTACTAAAGTTTCATGTTTTTTTGAAGTCTGTATATAAATGGTGTCTTTCGTTGTTTTTTCTTTACTGATTGCGTCAAGTTGGGTTTCTAATTCTTGTCGAGTGTTTGCTGCAGAAGCATTGTTTTCTTCAACAGTTTGCAACTTATCTTGTGTGCCATATATGTGCCACTGGTACACAATATTTTTATCAAAAACAACTTTATTACCCAGTTTTAAAAACTCCACAACTTCTTTCATAGGTTCTAGTTTTAAAAACTGTTCAACTTCAGTTTCAATAAACTTAACACGATTCAGTTTTTCTGCTCTTTGTCTAGAAAGTCTTTCTAAGAGTTCATCTAACTTGACAAGAGGAGTCTTAAATCTTGTTGTACCAATAATATCGTCAAGATACTCCAACATACCAGTTTCATATTCAGTTTCAGCCTTACATTTCATCATTGAAATTTGTTTCACTTCACTCTGCGAAATTAAAAATTTGCTATGATGTAAATCAATTCCATGCTTGCGAAGAAGTTTTGTTACTTCCTTAAATTGAACACGACTACCATTTATAGTGTAATGTGAAGAATTATCTTTATGAGCAGTACGTGAAACTGTAAACTCGCTTCCAGGAATTTTTTCATAATCATTAATTCCTTTATCAACTATCACAGCACAATTTACAGTTACACTACAAGATGGAATATGCTGATAGTTTTCAGCATTATATATTAATACCGAAACCTTCTCGGAACAAATTTTAGTATCACGATAACCAAATACAAATAACATAGCATCAATTACGATGCTACTATCACTGCGATTTGGTCCAATAATAACATTAAACCACTTATGAAATGGCCCTAGTATAAGATTGTCTGCAGAACTCTTAAAAAAAGAAAGGCTAATGCTTGTAATAATGAGTCTTTGTCTCGTAGTTTGATCAGTACAAGCAGCTCTTGGTGGAGAAATGTATATACCTTCAACACACATGGATCCTTCTTCATTCAAATTGTCTTTTACTTTAAAGGAATTGTCTTGTTCGTTTTCTGAACCATCTTCTACCACTAATTTATATTTCCGAGCTTTAGTGACAAGCATATTGTTTTAAATAATTGATGTTTAAGGTATTAAAACTATGTTACAATAATTATTCTTGAGAAGCTACTTGGGCGTTAACCGAGACCGACACCCAAAACAACAATAAACAATAATACAGCAAGAAGCATTCATGTACTAAATTTGGAGATAGTATAGTTAGGAACCGCTGTGAGTAATATAGGTCTTTCAAAATCTCAAGGTCTGTGAGATGCGCAATGAAGGAAGCCAGAGGTATCGAATAAAAAGAAAGAACAATACAAGTAAAATCTAAAAACATTAAACTTCCGGATGCGTATTCTGAATTAACTCAACTGTTTTGCTATGTGGATTGCATAACCAATAATTTATCAACATAATATAAATTACAAAACTACAGTGTTTGTATGCGGAACCAACTTTTTTGGTGTTTGTTTATTGATCTTTTTATGTGTCATGTTTTCGTGCGTGTGTGGATAATAATAGACAGGCTAAATTTTTTAAAACTCTTGGCAGCCAAAATACTGTACTATTATTATTTTTTAAGAATGCATATTTCATAGAATCATACTATAATAAAATTACTACCACAATCCTCAAATTGGCCCACATTAGATTTAGGACGTCTCTTATTAATTTTCTTCCTTCTGAAATAATTCGCTCGAATGTGTTTAGTCTAACTCCAGTTGCTGTTGCTACTCGTTCTTGTAAATTATTCACAGGAATAACAGGCATTCCATTCTTTTTTCTTCTTTTAAACTTTACACACTATAAATAATTTCTCTGCCTTGACTATGAACTGTTTTCCTGCGGTTACTCATTGTAAAATTAAAAGCTCAGAAATAACAAAGTAATCTGTAAAACCAAACATTATTCTTCTAATTGAATTGAAACCTTCATTATACCTACAAATAAAAACTAGACTGAGTTGCAGTAGTTTTGAAAAAACTTGTTGGAGTTGAATCAAGGCTGAAATCTCATAAATAATAATCAAAAACAATAATGATGAACCACAAATCTTAATACGCAAATAAATGACAAATGAATTAAAAATCAACAGCTGAGTTGTCAATGTTTTTTGTTTGATAATAGTTATTATAATATTAGATAGCCGTACTCGAGACACCACTTTACGTATAAGGAGAACATGTATATGACTCTCTCGCTCGCGCTTCATGTCAGTCATTCTAATTGTAATGCTATGTTAGGTTTGCTGCTACAATAAAGTATCTTAAAGTGTATTATTTTATTTATTTAGATTTATCCAGTAAATGTTAAAACATGGCGCAGCCTAAGTAGAACCTATAGTGGAAAAAATATCGCAAGTATATAACAGTCTACGAAAGTTAGAATAATTTTTAGGTACGTTGGACGAGTCTATTACGAAGTATAAAATGGCCGCCGCTAACGGCCCTGTAAAATTACCGCCAGAATTTGACCTACAAGGGCAACATGCCGCCAGTGAGTGGAAATTCTGGAAAATTGTCTTCGAAGACTATTTAGTAGCAACCGGGCAGCATGAGGCAGCTGATCGAGTAAAACTATCGATTTTAAGAAATATACTTGGTTGTGAATCAGCAAGTATCATGTCTACGTTCATACTAAAAGACGAAGAAAAAAATAAGTATAGAGCCACAATGGAGCTATTGGATAAATATGTAAATCCGCGCGTCAACGAATGTTTTGAAAGGTACGATTTTATTAAACGTGTGCAGAAGGAAAGCGAAAGTTTCGAGCATTTTCTCACAGATTGTAAACATTTAGTAAAATCTTGTAACTATAATAATGTTGATCCAAACGAATCTGCTGAAGAATAATCGTTACGAGATAAAATCGTAATGGGTATTCGAGATCCCACTACAAGAGAAGCTCTTTTAAGGGTTGACAACCTGACATTAGTTAAAGCTATTGATTTCTGTCGCACCAGCGAACAAAGTAAGTCACAAAGTTTTCAATTCCAACAGCGAGTGATATCAACCGAGCTATTTTGGAGAAAAGGAACTTTCCTAAGAAGAAATCTAAGTCTAGGGATGACAAGAGCACATCGCACGAGAAATTTTTATGTCGTAGATGTCAGAAATCACATGGACCACGTGAATGCCCTGCCTTTGGCAAGAAATGCAGAAAATGTGGGTTTTGAAAATCACTTTGCGGTAGCATGCAAGGTAAGGAATGTGAAAGCTGCAGAAAAAAGCGGTGAATCCAGCGATTCTGAAATGTTTGTGCAAAATTTAAATGTTATGCTTTGTAAATGTAATAAAATTAGGTGTGAACATTCTAACAAGAGTATTTGGGAAGAATATTTGGTTATCGAGAATGTTAAACTTAGAAGTAAGTTAGATACAGAAGCTGATGTAAATGTTATGCCCGTATCAATTTTTCATAAATTTAAAAATAATTATAGGGTAAGACCGACTGAATATGTATTAAAAGCTTTTGAAGGTCCAATTGCAAAACCTATCGGTATTATAAATTTAGGTATTAAGTATAAAGATCAAAGTATATTTGAGGATTTTGTAATTGTTGATGGTGTTAATCAGGTTCTGATTGGTGGTCGAGCTTGTCTTCAGTTAAATTTGATAAAAAGGGTCAATAAAATTGATTTGAGTTCTGATATAAATAACTAGACCACATTTATCAATGAAAATTTAGATATTTTTACAGGGTTTGGTAAATTTCCTGATGTTGTAAAATTCACAACTTGTAAAAAATTTGAGTCTGTGTGTTATCCGCCTAGTAGATGTCCGATACAGATTAGGGACGATTTAAAAAATGAACTAGATAGATTAATTAAAAGGAACGCTGTAGTCAAAGTTGATCAAATAGACTCGCGTACAAGTATTAATCGAATGATAATTGTTGAAAAAAGTAATGGTAAATTGCGGATTTGTTTAGACCCTTCCGATTTAAACAAGCAAATAATTCGTAAACCTAGAATAAGCCCAACTATCGAAGAAATATGTGCAAAGCTAGTAAATAAAAAATATTTTACTGTATTTGATATGGCAGAAGGGTATTATCATATTGTTATAGATGAAAATTCCTCGTGGAAATGTTGTTTCTCCACGCCTTTTGGAATTTATAGGTATATCGTGTTACCATATGGTTTGTCGAACTCTCAAGACTTATTTGAAGAAGTAGTTGAAAATAATTTTGGGGACATTGATAACATAGTAATCTGTTACGATGATATCATAGTAGCCGGTATAAACAAAAAGGAGCACAACAAAGCGGTTACAGAGATAATTGAGCGTGCTAGGAAAACGGGATGTAAATTTAAAAGACAAATTCCAATATTGCAAAACAGAAGTTAAATTTAAGGGGCAAATTTTTTCTAATGCAGGTATGAAAATAGATCCAGATAGGGTTAAAACTCTCTGTAAATTAGAAAACCCCACAAATAAAGTTGAATTACAAAGAATTATTGGCGCGTTTAACTATATTCGTAATATATACCAAACATGGCAGAAATAATGCACCCACTATGCGAATTATTAAAAAATAATATAGAATGGCAGTGGTTACCCAAATAGCAAGAGTGTTTTGAAAAAATTAAAAGCGATAGTGTCTAAACCACCTGCCTTAATATCGTTTAATCCAAAAGAAAAAATTATATTACAATGTGATGCTTCCAAAAACGGGTTAGGGTGATGTATGTTTCAAATACACGACAACTCGTTAAAATTAGTAGCATGTTCATTACGTTCAATGAATAAGCATGAGATAAATTACAGCCAAACTGAGAAAGAGTTACTGGCTATTTATTTTGAAACCCAAAAATTCCATAATTTTATTTACCGTAATGAAATAGATGTTCAATCAAATCATAAACCGATTGTTTCGATCATGAAAAAGCCTATTTGTAAAACTGGTTCTGTTAGACTACAACGTCTAAGGTTAAAATTACTCAAATATTTACTTAACGTATATTATGTACCAGGTAAGAGTATTCATTTTGCAGACATGCTTTCACGATCAAGTTTAAAATCTGAAAGTTTTGATCCGGATATGTTTGATATGGTTCATATGGTCTCAAGACATTTGCCTATGAGCAATGACAGAATAAATTAATTTAGAACGGAAACTGCTAAAGACAAAACCTTGTCTAAAATTTCAGATTATTATTACAACGGATGGCCGACAAAAATAAGATTGCTGAAAGTGTAAAGCCATACTATAATTTAAAAAATGTATGAGTTCTAGTGTCTAACCATTTTTAAATAATTTTTTAATTTTTGGTCTAGCACGACACTCGGAAGAAAGTGCCGTGCTGATTATTTCTAGCGAATTTTTCGATATATATATATATATATATATATATATATATATATATATTGACAGTTCTACATCAGTTCTAACAATTACGACCACTTTTAGCCTGACTTCCAGTGGTTAACCATTTGTAAATAATCCTTTAATTTTTGTTGTAGCACGGCACTAGGAAAAAAGTGCCGTGCTTAATATTTATAGCGAATTTTCGATATATATCGACAGTTTTACATGAGGTCTAACAGCTACGATCAATTTAAGCCTGAGTTCCAGTGTCTAACCATTTTTAAATAAGTTTTTAATTTTTGGTCTAGCACGACACTCGGAAGAAAGTGCCGTGCTGATTATTTCTAGCGAATTTTTCGATATATATTGACAGTTCTACAAGAGTTCTAACAGCTACGAGCAATTTGAGCCTGAGTTCTAGTGTCTAACCATTTTTAAATAATCTTTTAATTTTTGATCGAGCACGACACTCGAAAAAAAGTGTCGTGCAGATAATTTCTAGCGAATTTTTCGATATATATATCGACAGTTCTACATCAGTTCTAACAATTACGACCACTTTTAGCCTGACTTCCAGTGGTTAACCATTTGTAAATAATCCTTTAATTTTTGTTGTAGCACGGCACTAGGAAAAAAGTGCCGTGCTGATTATTTATAGCGAATTTTTCGATATATATCGACAGTTCTACATGAGGTCTAACAGCTACGATCAATTTTAGCCTGAGTTCCAGTGTCTAACCATTTTAAAATAATTTTTTAATTTTTGGTCTAGCACGACACTCGGAAGAAAGTGCCGTGCTGATTATTTCTAGCGAATTTTTCGATATATATATTGACAGTTCTACAAGAGTTCTAACAGCTACGACCACTTTTAGCCTGAGTTGCAGTGTCTAACCATTTTAAATAATCTTTAATTTTGGTCTAGCACGACACTCGGAAAAAGTGTCGTGCTGATCATTTCTAGCGAATTTTCGATATATATCGACAGTTCTACATGATTTCTAACAACTACGACCACTTTTACCCTGAGTTCCAGTGTCTAACTATTTTTAAATAATTTTTAATTTTGGTATAGCACGACACTCGGAAAAAAGTGCCGTGTTGATTATTTCTAGCGAATTTTTTTATATATGTCGACATTTATACATGAGTTCTAACAGCTACGAGCAATTTTAGCCTGAGTTCTAGTGTCTAAGCATTTTTAAATAATTTTTTAATTTTTGATCGAGCACGACACTTAAAAAAGTGTCGTGCTGATCATTTCTAGCGAATTTTCGATATATATATCGACAGTTCTACATCAGTTCTAACAATTACGACCACTTTTAGCCTGACTTCCAGTGGTTAACCATTTGTAAATAATCCTTTAATTTTTGTTGTAGCACGGCACTAGGAAAAAAGTGCCATGCTGAATATTTCTAGCGAATTTATCGATATATATCGACAGTTCTACATGAGTTCTAACAACTACGACCACTTTTACCCCGAGTTCCAGTGTCTAACTATTTTTAAATAATTTTTTAATTTTTGGTATAGCACGACACTCAGAAAAAAGTGCCGTGCTGAATATTTATAGCGAATTTTTCGATATATATCGACAGTTCTACATGAGGTCTAACAGCTACGATCAATTTTAGCCTGACTTCCAGTGGTTAACCATTTGTAAATAATCCTTTAATTTTTGTTGTAGCACGGCACTAGGAAAAAAGTGCCATGCTGAATATTTCTAGCGAATTTATCGATATATATCGACAGTTCTACATGAGTTCTAACAACTACGACCACTTTTACCCTGAGTTCCAGTGTCTAACCATTTTTAAATAATTTTTTAATTTTTGGTCTAGCACGACACTCGGAAGAAAGTGCCGTGCTGATTATTTCTAGCGAATTTTTCGATATATATATATATATTGACAGTTCTACAAGAGTTCTAACAGCTACGACCACTTTTAGGTCGTAACGAGGATAATGAACATAGTTTTAATCAAAATTTTCACGTGGACCTGACGAACCACAATCGGATGTGATACAATTAAATACAATAAGTCAAACCGTATTACCTTATATTGAAATACCAAAAGTAAATTTAAAATTCCTGATAGACACGGGATCATCACGAACATTAATTAGCCCAACAACTGTAAAAGCATTCTACACAGATTTTGTAGAGGAACAACCCTTTAAAATACAAACCGCACACAAAACAACCGTACATAAATATATAGCGCACATTCCTTTACCACGAATTTTCGGGACGAAAATGAAACATAAATTTTGTATATTTAACTTTAACGACAAGTATAATGGATTAATAGGCATGGATTTATTAGAGAAACTTGGTGCAAAAATAAATTTACAGAACCGTATTCTTATAACTAAGTTTAATAAAATCCCTATACGATTTCAAGACCATTCTAACACCGAACATAAATACACCATCGAACCAAGAACGGAAAAATTAATTAAATTACCAATTAACGCTAAAGATACTGTAGGAATAATTAACCATATTTCATTCGGACTCGGATTGAAAACACCGACAGCATTAGTAAATGTTAAAGACAAATACGCACTTACGACAATTATTAACTCGAACGAACAACCCGTACAACTTACAGTCACGAAGCCGCTAGAAATTCATGAAGTAAATTTCGAAGAAATAGACTTAGACGAGTACACAATTACTGAAGGACAACCTAACTTAGATGAAGACAGAATATTACGAGAAAATTTAAATAACCTCCGTTTAGATCATATGAATGACGAGGAACGTAAAGCAATTCATAACCTTTGTTTAGAATACCGTGATATTTTCTACAGCGACAAACTACCTTTGACTTTTACGAACACAATTAAACATGCAATTAGACTGACGGACGAAACACCGACTTATAAAAAAGCATACCGATTACCACAAGCAAGTCAAGAAGAAGCAGACAGACAAATACAAGAATTATTGCAACAAGACATAATTCGACATTCAGAATCCCCCTGGAGCAGTCCAGTCATTATAGTGCCCAAACGTAAAGACGCCTCGGTAAACAGAAATTTCGAATGGTAATAGACTATAGACAATTGAATGAAAAGACTATTGACGACCGATATCCTCTCCCAAATATTTCCGAGATACTTGATAAGTTAGGAAAAGTCAATACTTTTCCACAATAGATTTGGCCTCGGCTATCACCAGGTACAAATGGAAGAAAAGAACATAAACAAAACAGCCTTTTCCACCCCTCGGGGACACTATGAGTATAAACGCATGCCATTCGGTTTAAAAAATGCACCCGCCACCTTTCAGAGGGTGATGGACAATATTTTAAGAGGAATACAAAACGAAAAATGCTTAGTGTATTTAGACGACTTAATAATTTACTCGACCTCCTTACAAGAACACCTAGAAAGACTACGCGCAGTATTTAACAGACTAAGACAAGCACAATTCAAAATTCAGCTAGACAAAAGCGAATTCTTACAAAAAGAAGTTGCCTTTCTTGGACACATCGTAACACCCGACGGAGTAAAGCCTAACCCTGACAAAATATCAGCCGTTTTAAATTACCCAATTCCACGAACAAATAAAGAAATAAAAAGTTTTTTAGGACTTTCAGGATATTACAGACGTTTTATTAAGGATTACGCAAAACTTAGGAAACCATTAACGCAATGTTTAAAAAAAGGACATAAAGTAGAACATACACCCGACTTTACAAAAGCATTTGAGACAGTAAAATCACTGTTAACGAACCATCCGGTATTACAATACCCGGATTTCTCAAAAACTTTTATTCTAACTACGGACGCTTCCAATGTTGCTTTAGGCGCCATTTTAAGCCAAGGAACAATTGGACAGGATAGACCTATATGTTACGCCTCGAGAACACTAAACGAGAGCGAACAAAAATACAGTACAATAGAAAAGGAACTATTAAGTATAGTGTGGGCAACGAAATACTTTCGACCATACCTATACGGACGCAAATTTACAATCTACACCGATCACCGACCACTTGTTTGGTTGTTTAAACTAAAAGAACCCAACTCAAAGCTACAAAGATGGAAAGTAAGACTAGAAGAATATGACTACAAAATCATTTACAAAAGCGGAAAATGCAACACGAACGCAGACGCTTTAAGCCGCATTCAAATAAACGCTATAGACAACGAATCAATAATAGGAAACCTAGACGACACAGAAATTCGCGACGATTTAGACGAAGTAGAGGACAGTAAAACAATGGACTCAACACAAGACGCAGAACCTAAACACGCTATTCGAATACTAGACGAAGCTATTGACTACAAACCGAATCAATTTTTTATTAACGAAGTCTTAACTGACCCGAACCCTACAAAATTCACGAATCAAGGTAATAAGAAAATCTACCAAGTAGAAATTACGCGAGACGAGAACGACCAACAAATCACGCAATTCTTTAAAGAATATACACCGGAGAAAAAACGATACTACCTTTATTTTACTTCATAAAACTTGTACAAGAAATTTTCAGAAACTTACGTTAAATTATTTAATAACATAGGACCGGAATTAATTAGATGTACGCGCAAATTAATCAACTTGACGGACAAAGACGAAATAATTACCGCTATTAGAAACCAGCACGAGGGTAAAACTAACCATCGTGGTATAAATGAAACTTTAAAGCAGATCCAACGACGATACTATTTCCATAACATGAAAGAAATAATTACAAATTACATTAACAAATGTGAGCTCTGCGATAAAGCAAAGTATGACCGAATACCCTAAAATTCCGTTAATGCTAACGCAAACCCCGATAAACCATTTCAAAACTATTCGTTGACACTTTCGTAGTGGAATCCGAAATTTCTTAACAATCGTAGACGCCTTCACGAAACTAGGACAGGCGATACCAATAATATCGAAAAACAGTGTTGACGTAATACAAGGACTTATACAATATTTCACATGCTACGGAACCCTCGAAATGATTACACTAGATAACGGAACAGAGTTTAGAAACGAGACAGTACAGAACATTTTAGAATTACATAAAATTAAAATTCATTTTGTAACGGAGAATAACCCGATTCAAATGGCCTCGTAGAGCGTTTCCATTCGACCTTACTAGAGCAAATTAGATTGCTGAAAATTCAATTCCCCAAAGAACCAATTACCAATATAATACCCTATGCACTAATTGCATACAATAACATCATACATTCAACAACAAATTTTACACCGTTAGAGTTAACCTTAGGGCATTCTGACTCCCGCAACCCGCTAGATATACACTATAATCACCAGGTATATCAGCAATACGCTAAAGAACATAAAGATAAATTAAATACGACCTATAATAACATTAAGAATAAATTGGTCACCGAGAAAGAGCGAGTTTTGACCAAGCGTAATGCAGACACTTCAATCAAAAAATTTGAAGTAGGACAAACAGTTTTTGAAAGAAATTTCAAGAACAAACGACACAAAACAGCACCTAGAAATTTAGGACCCTTCACTATAAAAAGAATATCAGACAAAAACGTTGCCGTGCTAGACAACGGCAAAATCACAAAGTACGTACACCTGAAAAATTTACGACACCATTCTTTTTCAGATTCCTCACCGTCATCGTCATTGGCACAATCATGCTGTTCAAGCCAATCACAACCAGCGACGACGGAATGAAACTAGAACTAATTACAGACAACCCAGGACTGATACCTTTAAAATTAGGACTTATGCAAAACACGATTGATTACTGGACACTGATACAAAAATTTGATTTAACTAAGGTAAAGAACGAATTTCAATTAATAGAACGCAATTACAACACAATAAATAATTCAGTTTTTCTATCCAAATTTGGCAAAGAATATTCAAGAGAAATGCACAATTACATCTACATTGTAGAAAACATGTTGCAAACCACAAACGAACGATTCAACCGAATTATACCTAGAACGACTACTAGAAGACACAAACGTGGACTCATTGACGGACTTGGATCAATTATTAAAATTAATACAGGTAATTTAGATCAAACAGATGCCGAACGTTACGATAAATTAATACAAGAATTAAGTAAGAATCAAGACGAGCTTAAAACCGTATTGAAAGAACAAATTTCATTAACCCAGTCAACGATAATTAAATTTAACTATACAATTTCTAAACTAGCGAGCAACCAACTTATTATGCAGAGTAGAATAATGCAATTAGAACAAAGCATGAATAATGTAACTATACACAATATTAATATGTACACTTTGGTAATTTTTAACACAGTGTTTAATCAAATTATTGCAGCAATTGTAGTAATACAGCAAATTCTCGACACCTTAGAAAATGTCATAACATTCGCGCAATTAAATACACTGCACTCAAGTATTATTGACCCAAACGAATTATTAACAGAACTACACACAGTTTCACCCTTCATAAAAAATAATAAATTACCTTTCGAGATAAACCCTGACAACGTAATTTTATTTACGAAAATTGCACAGGTAAAAGCATATGCGAAAGACAACGAAATAATTTTTATTGTAGAAATCCCAATTGTAGAAGCGAGTTCATATAATTATTTTCACATGTTTGCATTTCCAATCAGAGTTGGAGACAAATTTCAAATTATTGTACCAAAAGGTAAGTTTTTAGCACTAAATGACCTTAAGTACGGTCTGGCAAACGAAAAATGTAACGAAGTTATGCCAAGTCAGTATATTTGTAACTCACTTACTACAAATTATATTAAAGACGAGAGCCCTTGCGAGGTTCAATTATTAAAATTATCGAGTAACTACGAAACTTGTTCGAGGAGATATATAGATATCACTCAAAGAAAATGCAAAAGTAACTGAAAATAAATGGATCGCCATTTTTCCTCAAGAAACGATTGCGACTTCATTTTGCGGAATAGATGAAAACAACATGGCACTACTCGGTAGTTATTTAATAACGTTGAAAGAGGACTGCTATATAAGAATTGAAAACGAAATTATCCGCGTGTATAAAAATCCAGTGTTAACAAAAAAGTATGCGAATTTGCCAAGTCTAGAATTCGTATCTAATGAACGACAAGATTTAACCACTGCCGTAATAGAACCTATGAAACTAGAACATTTAGAGTTAGATAATCTGGATAGTGTTGTGAAAGCGATGGACGGAAATTTACAAAAAGTGAATAGTTTAAGAACGCCCAGCGTACACTATGATAATATAAGCGTATGGACAATTGTCGGATATATTGTAATTATCACAATTGTAGTTGTATTGATACGTAAACTATATATAAAATATCAAGCGCAGCTAGCACATAATGTTGTAAAGAGATAGAGAATAAGCAAAAGAACGTATTAGAAACCATTTCATTAGCAAAGTAAGTTAGGTAAAAGTGTAAAAGTAGGAACTTTTAATAAAATTTCTCGTTGAACTTGAAATTTTCCCATAGGATGGGAGAAGTTACAGATTCGCAATATATAGTGCGAATAAAGTAATATTTGTAAAGTTGCTTTGCAAGCACTTTGTAGAGATTCTGTTAAGTTATAGTAAGTGTTCTAAATCTAAGGAAACATAAATTAGTACAATTTGATATTTTAAATGAAACGAAGTAAAGCTGTCATTTTAATTCTAGATTTATTAGGAAACCATTAATATTAAGATTATGTTTTGTACACTTATGTATTTAGCTTTTGACACCAATAACAAAATTTCATGTAATTTATGTGGGACTGCGATACTTTGGTAGTTTCTCAGGACCATTCTGAACGTTTTACGACTTTCTGTCTAGATTAGAAATAATTAATATTTCCAAAAGTAATTAAAGCACATGGCCGGATATTGTAAACGACCACTAAATCTTAGTAATAAAATATGTATAGTTTTAAGTAATCCAATGATTAATGGAATAGGGTAAAATGTCAATTGTAGAGTAGGGAGAAACCCAACAAGAGAACAGAAATTGAACTGAGAAGACAGACTTGTCCCAGCAGTTGAAGCTTTAACATTGCCTCTCTGCCGGAGTACAATAGTTTCAAGTAATAGTTTTAATACCTTTAAATAAATGTAATACAGTGTTAGCTATTGTGTATTAAGATTGTACGACTGTATAATAAATCTTTTTTTTAAAAACAAAATAGCTTGGCCCAACCTGTATTTCACGACACTCGGAAAAAGTGCCGTGCTGATTATTTCTAGCGAATTTTTCGATATATATTGACAGTTCTACAAAAGTTCTAACAGCTACGACCACTTTTAGCCTGAGTTGCAGTGTCTAACCATTTTAAATAATTTTTCAATTTTTGGTCTAGCACGACACTCGGAAAAAAGTGTCGTGCTGATTATTTCTAGCGAATTTTTCGATATATATCGACAGTTCTACATGAGTTCTAACAACTACGACCACTTTTACCCTGAGTTCCAGTGTCTAACTATTTTTAAATAATTTTTCAATTTTTGGTCTAGCACGACACTCGGAAAAAAGTGTCGTGCTGATCATTTCTAGCGAATTTTTCGATATATATATCGACAGTTCTACATCAGTTCTAACAATTACGACCACTTTTAGCCCGACTTCCAGTGGTTAACCATTTGTAAATAATCCTTTAATTTTTGTTGTAGCACGGCACTAGGAAAAAAGTGCCGTGCTGAATATTTATAGCGAATTTTTCGATATATACCGACAGTTCTACATGAGGTCTAACAGCTACGATCAATTTTAGCCTGACTTCCAGTGGTTAACCATTTGTAAATAATCCTTTAATTTTGTTGTAGCACGGCACTAGGAAAAAAGTGCCATGCTGAATATTTCTAGCGAATTTATCGATATATATCGACAGTTCTACATGAGTTCTAACAACTACGACCACTTTTACCCTGAGTTCCAGTGTCTAACCATTTTTAAATAATTTTTAATTTTGGTCTAGCACGACACTCGGAAGAAAGTGCCGTGCTGATTATTTCTAGCGAATTTTTCGATATATATATATATATTGACAGTTCTACAAGAGTTCTAACAGCTACGACCACTTTTAGGTCGTAACGAGGATAATGAACATAGTTTTAATCAAAATTTTCACGTGGACCTGACGAACCACAATCGGATGTGATACAATTAAATACAATAAGTCAAACCGTATTACCTTATATTGAAATACCAAAAGTAAATTTAAAATTCCTGATAGACACGGGATCATCACGAACATTAATTAGCCCAACAACTGTAAAGCATTCTACACAGATTTTGTAGAGGAACAACCCTTTAAAATACAAACCGCACACAAAACAACCGTACATAAATATATAGCGCACATTCCTTTACCACGAATTTTCGGGACGAAAATGAAACATAAATTTTGTATATTTAACTTTAACGACAAGTATAATGGATTAATAGGCATGGATTTATTAGAGAAACTTGGTGCAAAAATAAATTTACAGAACCGTATTCTTATAACTAAGTTTAATAAAATCCTATACGATTTCAAGACCATTCTAACACCGAACATAAATACACCATCGAACCAAGAACGGAAAAATTAATTAAATTACCAATTAACGCTAAAGATACTGTAGGAATAATTAACCATATTTCATTCGGACTCGGATTGAAAACACCGACAGCATTAGTAAATGTTAAAGACAAATACGCACTTACGACAATTATTAACTCGAACGAACAACCCGTACAACTTACAGTCACGAAGCCGCTAGAAATTCATGAAGTAAATTTCGAAGAAATAGACTTAGACGAGTACACAATTACTGAAGGACAACCTAACTTAGATGAAGACAGAATATTACGAGAAAATTTAAATAACCTCCGTTTAGATCATATGAATGACGAGGAACGTAAAGCAATTCATAACCTTTGTTTAGAATACCGTGATATTTTCTACAGCGACAAACTACCTTTGACTTTTACGAACACAATTAAACATGCAATTAGACTGACGGACGAAACACCGACTTATAAAAAAAGCATACCGATTACCACAAGCAAGTCAAGAAGAAGCAGACAGACAAATACAAGAATTATTGCAACAAGACATAATTCGACATTCAGAATCCCCCTGGAGCAGTCCAGTCATTATAGTGCCCAAACGTAAAGACGCCTCGGGTAAACAGAAATTTCGAATGGTAATAGACTATAGACAATCGAATGAAAAGACTATTGACGACCGATATCCTCTCCCAAATATTTCCGAGATACTTGATAAGTTAGGAAAAAGTCAATACTTTTCCACAATAGATTTGGCCTCGGGCTATCACCAGGTACAAATGGAAGAAAAGGACATAAACAAAACAGCCTTTTCCACCCCCTCGGGGACACTATGAGTATAAACGCATGCCATTCGGTTTAAAAAATGCACCCGCCACCTTTCAGAGGGTGATGGACAATATTTTAAGAGGAATACAAAACGAAAATGCTTAGTGTATTTAGACGACTTAATAATTTACTCGACCTCCTTACAAGAACACCTAGAAAGACTACGCGCAGTATTTAACAGACTAAGACAAGCACAATTCAAAATTCAGCTAGACAAAAGCGAATTCTTACAAAAAAGAAGTTGCCTTTCTTGGACACATCGTAACACCCGACGGAGTAAAGCCTAACCCTGACAAAATATCAGCCGTTTTAAATTACCCAATTCCACGAACAAATAAAGAAATAAAAAGTTTTTTAGGACTTTCAGGATATTACAGACGTTTTATTAAGGATTACGCAAAACTTACGAAACCATTAACGCAATGTTTAAAAAAAGGACATAAAGTAGAACATACACCCGACTTTACAAAAGCATTTGAGACAGTAAAATCACTGTTAACGAACCATCCGGTATTACAATACCCGGATTTCTCAAAAACTTTTATTCTAACTACGGACGCTTCCAATGTTGCTTTAGGCGCCATTTTAAGCCAAGGAACAATTGGACAGGATAGACCTATATGTTACGCCTCGAGAACACTAAACGAGAGCGAACAAAAATACAGTACAATAGAAAAGGAACTATTTAAGTATAGTGTGGGCAACGAAATACTTTCGACCATACCTATACGGACGCAAATTTACAATCTACACCGATCACCGACCACTTGTTTGGTTGTTTAAACTAAAAGAACCCAACTCAAAGCTACAAAGATGGAAAGTAAGACTAGAAGAATATGACTACAAAATCATTTACAAAAGCGGAAAATGCAACACGAACGCAGACGCTTTAAGCCGCATTCAAATAAACGCTATAGACAACGAATCAATAATAGGAAACCTAGACGACACAGAAATTCGCGACGATTTAGACGAAGTAGAGGACAGTAAAACAATGGACTCAACACAAGACGCAGAACCTAAACACGCTATTCGAATACTAGACGAAGCTATTGACTACAAACCGAATCAATTTTTTTATTAACGAAGTCTTAACTGACCCGAACCCTACAAAATTCACGAATCAAGGTAATAAGAAAATCTACCAAGTAGAAATTACGCGAGACGAGAACGACCAACAAATCACGCAATTCTTTAAAGAATATACACCGGAAAAAAAACGATACTACCTTTATTTTACTTCATAAAACTTGTACAAGAAATTTTCAGAAACTTACGTTAAATTATTTAATAACATAGGACCGGAATTAATTAGATGTACGCGCAAATTAATCAACTTGACGGACAAAGACGAAATAATTACCGCTATTAGAAACCAGCACGAGGGTAAAACTAACCATCGTGGTATAAATGAAACTTTAAAGCAGATCCAACGACGATACTATTTCCATAACATGAAAGAAATAATTACAAATTACATTAACAAATGTGAGCTCTGCGATAAAGCAAAGTATGACCGAATACCCCCTAAAATTCCGTTAATGCTAACGCAAACCCCCGATAAACCATTTCAAAAACTATTCGTTGACACTTTCGTAGTGGAATCCCGAAATTTCTTAACAATCGTAGACGCCTTCACGAAACTAGGACAGGCGATACCAATAATATCGAAAAACAGTGTTGACGTAATACAAGGACTTATACAATATTTCACATGCTACGGAACCCTCGAAATGATTACACTAGATAACGGAACAGAGTTTAGAAACGAGACAGTACAGAACATTTTAGAATTACATAAAATTAAAATTCATTTTGTAACGGAGAATAACCCCCGATTCAAATGGCCTCGTAGAGCGTTTCCATTCGACCTTACTAGAGCAAATTAGATTGCTGAAAATTCAATTCCCCAAAGAACCAATTACCAATATAATACCCTATGCACTAATTGCATACAATAACATCATACATTCAACAACAAATTTTACACCGTTAGAGTTAACCTTAGGGCATTCTGACTCCGCAACCCGCTAGATATACACTATAATCACCAGGTATATCAGCAATACGCTAAAGAACATAAAGATAAATTAAATACGACCTATAATAACATTAAGAATAAATTGGTCACCGAGAAAGAGCGAGTTTTGACCAAGCGTAATGCAGACACTTCAATCAAAAAATTTGAAGTAGGACAAACAGTTTTGAAAGAAATTTCAAGAACAAACGACACAAAACAGCACCTAGAAATTTAGGACCCTTCACTATAAAAAGAATATCAGACAAAAACGTTGCCGTGCTAGACAACGGCAAAATCACAAAGTACGTACACCTGAAAAATTTACGACACCATTCTTTTTCAGATTCCTCACCGTCATCGTCATTGGCACAATCATGCTGTTCAAGCCAATCACAACCAGCGACGACGGAATGAAACTAGAACTAATTACAGACAACCCAGGACTGATACCTTTAAAATTAGGACTTATGCAAAACACGATTGATTACTGGACACTGATACAAAAATTTGATTTAACTAAGGTAAAGAACGAATTTCAATTAATAGAACGCAATTACAACACAATAAATAATTCAGTTTTTCTATCCAAATTTGGCAAAGAATATTCAAGAGAAATGCACAATTACATCTACATTGTAGAAAACATGTTGCAAACCACAAACGAACGATTCAACCGAATTATACCTAGAACGACTACTAGAAGACACAAACGTGGACTCATTGACGGACTTGGATCAATTATTAAAATTAATACAGGTAATTTAGATCAAACAGATGCCGAACGTTACGATAAATTAATACAAGAATTAAGTAAGAATCAAGACGAGCTTAAAACCGTATTGAAAGAACAAATTTCATTAACCCAGTCAACGATAATTAAATTTAACTATACAATTTCTAAACTAGCGAGCAACCAACTTATTATGCAGAGTAGAATAATGCAATTAGAACAAAGCATGAATAATGTAACTATACACAATATTAATATGTACACTTTGGTAATTTTTAACACAGTGTTTAATCAAATTATTGCAGCAATTGTAGTAATACAGCAAATTCTCGACACCTTAGAAAATGTCATAACATTCGCGCAATTAAATACACTGCACTCAAGTATTATTGACCCAAACGAATTATTAACAGAACTACATACAGTTTCACCCTTCATAAAAAATAATAAATTACCTTTCGAGATAAACCCTGACAACGTAATTTTATTTACGAAAATTGCACAGGTAAAAGCATATGCGAAAGACAACGAAATAATTTTTATTGTAGAAATCCCAATTGTAGAAGCGAGTTCATATAATTATTTTCACATGTTTGCATTTCCAATCAGAGTTGGAGACAAATTTCAAATTATTGTACCAAAAGGTAAGTTTTTAGCACTAAATGACCTTAAGTACGGTCTGGCAAACGAAAAATGTAACGAAGTTATGCCAAGTCAGTATATTTGTAACTCACTTACTACAAATTATATTAAAGACGAGAGCCCTTGCGAGGTTCAATTATTAAAATTATCGAGTAACTACGAAACTTGTTCGAGGAGATATATAGATATCACTCAAAGAAAAATGCAAAAAGTAACTGAAAATAAATGGATCGCCATTTTTCCTCAAGAAACGATTGCGACTTCATTTTGCGGAATAGATGAAAACAACATGGCACTACTCGGTAGTTATTTAATAACGTTGAAAGAGGACTGCTATATAAGAATTGAAAACGAAATTATCCGCGTGTATAAAATCCAGTGTTAACAAAAAGTATGCGAATTTGCCAAGTCTAGAATTCGTATCTAATGAACGACAAGATTTAACTACTGCCGTAATAGAACCTATGAAACTAGAACATTTAGAGTTAGATAATCTGGATAGTGTTGTGAAAGCGATGGACGGAAATTTACAAAAAGTGAATAGTTTAAGAACGCCCAGCGTACACTATGATAATATAAGCGTATGGACAATTGTCGGATATATTGTAATTATCACAATTGTAGTTGTATTGATATGTAAACTATATATAAAATATCAAGCGCAGCTAGCACATAATGTTGTAAAAGAGATAGAGAATAAGCAAAAGAACGTATTAGAAACCATTTCATTAGCAAAGTAAGTTAGGTAAAAGTGTAAAAGTAGGAACTTTTAATAAAATTTCTCGTTGAACTTGAAATTTTCCCATAGGATGGGAGAAGTTACAGATTCGCAATATATAGTGCGAATAAAGTAATATTTGTAAAGTTGCTTTGCAAGCACTTTGTAGAGATTCTGTTAAGTTATAGTAAGTGTTCTAAAACTAAGGAAACATAAATTAGTACAATTTGATATTTTAAATGAAACGAAGTAAAGCTGTCATTTTAATTCTAGATTTATTAGGAAACCATTAATATTAAGATTATGTTTTGTACACTTATGTATTTAGCTTTTGACACCAATAACAAAAATTTCATGTAATTTATGTGGGACTGCGATACTTTGGTAGTTTCTCAGGACCATTCTGAACGTTTTACGACTTTCTGTCTAGATTAGAAATAATTAATATTTCCAAAAGTAATTAAAGCACATGGCCGGATATTGTAAACGACCACTAAATCTTAGTAATAAAATATGTATAGTTTTAAGTAATCCAATGATTAATGGAATAGGGTAAAATGTCAATTGTAGAGTAGGGAGAAACCCAACAAGAGAACAGAAATTGAACTGAGAAGACAGACTTGTCCCAGCAGTTGAAGCTTTAACATTGCCTCTCTGCCGGAGTACAATAGTTTCAAGTAATAGTTTTAATACCTTTAAATAAATGTAATACAGTGTTAGCTATTGTGTATTAAGATTGTACGACTGTATAATAAATCTTTTTTTTAAAAACAAAATAGCTTGGCCCAACCTGTATTTCACGACACTCGGATAAAGTGCCGTGCTGATTATTTCTAGCGAATTTTTCGATATATATTGACAGTTCTACAAAAGTTCTAACAATTACGACCACTTTTAGCCTGAGTTGCAGTGTCTAACCATTTTTAAATAATTTTTCAATTTTTGGTCTAGCACGACACTCGGAAAAAGTGTCGTGCTGATCATTTCTAGCGAATTTTTCGATATATATCGACAGTTCTACATGAGTTCTAACAACTACGACCACTTTTACCCTGAGTTCCAGTGTCTAACTATTTTTAAATAATTTTTTAATTTTTGGTATAGCACGACACTCGGAAAAAGTGTCGTGCTGATCATTTCTAGCGAATTTTTCGATATATATATCGACAGTTCTACATCAGTTCTAACAATTACGACCACTTTTAGCCTGACTTCCAGTGGTTAACCATTTGTAAATAATCCTTTAATTTTTGTTGTAGCACGGCACTAGGAAAAAAGTGCCATGCTGAATATTTATAGCGAATTTTTCGATATATATCGACAGTTCTACATGAGGTCTAACAGCTACGATCAATTTTAGCCTGACTTCCAGTGGTTAACCATTTGTAAATAATCCTTTAATTTTTGTTGTAGCACGGCACTAGGAAAAAAGTGCCATGCTGAATATTTCTAGCGAATTTATCGATATATATCGACAGTTCTACATGAGTTCTAACAACTACGACCACTTTTACCCTGAGTTCCAGTGTCTAACCATTTTTAAATAATTTTTTAATTTTTGGTCTAGCACGACACTCGGAAGAAAGTGCCGTGCTGATTATTTCTAGCGAATTTTTCGATATATATATATATATATTGACAGTTCTACAAGAGTTCTAACAGCTACGACCACTTTTAGGTCGTAACGAGGATAATGAACATAGTTTTAATCAAAATTTTCACGTGGACCTGACGAACCACAATCGTATGTGATACAATTAAATACAATAAGTCAAACCGTATTACCTTATATTGAAATACCAAAAGTAAATTTAAAATTCCTGATAGACACGGGATCATCACGAACATTAATTAGCCCAACAACTGTAAAAGCATTCTACACAGATTTTGTAGAGGAACAACCCTTTAAAATACAAACCGCACACAAAACAACCGTACATAAATATATAGCGCACATTCCTTTACCACGAATTTTCGGGACGAAAATGAAACATAAATTTTGTATATTTAACTTTAACGACAAGTATAATGGATTAATAGGCATGGATTTATTAGAGAAACTTGGTGCAAAAATAAATTTACAGAACCGTATTCTATAACTAAGTTTAATAAAATCTATACGATTTCATAGAATTCATAAATATAATAATTTAACATAGACAATACGCCATTTACCTACTTCATGTAACCATTAATATCCTTTAATTTGTTTAAGCACTGGCATAGTAAGTGCCGTGCTTAATATTTAAAGAATCTTCGATAATTAAGTTTTCAAGTCTAACTACGATAATTTTAACTGATCATTACAGTTAGTTAATTTGATGTGAACGAATCAGTTCTGAAATTTAGATCAGATTCTATAATTCTACAATCTACACAGATCTAGTTACGAGTTTACAGCTCTAACATTTTAACATACAATTTTGAATTAAGCATTCTGAAAATGTTCATAGAATTTTACGATCATTACTATACCATCTAATAGCTAATTTAGCTGACTTATACCTGTTATGAATTAACTGTAAATCGTTATATCTGCGATAATACTTCATATATAAGATTGACTATTAATACGTTTATCACAGTCTAGGTAATAGCTATATTTCAATTCGAATTTATATTTTAAGTTTGATTCAGTTGACACTGAACCAAGTGCTGTTATATTAGCGAATTTTATTCATATTACATTACAAAGTTCTAAAGCAATATGTTAGCACTGAAATTTTATGCTCTATCATGTTCTAATTTGTAACGAATTGATTGTTGAAGTTCTCACAATTCAACATATCTTCTACATCATTTACATTTCAATCAATTTAATACTTTAAAGGTTACTACTAGATATAACTTTTAAGCAATGTAATTGTTAGCGATTTCGAATATATAATATTTAATAGTCTACATCAGCAATTTACTAGCAGTCTAGATTCATATTTAGCATTTTATACACATGTACTTAAATCTATCATTCTAAATTTGATTTACGATCATAAGTTCTGACATATTCAGTACAATTACGATTTTACATCACTAATTTAATTTCTATAACTTAACTTTTGTAATCATTGTACTAATTTGTCAATTTATGAAATACGAATTACTGGCAATTTAGTCGAATTCTACGACTACTATTTACATTCTACATCCATTAATATTTTAATTTCTACGATTCAGACAAATATTGTATAAGATCATTTATGTAAATCACTGAGAATCTACATATTTATCGACATTGCAGTTACAGTTAACATAGTAATTTCTAATATTATTTAACTGTATTATGCGATTGCATACATAACAGTTAATTCTGAAGTTTATGATATATATTCCGATTCTAAATTCAATTCTAATTGTGTAACAATATATCAGCTTATATTCAAAGTCAATGTTAATATATTTTCGAATTTCTAAATCACATCATCTTAATCGACATTATACAATTTCACGATATTACATGCATTACAATATAGTTCACGATTTGAACAGATGTAATTTAACAAGATACTGACAACTTATAACAATTAGACATTACAGATTTAACAATTAAGCAACGTATATACAATAGTATATAATAATCGACAATTGTATACTTAAATTCAGACTACTAATACAAGTTAATAATTCAACTACGTGAGATAAATTGTAAGATAAAGATACATCTGATTAAAAAGTAACTAGATAAACTTGACATTTCTAAGCAATAATATAATATAATATATCCAATTCTACAGAATTTAATAGACTACGAACATTAGCAATACTTAGATAACTGACGAATAACAAACTATATCTATAGAACGATAGTTATAATAATATAGATAACATATTAAAATCAAAGTAATTAATCACATTAGTAAAATTACGAAATTAAGTAAACTTAATGAACTATTTGAAACACATATACGAAAACGACAATTAACATACATCAACAAGATATGACTAAATATATAATGTACGAATTACCGAATACAATCAACGAACATAATGATATAACTGAGCATGAAGTAATATAGAAATTGCTGAAGATACAATAAACTAATTTCGAAATGAATTGACAATTATACAGATATGAATTTAAACTACTTACATCAATGTGCTGATAGCAAAACAAAGCTTTTAACAGACATATCGATTAATCATACGTTTAACACTGAAGTAACATATAAGTCAATCGAAATAGATTAATAGTACTAAAAATGACTACGATAGATATAGCTATCAGAACAATCAAAAGTATTAGAATCAAGACAGTATACTAAATGTAACACACATGTAACTCACGACAAACTTCTAATATGACAAAGATTAAACGAACAATAACTAGAATAACGTTAACTAAATTACACAATTAGAGAATCGAATAACAGCTTAAAGACTACAAATTCGATAGAAAAATCATGTTACAAAACATGGACAATACGATGTAGACAATATCCTAATACGATTAGAATTTACTAGCATTACACTAACAATTGATAACTAGACATTTATGTAATGAATCACAACGATATGACTTACGAATAAGTGCAAAAATATAATAGCTAACAGAAAATAACTTCACATAACTTGACAATAATTACCGACACTAACACTGAAGAACAACCATAAACAATCGAATGACAAAAATTTTAAAAGCTAATACTACGACTATAAAAGCAGACTTAAACAGTAATTAAGAGTAACATGAACTAACGACTGAACGATAAGACGTAAGATCAAAGAATATACTATACGAAATCATTTAACCAACTCAACGATCAATTACGCTACACAAGTTAAATTAGAGAATCAGAACAAATCAGTAAGTACTAGAAGAATTAGAAAAAACTAACAGACAAAATTAACTAAGAACTCGAATTATCAAGACGATGAAATATTTAATATCAGATTATAACGAAAAAATGATTCGAACTTAAAGTAAGATTATAACATGTAAAGACGAAACTAAACTGATATAACGAACTTACTAAGAACAATATCAATTTAAGACATCTTAAAACAAATTAACAAAGATCCTATCGAAACGACATAACAGACGAGGACAATAAAATCAGCAATCTAACATAATCAAGAGTAACAACTAACCATCAAGACTAAAATTTGATCAATCAAAATAACACAATGATACAAATACGATGAACATACAGTAAAAACATAAATATCGAAATCGAGAATAACGACAATGCATTAAGTTAAATAATAACAGTACATACAGATTCAAACTAAATATATAACATTGACTAAATACGATATCTAACATTACGACAAAATTTACATTATGACAACATTAACTAATAACCAATTCAGAAACTAGTACAGATAAAAATAAACTAACAATACATAATACATACGAATATGAATTACAAGCTACAGATAATCAAATAACTAGAACTGAAAGAATCGAAAGAACAAAACACAACATTTAGAACTTATTACGAAGAAATACCGTATAGAACTCACTAAATCAACAAAATTACGAAAGTTAGAAATACCAATATAATTACTAGCAATCAAAGAAACTAACAAACATTGTACGAGATGACTAAACTAATAGACAACACTATATGAACTACTAGACATACTAAAGCAGACTAATCAAATCAAAAATAGGAAACTAAGCTAAGTAACAGACTAAACATATTAGAATCAACATAAGCAATCAACAACAATCATCTTAAAATCGAATACAGACATTAAAAATCTGCGACTAACGAACAGTAGAACAATACGACCAAATCGACAAATTAGAATACACGAATGAGATAAATAATAGAATACGATTATAATTAACAATCATAACATTCATACATAACTAATTAATTTAGGACTAACATTAAACATTAATAGAATGCTAACATACTATCTAGAAAATAAATCAATACATAAAGAATATCAAAAAACATTTAAAATAACATACGTTAAACTAAATTTAAACATATACAATCCTCAAAATTACAACATCAAACATAAATAATGCACAGATAAACGAATAATTACATCAAATGACTAATAAACTTAGAACATAAAAAACATATAGAAAGTAAATAAAATTGAACGAAATATTTCAAAATACCTAATTAAATTAAAATCAGTTACAAATTGAAGAATTCTAAATCAAATTCAGAAAAACTATTAAATAAAATTTTACATGAAATGAATAAAGAACTAAAATATCACATTACGATGACAAACAATTAATAGAAACTAACGATAAAAAGCGACTTTGAAAATTCAATTGAAAAGAATTACTCAAAAAACCGGAATTAAACATAAACACCATTCAATTACTAAACAATAATTTTAAAGAATAACATGACCTCAAATCCAATCTAACTAAAATAATCAAAATTCCAACAAAACCAGATAAAAAACTTTAGATTAGACAATACAATTTATAAAGATTCACCAAATTAAACATTTCTAAATTATTAAACATAAACACAAAATAAAACGATAAAGAATAAAATCAGTACAAAGAAAAAATTTAACAAAGACAACTTTAACAAGCTTAGTAAAACGTTAAATACCTAAAAAGGAACCTTATGAAAGAAATAATTAAAATCAACAAACAACGAAAAATTAGACGTCACCAAAATTTAACATACTTATGCAAACCAAAACTTCTCAAATATCGACACCAAAATTACGAAATTATAGAACGATATAGAAAACTGAGAAACTCAAATAGAAAAGTGAAGTAACTGAAGATAACAAAAATTTACTTAAAAAGAAAATTACATAAAAAGTATTAAATACTATAAAAAATTTTATAAATAGAAAAAATCAAAACAATTTAAACAGAAAAAAAAATGCCACAAAAAGAAAATTAACAATAAATTCTAAAAAACTACAAACACAATACGATTTAATTATAACTAAACTTAAAATTAAAACAATTTACAAAGATTCTGTTAAGTTATAGTAAGTGTTCTAAAACTAAGGAAACATAAATTAGTACAATTTGATATTTTAAATGAAACGAAGTAAAGCTGTCATTTTAATTCTAGATTTATTAGGGAAACCATTAATATTAAGATTATGTTTTTGTACACTTATGTATTTAGCTTTTGACACCAATAACAAAAATTTCATGTAATTTATGTGGGACTGCGATACTTTGGTAGTTTCTCAGGACCATTCTGAACGTTTTACGACTTTCTGTCTAGATTAGAAATAATTAATATTTCCAAAAGTAATTAAAGCACATGGCCGGATATTGTAAACGACCACTAAATCTTAGTAATAAAATATGTATAGTTTTAAGTAATCCAATGATTAATGGAATAGGGTAAAAATGTCAATTGTAGAGTAGGGAGAAAACCCAACAAGAGAACAGAAATTGAACTGAGAAGGCAGACTTGTCCCAGCAGTTGAAGCTTTAACATTGCCTCTCTGCCGGAGTACAATAGTTTCAAGTAATAGTTTTAATACCTTTAAATAAATGTAATACAGTGTTAGCTATTGTGTATTAAGATTGTACGACTGTATAATAAATCTTTTTTTTAAAAACAAAATAGCTTGGCCCAACCTGTATTTCACGACACTAGGAAAAAGTGCCGTGCTGATTATTTCTAGCGAATTTTTCGATATATATTGACAGTTCTACAAAAGTTCTAACAGCTACGACCACTTTTAGCCTGAGTTGCAGTGTCTAACCATTTTAAATAATTTTTCAATTTTTGGTCTAGCACGACACTCGGAAAAAGTGCCGTGCTGATTATTTCTAGCGAATTTTTCGATATATATCGACAGTTCTACATGAGTTCTAACAACTACGACCACTTTTACCCTGAGTTCCAGTGTCTAACTATTTTTAAATTATTTTTTAATTTTTGGTATAGCACGACACTCGGAAAAAAGTGCCGTGCTGATTATTTCTAGCGAATTTTTCGATATATATTGACAGTTCTGCAAGAGTTCTAACAGCTACGAGCAATTTTAGCCTGAGTTCTAGTGTCTAACCATTTTTAAATAATTTTTTAATTTTTGATCGAGCACGACACTCGAAAAAAAGTGTCGTGCTGATCATTTCTAGCGAATTTTTCGATATATATATCGACAGTTCTACATGAGTTCTAACAATTACGACCACTTTTAGCCTGACTTCCAGTGGTTAACCATTTGTAAATAATCCTTTAATTTTTGTTGTAGCACGGCACTAGGAAAAAAGTGCCGTGCTGAATATTTATAGCGAATTTTTCGATATATATCGACAGTTCTACATGAGGTCTAACAGCTACGATCAATTTTAGCCTGAGTTCCAGTGTCTAACCATTTTTAAATAATTTTTTAATTTTTGGTCTAGCACGACACTCGGAAGAAAGTGCCGTGCTGATTATTTCTAGCGAATTTTTCGATATATATATTGACAGTTCTACAAGAGTTCTAACAGCTACGACCACTTTTAGCCTGAGTTGCAGTGTCTAACCATTTTTAAATAATCTTTTAATTTTTGGTCTAGCACGACACTCGGAAAAAAGTGTCGTGCTGATCATTTCTAGCGAATTTTTCGATATATATCGACAGTTCTACATGAGTTCTAACAACTACGACCACTTTTACCCTGAGTTCCAGTGTCTAACTATTTTTAAATAATTTTTTAATTTTTGGTATAGCACGACACTCGGAAAAAAGTGCCGTGTTGATTATTTCTAGCGAATTTTTGATATATGTCGACATTTATACATGAGTTCTAACAGCTACGAGCAATTTTAGCCTGAGTTCTAGTGTCTAACCATTTTTAAATAATTTTTTAATTTTTGATCGAGCACGACACTTAAAAAAAGTGTCGTGCTGATCATTTCTAGCGAATTTTTCGATATATATATCGACAGTTCTACATCAGTTCTAACAATTACGACCACTTTTAGCCTGACTTCCAGTGGTTAACCATTTGTAAATAATCCTTTAATTTTTGTTGTAGCACGGCACTAGGAAAAAAGTGCCATGCTGAATATTTCTAGCGAATTTATCGATATATATCGACAGTTCTACATGAGTTCTAACAACTACGACCACTTTTACCCTGAGTTCCAGTGTCTAACTATTTTTAAATAATTTTTTAATTTTTGGTATAGCACGACACTCAGAAAAAAGTGCCGTGCTGAATATTTATAGCGAATTTTTCGATATATATCGACAGTTCTACATGAGGTCTAACAGCTACGATCAATTTTAGCCTGAGTTCCAGTGTCTAACCATTTTTAAATAATTTTTTAATTTTTGGTCTAGCACGACACTCGGAAGAAAGTGCCGTGCTGATTATTTCTAGCGAATTTTTCGATATATATATATATTGACAGTTCTACAAGAGTTCTAACAGCTACGACCACTTTTAGGTCGTAACGAGGATAATGAACATAGTTTTAATCAAAATTTTCACGTGGACCTGACGAACCACAATCGTATGTGATACAATTAAATACAATAAGTCAAACCGTATTACCTTATATTGAAATACCAAAAGTAAATTTAAAATTCCTGATAGACACGGGATCATCACGTACATTAATTAGCCCAACAACTGTAAAAGCATTCTACACAGATTTTGTAGAGGAACAACCCTTTAAAATACAAACCGCACACAAAACAACCGTACATAAATATATAGCGCACATTCCTTTACCACGAATTTTCGGGACGAAAATAAAACATAAATTTTGTATATTTAACTTTAACGACAAGTATAATGGATTAATAGGCATGGATTTATTAGAGAAACTTGGTGCAAAAATAGATTTACAGAACCGTATTCTTATAACTAAGTTTAATAAAATCCCTATACGATTTCAAGACCATTCTAACACCGAACATAAATACACCATCGAACCAAGAACGGAAAAATTAATTAAATTACCAATTAACGCTAAAGATACTGTAGGAATAATTAACCATATTTCATTCGGACTCGGATTGAAAACACCGACAGCATTAGTAAATGTTAAAGACAAATACGCACTAACGACAATTATTAACTCGAACGAACAACCCGTACAACTTACAGTCACGAAGCCGCTAGAAATTCATGAAGTAAATTTCGAAGAAATAGACTTAGACGAGTACACAATTACTGAAGGACAACCTAACTTAGATGAAGACAGAATATTACGAGAAAATTTAAATAACCTCCGTTTAGATCATATGAATGACGAGGAACGTAAAGCAATTCATAACCTTTGTTTAGAATACCGTGATATTTTCTACAGCGACAAACTACCTTTGACTTTTACGAACACAATTAAACATGCAATTAGACTGACGGACGAAACACCGACTTATAAAAAAGCATACCGATTACCACAAGCAAGTCAAGAAGAAGCAGACAGACAAATACAAGAATTATTGCAACAAGACATAATTCGACATTCAGAATCCCCCTGGAGCAGTCCAGTCATTATAGTGCCCAAACGTAAAGACGCCTCGGGTAAACAGAAATTTCGAATGGTAATAGACTATAGACAATTGAATGAAAAGACTATTGACGACCGATATCCTCTCCCAAATATTTCCGAGATACTTGATAAGTTAGGAAAAAGTCAATACTTTTCCACAATAGATTTGGCCTCGGGCTATCACCAGGTACAAATGGAAGAAAAGGACATAAACAAAACAGCCTTTTCCACCCCTCGGGGACACTATGAGTATAAACGCATGCCATTCGGTTTAAAAAATGCACCCGCCACCTTTCAGAGGGTGATGGACAATATTTTAAGAGGAATACAAAACGAAAAATGCTTAGTGTATTTAGACGACTTAATAATTTACTCGACCTCCTTACAAGAACACCTAGAAAGACTACGCGCAGTATTTAACAGACTAAGACAAGCACAATTCAAAATTCAGCTAGACAAAAGCGAATTCTTACAAAAAGAAGTTGCCTTTCTTGGACACATCGTAACACCCGACGGAGTAAAGCCTAACCCTGACAAAATATCAGCCGTTTTAAATTACCCAATTCCACGAACAAATAAAGAAATAAAAAGTTTTTTAGGACTTTCAGGATATTACAGACGTTTTATTAAGGATTACGCAAAACTTACGAAACCATTAACGCAATGTTTAAAAAAAGGACATAAAGTAGAACATACACCCGACTTTACAAAAGCATTTGAGACAGTAAAATCACTGTTAACGAACCATCCGGTATTACAATACCCGGATTTCTCAAAAACTTTTATTCTAACTACGGACGCTTCCAATGTTGCTTTAGGCGCCATTTTAAGCCAAGGAACAATTGGACAGGATAGACCTATATGTTACGCCTCGAGAACACTAAACGAGAGCGAACAAAAATACAGTACAATAGAAAAGGAACTATTAAGTATAGTGTGGGCAACGAAATACTTTCGACCATACCTATACGGACGCAAATTTACAATCTACACCGATCACCGACCACTTGTTTGGTTGTTTAAACTAAAAGAACCCAACTCAAAGCTACAAAGATGGAAAGTAAGACTAGAAGAATATGACTACAAAATCATTTACAAAAGCGGAAAATGCAACACGAACGCAGACGCTTTAAGCCGCATTCAAATAAACGCTATAGACAACGAATCAATAATAGGAAACCTAGACGACACAGAAATTCGCGACGATTTAGACGAAGTAGAGGACAGTAAAACAATGGACTCAACACAAGACGCAGAACCTAAACACGCTATTCGAATACTAGACGAAGCTATTGACTACAAACCGAATCAATTTTTTATTAACGAAGTCTTAACTGACCCGAACCCTACAAAATTCACGAATCAAGGTAATAAGAAAATCTACCAAGTAGAAATTACGCGAGACGAGAACGACCAACAAATCACGCAATTCTTTAAAGAATATACACCGGAGAAAAAACGATACTACCTTTATTTTACTTCATAAAACTTGTACAAGAAATTTTCAGAAACTTACGTTAAATTATTTAATAACATAGGACCGGAATTAATTAGATGTACGCGCAAATTAATCAACTTGACGGACAAAGACGAAATAATTACCGCTATTAGAAACCAGCACGAGGGTAAAACTAACCATCGTGGTATAAATGAAACTTTAAAGCAGATCCAACGACGATACTATTTTCATAACATGAAAGAAATAATTACAAATTACATTAACAAATGTGAGCTCTGCGATAAAGCAAAGTATGACCGAATACCCCCTAAAATTCCGTTAATGCTAACGCAAACCCCCGATAAACCATTTCAAAAACTATTCGTTGACACTTTCGTAGTGGAATCCCGAAATTTCTTAACAATCGTAGACGCCTTCACGAAACTAGGACAGGCGATACCAATAATATCGAAAAACAGTGTTGACGTAATACAAGGACTTATACAATATTTCACATGCTACGGAACCCTCGAAATGATTACACTAGATAACGGAACAGAGTTTAGAAACGAGACAGTACAGAACATTTTAGAATTACATAAAATTAAAATTCATTTTGTAACGGAGAATAACCCCGATTCAAATGGCCTCGTAGAGCGTTTCCATTCGACCTTACTAGAGCAAATTAGATTGCTGAAAATTCAATTCCCCAAAGAACCAATTACCAATATAATACCCTATGCACTAATTGCATACAATAACATCATACATTCAACAACAAATTTTACACCGTTAGAGTTAACCTTAGGGCATTCTGACTCCCGCAACCCGCTAGATATACACTATAATCACCAGGTATATCAGCAATACGCTAAAGAACATAAAGATAAATTAAATACGACCTATAATAACATTAAGAATAAATTGGTCACCGAGAAAGAGCGAGTTTTGACCAAGCGTAATGCAGACACTTCAATCAAAAAATTTGAAGTAGGACAAACAGTTTTTGAAAGAAATTTCAAGAACAAACGACACAAAACAGCACCTAGAAATTTAGGACCCTTCACTATAAAAAGAATATCAGACAAAAACGTTGCCGTGCTAGACAACGGCAAAATCACAAAGTACGTACACCTGAAAAATTTACGACACCATTCTTTTTCAGATCCCTCACCGTCATCGTCATTGGCACAATCATGCTGTTCAAGCCAATCACAACCAGCGACGACGGAATGAAACTAGAACTAATTACAGACAACCCAGGACTGATACCTTTAAAATTAGGACTTATGCAAAACACGATTGATTACTGGACACTGATACAAAAATTTGATTTAACTAAGGTAAAGAACGAATTTCAATTAATAGAACGCAATTACAACACAATAAATAATTCAGTTTTTCTATCCAAATTTGGCAAAGAATATTCAAGAGAAATGCACAATTACATCTACATTGTAGAAAACATGTTACAAACCACAAACGAACGATTCAACCGAATTATACCTAGAACGACTACTAGAAGACACAAACGTGGACTCATTGACGGACTTGGATCAATTATTAAAATTAATACAGGTAATTTAGATCAAACAGATGCCGAACGTTACGATAAATTAATACAAGAATTAAGTAAGAATCAAGACGAGCTTAAAACCGTATTGAAAGAACAAATTTCATTAACCCAGTCAACGATAATTAAATTTAACTATACAATTTCTAAACTAGCGAGCAACCAACTTATTATGCAGAGTAGAATAATGCAATTAGAACAAAGCATGAATAATGTAACTATACACAATATTAATATGTACACTTTGGTAATTTTTAACACAGTGTTTAATCAAATTATTGCAGCAATTGTAGTAATACAGCAAATTCTCGACACCTTAGAAAATGCCATAACATTCGCGCAATTAAATACACTGCACTCAAGTATTATTGACCCAAACGAATTATTAACAGAACTACACACCGTTTCACCCTTCATAAAAAATAATAAATTACCTTTCGAGATAAACCCTGACAACGTAATTTTATTTACGAAAATTGCACAGGTAAAAGCATATGCGAAAGACAACGAAATAATTTTTATTGTAGAAATCCCAATTGTAGAAGCGAGTTCATATAATTATTTTCACATGTTTGCATTTCCAATCAGAGTTGGAGACAAATTTCAAATTATTGTACCAAAAGGTAAGTTTTTAGCACTAAATGACCTTAAGTACGGTCTGGCAAACGAAAAATGTAACGAAGTTATGCCAAGTCAGTATATTTGTAACTCACTTACTACAAATTATATTAAAGACGAGAGCCCTTGCGAGGTTCAATTATTAAAATTATCGAGTAACTACGAAACTTGTTCGAGGAGATATATAGATATCACTCAAAGAAAAATGCAAAAAGTAACTGAAAATAAATGGATCGCCATTTTTCCTCAAGAAACGATTGCGACTTCATTTTGCGGAATAGATGAAAACAACATGGCACTACTCGGTAGTTATTTAATAACGTTGAAAGAGGACTGCTATATAAGAATTGAAAACGAAATTATCCGCGTGTATAAAAATCCAGTGTTAACAAAAAAGTATGCGAATTTGCCAAGTCTAGAATTCGTATCTAATGAACGACAAGATTTAACTACTGCCGTAATAGAACCTATGAAACTAGAACATTTAGAGTTAGATAATCTGGATAGTGTTGTGAAAGCGATGGACGGAAATTTACAAAAAGTGAATAGTTTAAGAACGCCCAGCGTACACTATGATAATATAAGCGTATGGACAATTGTCGGATATATTGTAATTATCACAATTGTAGTTGTATTGATATGTAAACTATATATAAAATATCAAGCGCAGCTAGCACATAATGTTGTAAAAGAGATAGAGAATAAGCAAAAGAACGTATTAGAAACCATTTCATTAGCAAAGTAAGTTAGGTAAAAAGTGTAAAAGTAGGAACTTTTAATAAAATTTCTCGTTGAACTTGAAATTTTCCCATAGGATGGGAGAAGTTACAGATTCGCAATATATAGTGCGAATAAAGTAATATTTGTAAAGTTGCTTTGCAAGCACTTTGTAGAGATTCTGTTAAGTTATAGTAAGTGTTCTAAAACTAAGGAAACATAAATTAGTACAATTTGATATTTTAAATGAAACGAAGTAAAGCTGTCATTTTAATTCTAGATTTATTAGGGAAACCATTAATATTAAGATTATGTTTTTGTACACTTATGTATTTAGCTTTTGACACCAATAACAAAAATTTCATGTAATTTATGTGGGACTGCGATACTTTGGTAGTTTCTCAGGACCATTCTGAACGTTTTACGACTTTCTGTCTAGATTAGAAATAATTAATATTTCCAAAAGTAATTAAAGCACATGGCCGGATATTGTAAACGACCACTAAATCTTAGTAATAAAATATGTATAGTTTTAAGTAATCCAATGATTAATGGAATAGGGTAAAAATGTCAATTGTAGAGTAGGGAGAAAACCCAACAAGAGAACAGAAATTGAACTGAGAAGACAGACTTGTCCCAGCAGTTGAAGCTTTAACATTGCCTCTCTGCCGGAGTACAATAGTTTCAAGTAATAGTTTTAATACCTTTAAATAAATGTAATACAGTGTTAGCTATTGTGTATTAAGATTGTACGACTGTATAATAAATCTTTTTTTTAAAAACAAAATAGCTTGGCCCAACCTGTATTTCACGACACTCGGAAAAAGTGCCGTGCTGATTATTTCTAGCGAATTTTTCGATATATATTGACAGTTCTACAAAAGTTCTAACAGCTACGACCACTTTTAGCCTGAGTTGCAGTGTCTAACCATTTTAAATAATTTTTCAATTTTTGGTCTAGCACGACACTCGGAAAAAAGTGTCGTGCTGATCATTTCTAGCGAATTTTTCGATATATATCGACAGTTCTACATGAGTTCTAACAACTACGACCACTTTTACCCTGAGTTCCAGTGTCTAACTATTTTTAAATTATTTTTTAATTTTTGGTATAGCACGACACTCGGAAAAAAGTGCCGTGCTGATTATTTCTAGCGAATTTTTCGATATATATTGACAGTTCTGCAAGAGTTCTAACAGCTACGAGCAATTTTAGCCTGAGTTCTAGTGTCTAACCATTTTTAAATAATTTTTTAATTTTTGATCTAGCACGACACTCGGAAGAAAGTGTCGTGCTGATCATTTCTAGCGAATTTATCGATATATATCGACAGTTCTACATGAGTTCTAACAACTACGACCACTTTTACCCTGAGTTCCAGTGTCTAACTTTTTTAAATAATTTTTATCTTTGGTATAGCACGACACTCGGAAAAAAGTGCCGTGCTGATTATTTCTAGCGAATTTTTCGATATATATTGACAGTTCTACAAGAGTTCTAACAGCTACGAGCAATTTTAGCCTGAGTTCTAGTGTCTAACCATTTTTAAATAATTTTTTAATTTTTGGTCTAGCACGATACTCGGAAGAAAGTGTCGTGCTGATCATTTCTAGCGAATTTATCGATATATATCGACAGTTCTACATGAGTTCTAACAACTACGACCACTTTTACCCTGAGTTCCGGTGTCTAACTATTTTAAATAATTTTTAATCTTTGGTATAGCACGACACTCGGAAAAAAGTGCCGTGTTGATTATTTCTAGCGAATTTTTCGATATGTCGACATTTATACATGAGATCTAACAGCTACGAGCAATTTTAGCATGAGTTCTAGTGTCTAACCATTTTTAAATAATTTTTTAATTTTTGGTCTAGCACGACACTCGGAAGAAAGTGCCGTGCTGATTATTTCTAGCGAATTTTTCGATATATATATATATATATATATATATATATATATATTGACAGTTCTACATCAGTTCTAACAATTACGACCACTTTTAGCCTGACTTCCAGTGGTTAACCATTTGTAAATAATCCTTTAATTTTTGTTGTAGCACGGCACTAGGAAAAAAGTGCCGTGCTGAATATTTATAGCGAATTTTTCGATATATATCGACAGTTTTACATGAGGTCTAACAGCTACGATCAATTTTAGCCTAAGTTCCAGTGTCTAACCATTTTTAAATAATTTTTGGTCTAGCACGACACTCGGAAGAAAGTGCCGTGCTGATTATTTCTAGCGAATTTTTCGATATATATATCGACAGTTCTACATCAGTTCTAAGAATTACGACCACTTTTAGCCTGACTTCCAGTGGTTAACCATTTGTAAATAATCCTTTAATTTTTGTTGTAGCACGGCACTAGGAAAAAAGTGCCGTGCTTAATATTTATAGCGAATTTTCGATATATATCGACAGTTTTACATGAGGTCTAACAGCTACGATCAATTTAAGCCTGAGTTCCAGTGTCTAACCATTTTTAAATAAGTTTTTAATTTTTGGTCTAGCACGACACTCGGAAGAAAGTGCCGTGCTGATTATTTCTAGCGAATTTTTCGATATATATATTGACAGTTCTACAAGAGTTCTAACAGCTACGACCACTTTTAGCCTGAGTTGCAGTGTCTAACCATTTTTAAATAATCTTTTAATTTTTGGTCTAGAACGACACTCGGAAAAAAGTGTCGTGCTGATCATTTCTAGCGAATTTCTCGATATATATCGACAGTTCTACATGAGTTCTAACAACTACGACCACTTTTACCCTGAGTTCCAGTGTCTAGCTATTTTTAAATAATTTTTTAATTTGTGGTATAGCACGACACTCGGAAAAAAGTGCCGTGCTGATTATTTCTAGCGAATTTTTCGATATATATTGACAGTTCTACAAGAGTTCTAACAGCTACGAGCAATTTTAGCCTGAGTTCCAGTGTCTAACCATTTTTAAATAATTTTTTAATTTTTGGTCTAGCACGACACTCGAAAGAAAGTGTCGTGCTGATCATTTCTAGCGAATTTTTCGATATATATCGACAGTTCTACATGAGTTATAACAACTACGACCACTTTTACCCTGAGTTCCAGTGTCTAACTATTTTTAAATAATTTTTTAATTTTTGGTATAGCACGACACTCGGAAAAAAGTGCCGTGTTGATTATTTCTAGCGAATTTTTCGATATATGTCGACATTTATACATGAGATCTAACAGCTACGAGCAATTTTAGCATGAGTTCTAGTGTCTAACCATTTTTAAATAATTTTTTAATTTTTGGTCTAGCACGACACTCGGAAGAAAGTGCCGTGCTGATTATTTCTAGCGAATTTTTCGATATATATATATATATATATATATATATATATATATATATATATATATATTGACAGTTCTACATCAGTTCTAACAATTACGACCACTTTTAGCCTGACTTCCAGTGGTTAACCATTTGTAAATAATCCTTTAATTTTTGTTGTAGCACGGCACTAGGAAAAAAGTGCCGTGCTGAATATTTATAGCGAATTTTTCGATATATATCGACAGTTTTACATGAGGTCTAACAGCTACGATCAATTTTAGCCTGAGTTCCAGTGTCTAACCATTTTTAAATAAGTTTTTAATTTTTGGTCTAGCACGACACTCGGAAGAAAGTGCCGTGCTGATTATTTATAGCGAATTTTTCGATATATATATTGACAGTTCTACAAGAGTTCTAACAGCTACGACCACTTTTAGCCTGAGTTGCAGTGTCTAACAATTTTTAAATAATCTTTTAATTTTTGGTCTAGCACGACACTCGGAAAAAAGTGTCGTGCTGATCATTTCTAGCGAATTTTTCGATATATATCGACAGTTCTACATGATTTCTAACAACTACGACCACTTTTACCCTGAGTTCCAGTGTCTAACTATTTTTAAATAATTTTTAATTTTGGTATAGCACGACACTCGGAAAAAAGTGCCGTGTTGATTATTTCTAGCGAATTTTTTGATATATGTCGACATTTATACATGAGTTCTAACAGCTACGAGCAATTTTAGCCTGAGTTCTAGTGTCTAACCATTTTTAAATAATTTTTTAATTTTTGATCGAGCACGACACTTAAAAAAAAAGTGTCGTGCTGATCATTTCTAGCGAATTTTTCGATATATATATCGACAGTTCTACATCAGTTCTAACAATTACGACCACTTTTAGCCTGACTTCCAGTGGTTAACCATTTGTAAATAATCCTTTAATTTTTGTTGTAGCACGGCACTAGGAAAAAAGTGCCATGCTGAATATTTCTAGCGAATTTATCGATATATATCGACAGTTCTACATGAGTTCTAACAACTACGACCACTTTTACCCTGAGTTCCAGTGTCTAACTATTTTTAAATAATTTTTCAATTTTTGGTCTGGCACGACACTCGGAAAAAGTGCCGTGCTGAATATTTATAGCGAATTTTTCGATATATATCGACAGTTCTACATGAGGTCTAACAGCTACGATCAATTTTAGCCTGAGTTCCAGTGTCTAACCATTTTTAAATAATTTTTTAATTTTTGGTCTAGCACGACACTCGGAAGAAAGTGCCGTGCTGATTATTTCTAGCGAATTTTTCGATATATATATATATTGACAGTTCTACAAGAGTTCTAACAGCTACGACCACTTTTAGGTCGTAACGAGGATAATGAACATAGTTTTAATCAAAATTTTCACGTGGACCTGACGAACCACAATCGGATGTGATACAATTAAATACAATAAGTCAAACCGTATTACCTTATATTGAAATACCAAAAGTAAATTTAAAATTCCTGATAGACACGGGATCATCACGAACATTAATTAGCCCAACAACTGTAAAAGCATTCTACACAGATTTTGTAGAGGAACAACCCTTTAAAATACAAACCGCACACAAAACAACCGTACATAAATATATAGCGCACATTCCTTTACCACGAATTTTCGGGACGAAAATGAAACATAAATTTTGTATATTTAACTTTAACGACAAGTATAATGGATTAATAGGCATGGATTTATTAGAGAAACTTGGTGCAAAAATAGATTTACAGAACCGTATTCTTATAACTAAGTTTAATAAAATCCCTATACGATTTCAAGACCATTCTAACACCGAACATAAATACACCATCGAACCAAGAACGGAAAAATTAATTAAATTACCAATTAACGCTAAAGATACTGTAGGAATAATTAACCATATTTCATTCGGACTCGGATTGAAAACACCGACAGCATTAGTAAATGTTAAAGACAAATACGCACTAACGACAATTATTAACTCGAACGAACAACCCGTACAACTTACAGTCACGAAGCCGCTAGAAATTCATGAAGTAAATTTCGAAGAAATAGACTTAGACGAGTACACAATTACTGAAGGACAACCTAACTTAGATGAAGACAGAATATTACGAGAAAATTTAAATAACCTCCGTTTAGATCATATGAATGACGAGGAACGTAAAGCAATTCATAACCTTTGTTTAGAATACCGTGATATTTTCTACAGCGACAAACTACCTTTGACTTTTACGAACACAATTAAACATGCAATTAGACTGACGGACGAAACACCGACTTATAAAAAAAGCATACCGATTACCACAAGCAAGTCAAGAAGAAGCAGACAGACAAATACAAGAATTATTGCAACAAGACATAATTCGACATTCAGAATCCCCCTGGAGCAGTCCAGTCATTATAGTGCCCAAACGTAAAGACGCCTCGGGTAAACAGAAATTTCGAATGGTAATAGACTATAGACAATTGAATGAAAAGACTATTGACGACCGATATCCTCTCCCAAATATTTCCGAGATACTTGATAAGTTAGGAAAAAGTCAATACTTTTCCACAATAGATTTGGCCTCGGGCTATCACCAGGTACAAATGGAAGAAAAGGACATAAACAAAACAGCCTTTTCCACCCCTCGGGGACACTATGAGTATAAACGCATGCCATTCGGTTTAAAAAATGCACCCGCCACCTTTCAGAGGGTGATGGACAATATTTTAAGAGGAATACAAAACGAAAAATGCTTAGTGTATTTAGACGACTTAATAATTTACTCGACCTCCTTACAAGAACACCTAGAAAGACTACGCGCAGTATTTAACAGACTAAGACAAGCACAATTCAAAATTCAGCTAGACAAAAGCGAATTCTTACAAAAAGAAGTTGCCTTTCTTGGACACATCGTAACACCCGACCGAGTAAAGCCTAACCCTGACAAAATATCAGCCGTTTTAAATTACCCAATTCCACGAACAAATAAAGAAATAAAAAGTTTTTTAGGACTTTCAGGGTATTACAGACGTTTTATTAAGGATTACGCAAAACTTACGAAACCATTAACGCAATGTTTAAAAAAAGGACATAAAGTAGAACATACACCCGACTTTACAAAAGCATTTGAGACAGTAAAATCACTGTTAACGAACCATCCGGTATTACAATACCCGGATTTCTCAAAAACTTTTATTCTAACTACGGACGATCCAATGTTGCTTTAGGCGCCATTTTAAGCCAAGGAACAATTGGACAGGATAGACCTATATGTTACGCCTCGAGAACACTAAACGAGAGCGAACAAAAATACAGTACAATAGAAAAGGAACTATTAAGTATAGTGTGGGCAACGAAATACTTTCGACCATACCTATACGGACGCAAATTTACAATCTACACCGATCACCGACCACTTGTTTGGTTGTTTAAACTAAAAGAACCCAACTCAAAGCTACAAAGATGGAAAGTAAGACTAGAAGAATATGACTACAAAATCATTTACAAAAGCGGAAAATGCAACACGAACGCAGACGCTTTAAGCCGCATTCAAATAAACGCTATAGACAACGAATCAATAATAGGAAACCTAGACGACACAGAAATTCGCGACGATTTAGACGAAGTAGAGGACAGTAAAACAATGGACTCAACACAAGACGCAGAACCTAAACACGCTATTCGAATACTAGACGAAGCTATTGACTACAAACCGAATCAATTTTTTATTAACGAAGTCTTAACTGACCCGAACCCTACAAAATTCACGAATCAAGGTAATAAGAAAATCTACCAAGTAGAAATTACGCGAGACGAGAACGACCAACAAATCACGCAATTCTTTAAAGAATATACACCGGAGAAAAACGATACTACCTTTATTTTACTTCATAAAACTTGTACAAGAAATTTTCAGAAACTTACGTTAAATTATTTAATAACATAGGACCGGAATTAATTAGATGTACGCGCAAATTAATCAACTTGACGGACAAAGACGAAATAATTACCGCTATTAGAAACCAGCACGAGGGTAAAACTAACCATCGTGGTATAAATGAAACTTTAAAGCAGATCCAACGACGATACTATTTCCATAACATGAAAGAAATAATTACAAATTACATTAACAAATGTGAGCTCTGCGATAAAGCAAAGTATGACCGAATACCCCCTAAAATTCCGTTAATGCTAACGCAAACCCCCGATAAACCATTTCAAAAACTATTCGTTGACACTTTCGTAGTGGAATCCCGAAATTTCTTAACAATCGTAGACGCCTTCACGAAACTAGGACAGGCGATACCAATAATATCGAAAAACAGTGTTGACGTAATACAAGGACTTATACAATATTTCACATGCTACGGAACCCTCGAAATGATTACACTAGATAACGGAACAGAGTTTAGAAACGAGACAGTACAGAACATTTTAGAATTACATAAAATTAAAATTCATTTTGTAACGGAGAATAACCCCGATTCAAATGGCCTCGTAGAGCGTTTCCATTCGACCTTACTAGAGCAAATTAGATTGCTGAAAATTCAATTCCCCAAAGAACCAATTACCAATATAATACCCTATGCACTAATTGCATACAATAACATCATACATTCAACAACAAATTTTACACCGTTAGAGTTAACCTTAGGGCATTCTGACTCCCGCAACCCGCTAGATATACACTATAATCACCAGGTATATCAGCAATACGCTAAAGAACATAAAGATAAATTAAATACGACCTATAATAACATTAAGAATAAATTGGTCACCGAGAAAGAGCGAGTTTTGACCAAGCGTAATGCAGACACTTCAATCAAAAAATTTGAAGTAGGACAAACAGTTTTTGAAAGAAATTTCAAGAACAAACGACACAAAACAGCACCTAGAAATTTAGGACCCTTCACTATAAAAAGAATATCAGACAAAAACGTTGCCGTGCTAGACAACGGCAAAATCACAAAGTACGTACACCTGAAAAATTTACGACACCATTCTTTTTCAGATCCCTCACCGTCATCGTCATTGGCACAATCATGCTGTTCAAGCCAATCACAACCAGCGACGACGGAATGAAACTAGAACTAATTACAGACAACCCAGGACTGATACCTTTAAAATTAGGACTTTGTAGCAATTTTATTTTCCACCTAATATATATATCTGTATAATCAATCCTTTTATTAAATATTAAATAATATAATACATTATAATGTTATCCAATCCACTTAATTTAATAACATCTATTGTCCAATAAAGAACTAGTATTTAGTTCATGTTAAAAGTTAAATTCTACGGTGACAATATAAAAGCTTTTGTGTAGTATCCTTCTTAAAGCCCCCTCTACTCAATAACTGCAAGGTAAATTGTTACTGGGCGGCAACAAGCTCGGCTGGGACTTCTAACACAGCTGGGGTTCAAGCAGGTCGATAATTGTTCTTAGGAGCGATGTCCGTGATTGATTTTTGTTGTTGGAAGCATTCACGGTGGAAGATTGCTCGTGAAAGCTATCTTCATAAATTGTTTTGGATGGTCCATTTGTTTGTTGAAACCAGTCGTGAAGAACGATGAAGTTTTTGTTAAAAGACCATTAGGAACAGTAAGTGAATTTGTTTCTATAATAATATTAATTGAAATTTTCAGTGTAACTTTGGGAATAATTAAATTTATTTTTAAAAAATATTGCAACGTAAATTATAAATAAGCACTTTTCTGAATGGTATTCATGCGAAATTGATGGAAAACAATTCTATCCTTGTATAATATGGAATCACATAGATAAATTTATTCAAGTTAATTACAAACAACATTAGTTTTCTCGTGGTGAGAATTACTCATGGAACATCTGTAAATTGAAACGCAGATAATGGCAGCCAAGTGACGTGTTTTTCAGTTTGCAGCGCAGCTGTTTGTTTGGAATGGAATTTTCCGTTGTCAATACATATGTCAGCTTTCAAGCAAGTATTTTGGTGCAATATGGAGTTCTGGTATGTACAAAAAATTATGTTCGTATGTTGTTTGAACTGTCCACGTAGTAACGAGATAAATTTTATTTTAACCGACTTGTGTTAACTTTGAACAGGTCAAGGACAGACCTCAATTATATTTTACGTAGTCATACGATATGAATCTGTAATTTGTTCCTACATAATTCTTTTATTAACTCAATGAAACATCAGAAGATGTCACTACTAATTAAATAAAGTAAATTCTTACAACTTTAATTTTTAGAAATTAAATCTCTACATTTGATATTTTATGAACAAGTTATCTGTAATTATTTACTGTGAAATTAAGGTAAATTTACCATAATTAACGCTTTCTATAAATAATCAATTTTATGCTTTGTCAATTTGTTACATAAACCTCATTAAATAGTAATTGGTACGGATATATTCAGTACCATTGTAATTAACTCTTCCTAATTTAAATTAACTTATAAAGGAAGACATATTTTTTTTGTAGAAAATTACATTATTGAATACCAGTTGAATAGATTCTTATTTTCGGACTAAAGACTATTTTTATTTAAGAGGAATGAAAATCGATTCTGATTGTATTTAATTATTTTTGAGATTGAATGCACAAACAGTGCTTTTCTTTGTTTAATTTGTTCACAGGTGCAGTGCAGGATTGCTAAGGTCAAGGTCGAGCCATAAGGTAAGACACTTTAAAGATTAGGTGGTCTTTGAAATTATATAGCGGTTATAGGAGAAAGGTTTCCGCATTAGCCTTGTACAAGGGACTTGTATTAGGTCTTCTCAGTATAAAAAATACGGTGGCGCCTTATTTTTATTATTAGTGGTTGCAATTACACCCCGACCCACAGCTCATTCTCTACCCAGAGCATATAAGTTCGACTAGCCGCTTTGCCTTTGAGATTTCCTCAACATAGAGCCACCTTCCATCTTAATTTGCCGTGGGCTCCTTTGTAATTATCGGAAATTCTCGTTAAACTAAAGTGGAGAAAAAGGCTACAAATAGCGCCCAGCGTGTAGGCCTCGATTGCTGTACCAATTGTATAAGCACATAAAGTATAGGCTTCGATTGACTTTGGTTGTTTACACTTGTGGTTTGTAATTCATTTACCCTCAGATTAATTTAGTCTATTGATGTTGTTGTTTAATTGAGTTTAATTTGTAATTAGTTAGTTAGTCTATCCCATGATGGCTGAGACGTATCAAGTAGTTTATTTGCATAAAGATGAGTTGGATTATGAATTGAGAATTCGTGGAGTTGTTAGCAGCAGACCGATGCAGGATAAAAGAAAAATGTTAGGCCGATTATTAGCCAAAGAAACAACATTACCTGGTCGTTTAATTGATCCTTCCTCATATGTCGTAGATTATTCAGATGAACGAGATGAAATTGAGGCTTCGATAGAGTCAGTAAGAAATGTTTTATTAGAATTTGAAGGCGAATTAGCAGACCCTACATTTAAGAGGATACAGTCGAGATTGATACATCTTGATGGTCGAGTCAGGAGAATAAAAATCCCTTTAGATAATTCAGATGAAGTAACTTTATTTAAGAATGAATCATTGGCAACTATTCTTACTATGGAGGCAGAGCTACATGAAAAGCTTAAGAAGAATGAAGATGTAAACGCATATGGTGAATTTTCTATGAGAGAAACCATTCCAGCAGTTGTCAGTGCTCCTATTCATACTGTTTCATATTTAGTACCCCTATTCCAATTGGTTCGTGGTCAGTAAAATTTTCTGGAGATCCAAAACAGGTTCATCAATTTTTAGATAGAGTAGCTGAGTTGGCACACTCGCGTAAAGTATCTGAAGAAGATTTATTTAATGCTTCTGTAGAATTGTTTACAGGTAACGGTTTAGAATGGTATCGTTGTGTTCGAAATTCTTTAACAAACTGGAATTCATTAGTTATTCGATTAAAGGAAGATTTCTTACCATCACACTCAGAGGACGAGATTTGGGAAAAGATTAGGTCGCGTCATCAACAAAAAGGAGAATCTGTAGTCATTTATATAGCTCATATGGAGAATTTGTTTAGTAGGTTACCACAATCACCTGCGGAATGTACAAAAGTTAGAATGGTAAAAAAGAATCTATTACCTGATTTTATTTGTCAATTAGCTCTAACGGAAATTGATAGTATGTCTACATTAATAAAGTTGTGTAAGAAATTGGAAGAAGCATATGCATCCAAGCATAAATTAGTACAAAGTCCAGTAAAATATGTTCCGAAAGCATTAGGAAATTCAAAATTTCAAGTTGAAAATAAGTGGTCAGCTCCTGTAAAAAACTTTTCAGCGCGAACTGGTCGTAGTTTTTATAATCAATCATTTCCCCCTCAAATACAATCTCTCGGCAACAGTAATAGTAATAATAATAATCCCTCTAGTAGAGTCTCCGTAAATAAATATAAATTAAATAAACTTACATGTTGGAATTGTTTGAATGAAGGTCATACTTTTTGGAGGTGTAAGATTCCTCGTAAAATATTTTGTTATAGCTGCGGATATAGTGGAGTTAGGTCGATAAATTGTCCGTCGTGTTCAGGTTCGTTAGGTAGGCAGATGCAGAGTGGCCGGCATCATGCTTTTATGCAAAAGGCTACGGTTATGTTGTGTAAGCAGGAAAATTTTTTTGATATAGATGATTGGTCAAAATGGCTAGGCATCGTTAAAGATTTTTGTCAAGGGAACGTCAAGCCAAAAGCTGACGCGTTATTTTTAAGGAAACCTCAGGACAATCGTCCGTACATTATGGTAAAATTGTTAGATAGAGATGTCACAGGTTTGTTTGACTCTGGTTGTACTACTACCGTTGTTGGTTCATTAGCGTTTTCTGTTCTTGAAGAATTAAAATTGAAGGTTTTTAAAACTGAGAAGAGAATAGTTTCCACTGCTGATGGTGCTCTTCAAGAAGTTATTGGTTCAGTTGATTTACCTATTAGAATTGGGAGACAATATCGCATTGTTAACGCTTTGGTTGTACCATCTCTTCCTCACACATTTATTTTTGGTAGCGATTTCGCAAAATCCTTTGGTTTAATAGCAGATTTCAAAAACGATACATGGCACATTCAAGATTATGATAACAATAGTATTTCGTATATTGGTCGTTCGTCAGTACCCTTAAGTTGTAGTAATCAATTACTTAGTTTGGATGATTTGTTAGAAACACAACAAGAAAAAGCACGAATAGCAATAGAATCTTTCAAGGAAATTAGCAGTGAAGAGAGACTAGGGCGTACCGATAAAATTGTTTTAGATATTGATACTGGTGAAGCAAAACCATTTCGTAAAAAACCATATGTCATGTCCCCCTTTATGAGCAGGATGTTAGATAAAGAATTAGATGAGATGCTGAGATTGGGAGTAGTGGAAGAATGTCAGAGTCCATGGTCATCCCCTGTACTGTTGGTTAAAAAACAAGACAGTGAGTACAGATTTTGTTTTGACGGAAGAGCGCTCAATGATATTACTAAACATGATAGTTACCCATTGCCAAATATCGATAGGATTATAAATTTACTTAGAGGTGCAAATTATATTTCTAGTTTAGACCTTAGAAAGAGTTTTGGCAAATCCCACTTTCCGAAACATCTAAGGATAAAACAGCGTTTAGTGTTATTTCGAGAGGACAATATAGGTTTGTCACCATGCCATTCGGATTAAAGAATGCTGCTCAGACGCAACAGCGTTTGGTTGATTCAATTTTTGGACCGAAGTTTGAGCCACATGTTTTTTGTTATTTAGATGACATTATTTTGTGTTCATCATCTTTTGAGGAACATCTGAAGTTATTAGAAACGGTGAAGGAACGTCTTAAGGAAGCAAACCTTACGATTAATTTGAAAAAGTGTGAATTCTTTAAGAAATCGTTAAAATTTCTTGGTTATATTGTTGGATCGAACTCTCTTCGTACAGACCCCGAAAAGGTTTCTGCGATGGTAAATTTCCCCAGACCTAAGACAACTACTGAGGTCAAACGTTTTTTAGAAATGTGTAGTTGGTATCGTCGTTTTATAAAAATCTTTTCATCTTTAGTGTCACCAATCAGTGATTTGGTAAAAGGAAGAAAAAAGGGTCAATCTATTGTTTGGACATCTGAGGCTGAGAACTCATTTGTACAGATTAAACAGGCTTTAGTTTCCGCTCCATTGTTATCGCAACCGGACTATTCAGTTCCATTTATTGTCGAATGCGATGCTAGTGATACAGGACTCGGAGCAGTTTTAGTTCAAAAAATCGATGATGTAGAGCACGTTATCTCTTATGCCAGTAAATCACTTACCCGAACTGAGCGAAACTATTCAGTCACGGAGAAAGAATGTCTCGCTGTAATTTTCGCTATAGAAAAATTTCGACCTTGGGTAGAAGGTACCCGTTTTACTGTTATCACAGATCACTTTTCTTTGTTATGGCTTAATAATATACAAAACCCAACCGGAAAATTAGCTAGATGGGCTGTCCGTTTACGACAGCATACTTTTGAGTTGGTTCATCGAAAAGGAAGTTTAATGTAGTTCCAGATTGTCTTAGTCGCGCAGTTCCAGTCGTGAGTCATGTTGATAATTTAGTTGAGATCAAGTTAGATAATGTGGATCCCTGGTATGTGTCTCTTCGAGAGAAAATTTTAGCTTCACCTGATGATTACCCACAATGGAAGGTAGAAGATAATTATGTATTTAAATTTCTTTCATCAAATTTACCACTCTCGTCGAATGTAAGGAATGGAAATATTTAGTCCCTAGATCACAGAAGGAAGAGGTTATTCGGATAAATCATGACCCTTCAGTGGCCGGTCATTTTGGTTTTTAAAACATTGGCACGCATACAAGAGAATTTTATTGGCCAAAATGCGTATTGATGTGTTGAAATTTTGTAAAAATTGTTTAACGTGTGGTGCACAGAAGGCATCGAATAGAGGACCCCTTGGTTTAATGGGAAAGGAAAAAGAAGTGAAGTTCCCCTTTCAGATTATCGCTATAGACCTCATGGGCCCATTTCCACGATCTAAGGTTGGACACAAATGGTTATTAGTTATTGGTGATTGGTTCTCAAAATTCACGTTAATGTTCCCGTTACGTAGTGCGAAAGCGCATATAATAGAACGTGTATTGGAGGAAAAAGTTTTTTTAGTTTATGGTGTTCCCAAATATATTATTTGTAATAATGGCTCACAATTTAGTGGTAGAAATTTCAAGGCAGTATGTGAAAAATATGACGTTCAAAAAATTTGGTTTAATGCAGTTTACTCTCCCCAATGTAATTTTGTAGAGAGGATAAATAGAACAGTCGGAACAGCTATACGTTCGTATATTAAAGAACATGATACTTGGGACATAGAGTTACCCCAAATTCAGTATGCGATTAATTCTGCAAAACATCATGCCACTGGTTATTCGCCAAATTTCTTAGTTTTTGGTAGACATGTATCTGTGTCTGGAAAATTTTATGGTCTTGATGTGGAACCCTCAGTTGATATTGATTTTATTTCTAGTGATAGACCTTCGTATGTGTCAGATCATAAAGGACTATTTGATATTTTTATAGACGTACAGAAAAGGTTACATTTAGCTTACATGCAGTCTAGTAATTCGTATAATTTAAGGAGACGTAACATTTCTTTCGAAGTAGGTGACAAAGTTTGGAGGTCAAATAAAGTTCTTTCGAAAGCAAGTGATAAGTTTACAGCTAAACTAGCGCCAAAATATGTTTTGAGCATTGTTAGAAAAAAGGTTTCGAATTTAATTTATGAATTGATTAATGAAAATGGTTCAAGGGCAGGCAGATGGCATGTTAAGGACTTAAAACCTTATTCAGAGTTCAGTGGTGATATTGAAAAAGAGAACGTTCTGAACATTAATTAGTGTTGTTGATATATTTAATGGTTGATAGTAGGAATTATTTCTGTCTTATCTTTTAGTTAAGGATTTAAATATTGTATTGGAATACTGTTTGGTAGTCTAAAAATTTTAGATGTTGGATAAGAAGTATCAAAAGAATTTTTGTAGTGCAGTAAGGTTGATACTAGACTGTGCTGATATTGTTAGTTGCAAGTTATTCATTTGAGTCAAGATAAAAGTTACATGTTTCCGTTTGTCAAATGATTTCATTTGTCGTATGATTCTTTAGTTCAAGGTTATAAAGGAATGTTTAGGTATCTTTATGATTAAAGTGTTTGATAAATAAAGTTGTATATAGTTGGTTATTATTTTCTTTCGGATTTAAGATTAAGGTGTTTGATAATTATAATGGGAATCAAGTAGTTTGAGTCCATATTAAATATTGGTTGGAGGTCAATATTGTTAGTAACTATGATAGTTATGTTTAATTATGAATATTGCGTGAGATAGCAATGTTCTATGTTTAATTATGGATATTGCGTGAGATAGCAATGTTCTATGTTTGATTATGGATATTGCGTGAGATAGCAATGTTCTATTTTGTTCATTCATGCGTGAGTGAGATTTTTGAGGAGTAAGACGTGGTGGCGTTTTACTTGTCTCTTCTGGGAAAGATATTTCTACATTTTGGTTGCATATACGTGCGGTAGATTGTTGAACGTTAGTGATTTCAAGACATGGTTGCTGTTTTGAAGTTATGTTTGTCGTGGATCTCAAAAGTAGTGAGAGTCCTTTTTTTCTTTTGTAAATATGTAAATTACGGTTAATATAGTAAAAATATGTTTGTCATGATAATTTGATATTTTCATTAAAGAATTATAATACGGCAGTATTATATATTTTGTTGTTTAAGTTTCGAGTATAAATGAGTGATAAAATAACCCCGAATATGATTAAACGATAATGACACCCTACCGATTAAGACTTCCCGAATTTGTCCCCTTGTGGCGTATAGTACGCGTAGTTACTCGTCACTCATTTTCAAATATGTTGTATCTTAAGTGGTAATTTTTGTTTTATTTTGTAAAAATTAATAATAATAAGTTGTGAATAGGTAACAATAAATTCAAAAAAAAAATTCTTCGTATTTATTCCAGAATTTTTTCTCTTAGAAAGAGGCAGTGTAGCAATTTTATTTTCCACCTAATATATATATCTGTATAATCAATCCTTTTATTAAATATTAAATAATATAATACATTATAATGTTATCCAATCCACTTAATTTAATAACATCTATTGTCCAATAAAGAACTAGTATTTAGTTCATGTTAAAAGTTAAATTCTACGGTGACAATATAAAAGCTTTTGTGTAGTATCCTTCTTAAAGCCCCCTCTACTCAATAACTGCAAGGTAAATTGTTACTGGGCGGCAACAAGCTCGGCTGGGACTTCTAACACAGCTGGGGTTCAAGCAGGTCGATAATTGTTCTTAGGAGCGATGTCCGTGATTGATTTTTGTTGTTGGAAGCATTCACGGTGGAAGATTGCTCGTGGAAGCTATCTTCATAAATTGTTTTGGATGGTCCATTTGTTTGTTGAAACCAGTCGTGAAGAACGATGAAGTTTTTGTTAAAAGACCATTAGGAACAGTAAGTGAATTTGTTTCTATAATAATATTAATTGAAATTTTCAGTGTAACTTTGGGAATAATTAAATTTATTTTTAAAATATTGCAACGTAAATTATAAATAAGCACTTTTCTGAATGGTATTCATGCGAAATTGATGGAAAACAATTCTATCCTTGTATAATATGGAATCACATAGATAAATTTATTCAAGTTAATTACAAACAACATTAGTTTTCTCGTGGTGAAAATTACTCATGGAACATCTGTAAATTGAAACGCAGATAATGGAAGCCAAGTGACGTGTTTTTCAGTTTGCAGCGCAGCTGTTTGTTTGGAATGGAATTTTTTGTTGTCAATACATATGTCAGCTTTCAAGCAAGTATTTTGGTGCAATATGGAGTTCTGGTATGTACAAAAAATTATGTTCGTATGTTGTTTGAACTGTCCACATAGTAACGAGATAAATTTTATTTTAACCGACTTGTGTTAACTTTGAACAGGTCAAGGACAGACCTCAATTATATTTTACGTAGTCATACGATATGAATCTGTAATTTGTTCCTACATAATTCTTTTATTAACCCAATGAAACATCAGAAGATGTCACTACTAATTAAATAAAGTAAATTCTTACAACTTTAATTTTTAGAAATTAAATCTCTACATTTGATATTTTATGAACAAGTTATCTGTAATTATTTACTGTGAAATTAAGGTAAATTTACCATAATTAACGCTTTCTATAAATAATCAATTTTATGCTTTGTCAATTTGTTACATAAACCTCATTAAATAGTAATTGGTACGGATATATTCAGTACCATTGTAATTAACTCTTCCTAATTTAAATTAACTTATAAAGGAAGACATATTTTTTGTAGAAAATTACATTATTGAATACCAGTTGAATAGATTCTTATTTTCGGACTAAAGACTATTTTTATTTAAGAGGAATGAAAATCGATTCTGATTGTATTTAATTATTTTTGAGATTGAATGCACAAACAGTGCTTTTCTTTGTTTAATTTGTTCACAGGTGCAGTGCAGGATTGCTAAGGTCAAGGTCGAGCCATAAGGTAAGACACTTTAAAGATTAGGTGGTCTTTGAAATTATATAGCGGTTATAGGAGAAAGGTTTCCGCATTAGCCTTGTACAAGGGACTTGTATTAGGTCTTCTCAGTATAAAAAATACGGTGGCGCCTTATTTTTATTATTAGTGGTTGCAATTACACCCCGACCCACAGCTCATTCTCTACCCAGAGCATATAAGTTCGACTAGCCGCTTTGCCTTTGAGATTTCCTCAACATAGAGCCACCTTCCATCTTAATTTGCCGTGGGCTCCTTTGTAATTATCGGAAATTCTCGTTAAACTAAAGTGGAGAAAAAGGCTACAACTTATGCAAAACACGATTGATTACTGGACACTGATACAAAAATTTGATTTAACTAAGGTAAAGAACGAATTTCAATTAATAGAACGCAATTACAACACAATAAATAATTCAGTTTTTCTATCCAAATTTGGCAAAGAATATTCAAGAGAAATGCACAATTACATCTACATTGTAGAAAACATGTTACAAACCACAAACGAACGATTCAACCGAATTATACCTAGAACGACTACTAGAAGACACAAACGTGGACTCATTGACGGACTTGGATCAATTATTAAAATTAATACAGGTAATTTAGATCAAACAGATGCCGAACGTTACGATAAATTAATACAAGAATTAAGTAAGAATCAAGACGAGCTTAAAACCGTATTGAAAGAACAAATTTCATTAACCCAGTCAACGATAATTAAATTTAACTATACAATTTCTAAACTAGCGAGCAACCAACTTATTATGCAGAGTAGAATAATGCAATTAGAACAAAGCATGAATAATGTAACTATACACAATATTAATATGTACACTTTGGTAATTTTTAACACAGTGTTTAATCAAATTATTGCAGCAATTGTAGTAATACAGCAAATTCTCGACACCTTAGAAAATGCCATAACATTCGCGCAATTAAATACACTGCACTCAAGTATTATTGACCCAAACGAATTATTAACAGAACTACACACAGTTTCACCCTTCATAAAAAATAATAAATTACCTTTCGAGATAAACCCTGACAACGTAATTTTATTTACGAAAATTGCACAGGTAAAAGCATATGCGAAAGACAACGAAATAATTTTTATTGTAGAAATCCCAATTGTAGAAGCGAGTTCATATAATTATTTTCACATGTTTGCATTTCCAATCAGAGTTGGAGACAAATTTCAAATTATTGTACCAAAAGGTAAGTTTTTAGCACTAAATGACCTTAAGTACGGTCTGGCAAACGAAAATGTAACGAAGTTATGCCAAGTCAGTATATTTGTAACTCACTTACTACAAATTATATTAAAGACGAGAGCCCTTGCGAGGTTCAATTATTAAAATTATCGAGTAACTACAAAACTTGTTCGAGGAGATATATAGATATCACTCAAAGAAAAATGCAAAAAGTAACTGAAAATAAATGGATCGCCATTTTTCCTCAAGAAACGATTGCGACTTCATTTTGCGGAATAGATGAAAACAACATGGCACTACTCGGTAGTTATTTAATAACGTTGAAAGAGGACTGCTATATAAGAATTGAAAACGAAATTATCCGCGTGTATAAAAATCCAGTGTTAACAAAAAAGTATGCGAATTTGCCAAGTCTAGAATTCGTATCTAATGAACGACAAGATTTAACCACTGCCGTAATAGAACCTATGAAACTAGAACATTTAGAGTTAGATAATCTGGATAGTGTTGTGAAAGCGATGGACGGAAATTTACAAAAAGTGAATAGTTTAAGAACGCCCAGCGTACACTATGATAATATAAGCGTATGGACAATTGTCGGATATATTGTAATTATCACAATTGTAGTTGTATTGATACGTAAACTATATATAAAATATCAAGCGCAGCTAGCACATAATGTTGTAAAAGAGATAGAGAATAAGCAAAAGAACGTATTAGAAACCATTTCATTAGCAAAGTAAGTTAGGTAAAAAGTGTAAAAGTAGGAACTTTTAATAAAATTTCTCGTTGAACTTGAAATTTTCCCATAGGATGGGAGAAGTTACAGATTCGCAATATATAGTGCGAATAAAGTAATATTTGTAAAGTTGCTTTGCAAGCACTTTGTAGAGATTCTGTTAAGTTATAGTAAGTGTTCTAAAACTAAGGAAACATAAATTAGTACAATTTGATATTTTAAATGAAACGAAGTAAAGCTGTCATTTTAATTCTAGATTTATTAGGGAAACCATTAATATTAAGATTATGTTTTTGTACACTTATGTATTTAGCTTTTGACACCAATAACAAAAATTTCATGTAATTTATGTGGGACTGCGATACTTTGGTAGTTTCTCAGGACCATTCTGAACGTTTTACGACTTTCTGTCTAGATTAGAAATAATTAATATTTCCAAAAGTAATTAAAGCACATGGCCGGATATTGTAAACGACCACTAAATCTTAGTAATAAAATATGTATAGTTTTAAGTAATCCAATGATTAATGGAATAGGGTAAAAATGTCAATTGTAGAGTAGGGAGAAAACCCAACAAGAGAACAGAAATTGAACTGAGAAGACAGACTTGTCCCAGCAGTTGAAGCTTTAACATTGCCTCTCTGCCGGAGTACAATAGTTTCAAGTAATAGTTTTAATACCTTTAAATAAATGTAATACAGTGTTAGCTATTGTGTATTAAGATTGTACGACTGTATAATAAATCTTTTTTTTAAAAACAAAATAGCTTGGCCCAACCTGTATTTCACGACACTCGGAAAAAGTGCCGTGCTGATTATTTCTAGCGAATTTTTCGATATATATTGACAGTTCTACAAAAGTTCTAACAGCTACGACCACTTTTAGCCTGAGTTGCAGTGTCTAACCATTTTAAATAATTTTCAATTTTTAGTCTAGCACGACACTCGGAAAAAAGTGTCGTGCTGATCATTTCTAGCGAATTTTTCGATATATATCGACAGTTCTACATGAGTTCTAACAACTACGACCACTTTTACCCTGAGTTCCAGTGTCTAACTATTTTAAATAATTTTTTAAATTTTGGTCTGGCACGACACTCGGAAAAAGTGCCGTGCTGATTATTTCTAGCGAATTTTTCGATATATATTGACAGTTCTACAAGAGTTCTAACAGCTACGAGCAATTTTAGCCTGAGTTCCAGTGTCTAACCATTTTTAAATAATTTTTTAATTTTTGGTCTAGCACGACACTCGGAAGAAAGTGTCGTGCTGATCATTTCTAGCGAATTTATCGATATATATCGACAGTTCTACATGAGTTCTAACAACTACGACCACTTTTACCCTGAGTTCCAGTGTCTAACTATTTTTAAATAATTTTTTAATTTTTGGTATAGCACGACACTCGGAAAAAAGTGCCGTGCTGATTATTTCTAGCGAATTTTTCGATATATATTGACAGTTCTACAAGAGTTCTAACAGCTACGAGCAATTTTAGCCTGAGTTCCAGTGTCTAACCATTTTTAAATAATTTTTTAATTTTTGGTCTAGCACGACACTCGGAAGAAAGTGTCGTGCTGATCATTTCTAGCGAATTTATCGATATATATCGACAGTTCTACATGAGTTCTAACAACTACGACCACTTTTACCCTGAGTTCCAGTGTCTAACTATTTTTAAATAATTTTTTAATTTTTGGTATAGCACGACACTCGGAAAAAAGTGCCGTGTTGATTATTTCTAGCGAATTTTTCGATATGTCGACATTTATACATGAGATCTAACAGCTACGAGCAATTTTAGCATGAGTTCTAGTGTCTAACCATTTTTAAATAATTTTTTAATTTTTGGTCTAGCACGACACTCGGAAGAAAGTGCCGTGCTGATTATTTCTAGCGAATTTTTCGATATATATATATATATATATATATATATATATATATTGACAGTTCTACATCAGTTCTAACAATTACGACCACTTTTAGCCTGACTTCCAGTGGTTAACCATTTGTAAATAATCCTTTAATTTTTGTTGTAGCACGGCACTAGGAAAAAAGTGCCGTGCTTAATATTTATAGCGAATTTTCGATATATATCGACAGTTTTACATGAGGTCTAACAGCTACGATCAATTTAAGCCTGAGTTCCAGTGTCTAACCATTTTTAAATAAGTTTTTAATTTTTGGTCTAGCACGACACTCGGAAGAAAGTGCCGTGCTGATTATTTCTAGCGAATTCTTCGATATATATATTGACAGTTCTACAAGAGTTCAAACAGCTACGACCACTTTTAGCCTGAGTTGCAGTGTCTAACCATTTTTAAATAATCTTTTAATTTTTGGTCTAGAACGACACTCGTAAAAAAGTGTCGTGCTGATCATTTCTAGCGAATTTTTCGATATATATCGACAGTTCTACATGAGTTCTAACAACTACGACCACTTTTACCCTGAGTTCCAGTGTCTAACTATTTTTATATAATTTTTTAATTTTTGGTATAGCACGACACTCGGAAAAAAGTGCCGTGCTGATTATTTCTAGCGAATTTTTCGATATATATTGACAGTTCTACAAGAGTTCTAACAGCTACGAGCAATTTTAGCCTGAGTTCCAGTGTCTAACCATTTTTAAATAATTTTTTAATTTTTGGTCTAGCACGACACTCGGAAGAAAGTGTCGTGCTGATCATTTCTAGCGAATTTTTCGATATATATCGACAGTTCTACATGAGTTATAACAACTACGACCACTTTTACCCTGAGTTCCAGTGTCTAACTATTTTTAAATAATTTTTTTATTTTTGGTATAGCACGACACTCGGAAAAAAGTGCCGTGTTGATTATTTCTAGCGAATTTTTCGATATATGTCGACATTTATACATGAGATCTAACAGCTACGAGCAATTTTAGCATGAGTTCTAGTGTCTAACCATTTTTAAATAATTTTTTAATTTTTGGTCTAGCACGACACTCGGAAGAAAGTGCCGTGCTGATTATTTCTAGCGAATTTTTCGATATATATATATATGTATGTATATATATATATATATATATATATATATATATGTATATATATATATATATATATATATATATATATTGACAGTTCTACATCAGTTCTAACAATTACGACCACTTTTAGCCTGACTTCCAGTGGTTAACCATTTGTAAATAATCCTTTAATTTTTGTTGTAGCACGGCACTAGGAAAAAAGTGCCGTGCTGAATATTTATAGCGAATTTTTCGATATATATCGACAGTTTTACATGAGGTCTAACAGCTACGATCAATTTTAGTCTGAGTTCCAGTGTCTAACCATTTTTAAATAATTTTTTAATTTTTGGTCTAGCACGACACTCGGAAGAAAGTGCCGTGCTGATTATTTCTAGCGAATTTTTCGATATATATATCGACAGTTCTACATCAGTTCTAACAATTACGACCACTTTTAGCCTGACTTCCAGTGGTTAACCATTTGTAAATAATCCTTTAATTTTTGTTGTAGCACGGCACTAGGAAAAAAGTGCCGTGCTGAATATTTATAGCGAATTTTTCGATATATATCGACAGTTTTACATGAGGTCTAACAGCTACGATCAATTTTAGCCTGAGTTCCAGTGTCTAACCATTTTTAAATAAGTTTTTAATTTTTGGTCTAGCACGACACTCGGAAGAAAGTGCCGTGCTAATTATTTATAGCGAATTTTTCGATATATATATTGACAGTTCTACAAGAGTTCTAACAGCTACGACCACTTTTAGCCTGAGTTGCAGTGTCTTACCATTTTTAAATAATCTTTTAATTTTTGGTCTAGAACGACACTCGGAAAAAAGTGTCGTGCTGATCATTTCTAGCGAATTTTTCGATATATATCGACAGTTCTACATGAGTTCTAACAACTACGACCACTTTTACCCTGAGTTCCAGTGTCTAACTATTTTTAAATAGTTTTTTAATTTTTGGTATAGCACGACACTCGGAAAAAGGTGACGTGCTGATTATTTCTAGCGAATTTTTCGATATATATTGACAGTTCTACAAGAGTTCTAACAGCTACGAGCAATTTTAGCCTGAGTTCCAGTGTCTAACCATTTTAAATAATTTTTATTTTTGGTCTAGCACGACACTCGGAAGAAAGTGTCGTGCTGATCATTTCTAGCGAATTTTTCGATATATATCGACAGTTCTACATGAGTTCTAACAACTACGACCACTTTTACCCTGAGTTCCAGTGTCTAACTATTTTTAAATTATTTTTTAATTTTTGGTATAGCACGACACTCGGAAAAAAGTGCCGTGCTGATTATTTCTAGCGAATTTTTCGATATATATTGACAGTTCTGCAAGAGTTCTAACAGCTACGAGCAATTTTAGCCTGAGTTCTAGTGTCTAACCATTTTTAAATAATTTTTTAATTTTTGGTCTAGCACGACACTCGGAAAAAAGTGTCGTGCTGATCATTTCTAGCGAATTTTTCGATATATATCGACAGTTCTACATGAGTTCTAACAACTACGACCACTTTTAGCCTGAGTTCCAGTGTCTAACCATTTTAAATAATTTTTCAATTTTTGATCGAGCACGACACTCGAAAAAAAGTGTCGTGCTGATCATTTCTAGCGAATTTTTCGATATATATATCGACATTTATACATGAGTTCTAACAGCTACGAGCAATTTTAGCCTGAGTTCTAGTGTCTAATCATTTTTAAATAATTTTTTAATTTTTGATCGAGCACTACACTCGAAAAAGTGTCGTGCTGTTCATTTCTAGCGAACTTTTCGATATATATCGACAGTTCTACATGAGTTCTAACAATTACGACCACTTTTAGCCTGAGTTCCAGTATTTAACCATTTTTGAATAATCCTTTAATTTTTGTTCTAGCACGACACTAGGAAAAAAGTGTCGTGCTGATCATTTCTAGCGAATTTTTCGATATATATCGACAGTTCTACATGAGTTCTAACAACTACGACCACTTTTACCCTGAGTTCCAGTGTCTAACTATTTTTAAATAATTTTTAATTTTTGGTATAGCACGACACTCGGAAAAAAGTGCCGTGCTGATTATTTCTAGCGAATTTTTCGATATATATTGACAGTTCTACAAGAGTTCTAACAGCTACGAGCAATTTTAGCCTGAGTTCCAGTGTCTAACCATTTTTAAATAATTTTTTAATTTTTGGTCTAGCACGACACTCGGAAAAAAGTGTCGTGCTGATCATTTCTAGCGAATTTTTCGATATATATCGACAGTTCTACATGAGTTCTAACAACTACGACCACTTTTACCCTGAGTTCCAGTGTCTAACTATTTTTAAATAATTTTTTAATTTTTGGTATAGCACGACACTCGGAAAAAAGTGCCGTGTTGATTATTTCTAGCGAATTTTTCGATATATGTCGACATTTATACATGAGTTCTAACAGCTACGAGCAATTTTAGCCTGAGTTCTAGTGTCTAATCATTTTAAATAATTTTTTAATTTTTGTCAGCACACACTCGAAAAAGTGTCGTGCTGTTCATTTCTAGCGAACTTTTCGATATATATCGACAGTTCTACATGAGTTCTAACAATTACGACCACTTTTAGCCTGAGTTCCAGTATTTAACCATTTTTAAATAATCCTTTAATTTTTGTTCTAGCACGAGACTAGGAAAAAAGTGTCGTGCTGATCATTTCTAGCGAATTTTTCGATATATATCGACAGTTCTACATGAGTTCTAACAATTACGACCACTTTTAGCCTGAGTTCCAGTGTCTAACTTTTTGTAAATAATTTTTTGTCTTTGGTATAGCACGACACTCGGAAAAAGTGCCGTGCTGATTATTTCTAGCGAATTTTTCGATATATATTGACAGTTCTACATGAGTTCTAACAGCTACGAGCAATTTTAGCCTGAGTTCTAGTGTCTAACCATTTTAAATAATTTTTAATTTTTGGTCTAGAACGACACTCGGAAAAAAGTGTCGTGCTGATCATTTCTAGCGAATTTTTCGATATATATCGACAGTTCTACATGAGTTCTAACAACTACGACCACTTTTACCCTGAGTTCCAGTGTCTAACTATTTTTAAATAATTTTTTAATTTTTGGTATAGCACGACACTCGGAAAAAAGTGCCGTGTTGATTATTTCTAGCGAATTTTTCGATATATGTCGACATTTATACATGAGTTCTAACAGCTACGAGCAATTTTAGCCTGAGTTCTAGTGTCTAACCATTTTTAAATAATTTTTAATTTTGTCAGCACGACACTCGGAAAAAGTGTCGTGCTGTTCTTTCTAGCGAATTTTCGATATATATAATTTACATAGTTCTAAAATTACGACCATCTTTTAGCCTGAGTTCCAGTGTTAACCATTTTAAATAATCCTTTAATTTTTGTTCTAGCACGCACTAGGAAAAAAGTGCGTGCTGATATTTTAGCGAATTTTTCGATATATATCGACAGTTTACATGAGTTCTAACAACTACGACCATTTTACCCTGAGTTCCAGTGTCTAACATTTTTAAATAATTTTTAATTTTTGGTTAGCACGACACTCGGAAAAAGTGCCGTGCTGATTATTTCTAGCGAATTTTTCGATATATATTGACAGTTCTACAAGAGTTCTAACATACGACCAATTTTAGCCTGATTCCAGTGTTAACCATTTTAAATAATTCTTTAATTTTGGTGTAGCACGACACTCGGAAAAAGTGCGTGCTGATATTTCTAGCGAATTTTTCGATATATATCGACAGTTCTACATGAGTTCTAACAACTACGACCAATTTTACCTGAGTTCCAGTGTCTAACTATTTTTAAATAATTTTTTAATTTTTGGTATAGCACGACACTCGGAAAAAAGTGCCGTGTTGATTATTTCTAGCGAATTTTTCGATATATGTCGACATTTATACATGAGTTCTAACAGCTACGAGCAATTTTAGCCTGAGTTCTAGTGTCTAATCATTTTTAAATAATTTTTTAATTTTTGATCGAGCACTACACTCGAAAAAAAGTATCGTGCTGTTCATTTCTAGCGAACTTTTCTATATATATCGACAGTTCTACATGAGTTCTAACAATTACGACCACTTTTAGCCTGAGTTCCAGTATTTAACCATTTTTGAATAATCCTTTAATTTTTGTTCTAGCACGACACTAGGAAAAAAGTGTCGTGCTGATCATTTCTAGCAATTTTTTTTATATATATCGACAGTTCTACATGAGTTCTAACAACTACGACCACTTTTAGCCTGAGTTCTAGTGTCTAACCATTTTTAAATAATTTTTTAATTTTTGGTATAGCACGACACTCGGAAAAAAGTGCCGTGCTGATTATTTCTAGCGAATTTTTCGATATATATTGACAGTTCTACAAGAGTTCTAACAGCTACGAGCAATTTTAGCCTGAGTTCCAGTGTCTAACCATTTTTAAATAATTTTTAATTTTTGGTCTAGCACGACACTCGGAAGAAAGTGTCGTGCTGATCATTTCTAGCGAATTTTTCGATATATATCAATTTACATGAGTTCTAACAACTACGACCATCTTTTAGCCTGAGTTCCAGTGGTTAACCATTTTAAATAATTTTTAATTTTTGGTATAGCACGACACTCGGAAAAAGTGCCGTGCTGAATTATTTCTAGCGAATTTTTCGATATATGTCGACATTTATACATGAGATCTAACAGCTACGAGCAATTTTAGCATGAGTTCTAGTGTCTAACCATTTTTAAATAATTTTTTAATTTTTGGTCTAGCACGACACTCGGAAGAAAGTGCCGTGCTGATTATTTCTAGCGAATTTTTCAATATATATATATATATATATATATATATATATATATTGACAGTTCTTTTAGCCTGACTTCCAGTGGTTAACCATTTGTAAATAATCCTTTAATTTTTGTTGTAGCACGGCACTAGGAAAAAAGTGCCGTGCTGAATATTTATAGCGAATTTTTCGATATATATCGACAGTTTTACATGAGGTCTAACAGCTACGATCAATTTTAGCCTGAGTTGCAGTGTCTAACCAGTTTTAAATAATTTTTTAATTTTTGGTCTAGCACGACACTCGGAAGAAAGTGCCGTGCTGATTATTTCTAGCGAATTTTTCGATATATATATCGACAGTTCTACATCAGTTCTAACAATTACGACCACTTTTAGCCTGACTTCCAGTAGTTAACCATTTGTAAATAATCCTTTAATTTTTGTTGTAGCACGACACTAGGAAAAAAGTGCCGTGCTGAATATTTATAGCGAATTTTTCGATATATATCGACAGTTTTACATGAGGTCTAACAGCTACGATCAATTTTAGCCTGAGTTCCAGTGTCTAACCATTTTTAAATAATTTTTTAATTTTTGGTCTAGCACGACACTCGGAAGAAAGTGCCGTGCTGATTATTTCTAGCGAATTTTTCGATATATATTGACAGTTCTACAAGAGTTCTAACAGCTACGACCACTTTTAGCCTGAGTTGCAGTGTCTAACCATTCTTAAATAATCTTTTAATTTTTGGTCTAGAACGACACTCGGAAAAAAGTGTCGTGCTGATCATTTCTAGCGAATTTTTCGATATATATATTGACAGTTCTACAAGAGTTCTAACAGCTACGACCACTTTTAGCCTGAGTTGCAGTGTCTAATCATTTTTAAATAATTTTTTAATTTTTGATCGAGCACAACACTCGAAACAAAGTGTCGTGCTGTTCATTTCTAGCGAACTTTTCGATATATATCGACAGTTCTACATGAGTTCTAACAATTACGACCACTTTTAGCCTGAGTTCCAGTATTTAACCATTTTTGAATAATCCTTTAATTTTTGTTCTAGCACGACACTAGGAAAAAAGTGTCGTGCTGATCATTTCTAGCAAATTTTTTATATATATCGACAGTTCTACATGAGTTCTAACAACTACGACCACTTTTAGCCTGAGTTCCAGTGTCTAACTATTTTTAAATAATTTTTTAGTCTTTGGTATATCACGACACTCGGAAAAAAGTGCCGTGCTGAATATTTCTAGCGAATTTTTCGATATATATCGACAGTTCTACATGAGGTCTAACAGCTACGATCAATTTTAGCCTGAGTTCCAGTGTCTAACCATTTTTAAATAATTTTTTAATTTTTGGTCTAGCACGACACTCGGAAAAAGTGTCGTGCTGATTATTTCTAGCGAATTTTTCGATATATATATATATATATATATATATATATATATATATATTACTCATATTTAGACCAGGGTAGAAAATTAAATAATCACATCAAATAATTTTAATCACCGTGTATAATGAATATTATTAGATAATACGCGTTATTAAAACCGTGAAGCATAAAAATTTATTAGTTTCATTAAACATAAGAGATTTAAATCATGTACAAGACGCTTTATATCAAAAGAAGCAGTATTAAAAAGCTCTGCGTGTAATGTAATTATTCCTAAACAAATGGAAATTACGTGCAAAATTTATATTAATTAACCCTATTTTAAGTAACCGGTAGTAAAACAAAGTGTACACATAATAATTAATATTTAA